>CM029526.1:4682292-5203686 GCA_017140615.1 Eucalyptus cladocalyx
CACTGCTGCGTATGTTGATTCAAATTTTGCATTTTCAACAGATAGCAATAACTGTGATGCTACGTTTATCTGTTTAACTGAATATGCGGATGTTTGCTACTTTAAGTTGTGGGAAAGACTGGGTGTGGCGATGGTCTGTTTCATTTGATATTTTGTAGTTTTAGTGTGTAATCCGTTGATAGAGAGGTTTCTGTTTTAGTTAGAACTCAACTCAGTAAACCACAGATGGATTTCATGATCTGAAACTTTTGCTTTTGGATTGGTTTGGTTAGTTCACTGTATGCAAACATACAATCACAAGTCTCGAATTCCTTTTGGGTTGGCAGAAGGCTGGTTCCTTTTGGTTTAGTATGTGAATGAGGAAGTTGTTTGTGTGGAGTATCATTGGATTTTATGTTTTGGCTCAAGTTTGTTGGTGCAGTTTTTGATCTCTGCAATGCATATACTTGCAGTCTGCTTGAGCTGTGCAGGATTTTTTACTGAAGCTTCTCGAAAATTCCAACAAAAGTATATTTCTATTTGATTTTGTCAGCTGCTGCTTTTGGATTTAAGAACTCAAACAACATGAATGGGCAGGTGCAAATGGGGGTTCGAAGCAGAGCAGAAGCGAGAAGAAGAGCCGCAAGGCTATGTTGAAGCTTGGCATGAAACCTGTAAGCGGTGTAAGCAGGGTCACCATCAAAAGAACCAAGAATGTGAGTGCTTTTTCTTTCAAATCTCTGTCATGCATTTGATACCTCATCCTTTATATAATTTAGCAAAAAACTAGAGCAACTCTGAATTGTGTGGGTCTCATTGATTATAGAGCACTAAATGGTGTCTAGTGGCTTTGGAAGATCCATTTATAGCTGACCTGAAAAAGTGGAGTGTCTTAGTTCATTATAGTTGAAATTGATTTGCATATATAAACAATGGCATGTTATTGAGAAATTCCTGGTGTTTCAGGTCCTATTCTTCATCTCAAATCCTGATGTCTTCAAGAGCCCTCACTCTGAGACTTATATCATATTTGGGGAGGCGAAGATCGAAGACTTGAGCTCACAACTGCAGACACAAGCTGCCCAGCAGTTCAGGATGCCCGACATGGGATCTGTGATGGGCAGGACAGACACTTCGGCCGCTGCCTCAGCAGCACAGGCTGATGAAGAAGAGGAAGAGATCGATGAGACTGGGGTTGAACCTCGCGACATTGACTTGGTGATGACCCAGGCTGGAGTTTCGAGGAACAAGGCCGTGAAGGCTCTCAAGACGCACAATGGGGACATTGTTGGTGCTATCATGGAGCTTACTACCTAAACATGCTCCATCGGGGTTTGCTGCCTGGCCTTTTTTGGTGATGAGCTTTGAGAACTGTCTAGGTTATCTGAGTTGGGATTATTTGCAGCATTTATTCACTTTCTCTATCGGCTCTTTTATCCTTGAACTTGTAGAAGAGAAATTAAAACGAGGGCGTCTTGTCAACAATCCACTCGTATAACATGGCCGGACCTTATGCCTTTTTCAGCTTCTTTTAAGTTCTCTGAAAGTCATAAAGCGACCAGTTTATGTTACTGAGTAACCGTTGATCACGCATGGCTCACTTTTCAGTCGCAAATAGCCTGACAGGTGATTACTTCATCGCTATCGGCGATTCAAACCAAACTCAAAACTGAAACCAAAGAGGTTCTGAGTAGGAATGCTATGATATTGTAATTGGTTTAACGATCACATTGAACGGCTTGGGTGTTGTTTGCACTATGGGTTGCTCCTTCGCTACGGACTGAATTTACGCGAGAAAAGTCAAGGTCAAAGTACTGATCACAGGACTTCACTTCTCGCTTCGATAGGCAATTCCAGAGCTCTTTCTTGTCATTTTCCACGTTCAGATGAGACAAATGTAAATGACAATGTATAGGTTTCTCCTACCTTAGCAAGTGACTAATGGATGAAAAAACGTGCTTATCAAACTTGCGAAGATGTGGAAAAATAACAAATAGTAGCCTTAACAGCGTCTTTGGCCGTTGACCCCAACGCAAGTAGTTCTGATTTCTGTGTCTTCGACCGTCTTTAGCTGTAATTGAGCCAAGCTCGCTCTTGCACAAATTAAATATGCTGCTGAGTAGACACGACGCTTGAGCATGCCTAGTGAATCTTAGTTGAAAGCTGAGCTTATTTGATGTGCATAATGCATACAAATGCAACTTGTCTTATTTGAGCTCTATAAGAAGCCAAACACATGCAAGCACGACTTGTCTTCATTTAGCTATTTACAAGTTTGGAGATCAAAGAGTTCCACAAGAGCAATTCATGGGGTTTGACACAGAGTGTTCTACATAACATAGAGAGAAGCGATACAGATCCAGTAAATCATGGGTGATTATTCACATTTGAGGAACACTTACTCCTGAAGTCAAGATTTAAAATCTCTGCCCGGAATCTCCTCTTCCCGCACATACTCCCAGTCTAAGTCCTGCCAGCCTGCAGAGAGAGGGTTTTTGAGCGGATCATTTGCTTGAAAATGGAGTATTTGACTATCTTCAGCACCAGCCCGAGACTCCATTTTCAACTTGCCACCAGAAAGGTCAGTGCTTTCCTCTATCACTCTTTCTCTAGCAACTGGAAAGCTTTCTTCTTTATGTGCGACCCCGATATCAACTGAACCTGGAGGAATCAGTGTCTGATTTTCAGAAAGTAAGCTCTCATCCCATCGTTTCGGGATTTTCAATCTGGCCATAACAGAAGCCGCTACGTCATCAGTGCAGCAGATTGCGCCTGTTACAGGAGAATTGAGAGAGATTTCAGGTGCGAGGCTACCGTTCTCTTTGGATGATCCGGCTGTCAATTCTGCAGTCCTGCTGAGATCAGGAGAAACTTTCAGAGGCCCTTGTTCCTCCACATTTGGAGTACTTTTAGTACTTGAGTTATGAGGCCGGCAACTTGGAGCTAAAAGGTCAGTGGTAGGATTGATTGTGCTGACCACAGTCAGACTCTGAACAGAGGCATTCAGCTTCTCAGGCTTTTCACAGCTCCTTGTCCCAGCCAACAATTTATCATCTTCATTTGATTGAACAGAGACTCCAATATCTGACGAGTTCTCCGCATCCAAATTATTTTCAAAAGAATCTGCAACAAAACATCATTAATTATGAGAATGTTAAAGAGTTTTTTCTCTGATAAATGAATCTGCTTGGCCATGCAAATTAGATGCGTTAAGCAACTTAAGTCCGAACCTTTCACTTCATTGGACCCGGAATTATCCATCTCAATCCTCATACGATTGAAGCGAGCCTTGTAATTCATGGAACATAGAGTAGCCTCTGCCTCAAGCCACAAATTCTTAAATAAGCGTATTTGTGGCTGCGAATCATCCTTAACCTGAAAGTTCTCACTGAGAATCTTCTTGATAGCCTGCAAGGTTATCCACAACAAATTTACTCAGTTTCTATTGATCCATTAGCTTATAGTTCCAACCTTTCCATGGCAGGGGGTTACAGAGTATTAAAAGAAGTACCTCGGTCACGGCATCATCTTTGTTTATCAGGGCATTACCCCTACAGGAGGAAAGTTCAGAAGAACTTTCAACCTCACTATCAAACCCAGCATCTTGCCTCTTCTTGTCAAAGGCATGGTGATTGTCAAGCTGACCCTTAATATTTACAGAAAATGCACTGGCAAGAGGAGGCATATTTACAGAAGATTCACTCTGTGGGAAAAGAACCCAGTTATCCTTTTTCTGCAGAAAACAACCTACCTAGAATGCTATAACTCAAAACTAGATATTCACGAATAGGCAGAAGAAAAAAAATAAATCAATAAACCAGATCAAAGAAACATGTTAAAAAAGGACTAGCAATTGTAGATGATATCCTGCCAAAGGTAGCTTCAATTCGTATTATGAATCAACATGTAGGTGTAGTTCACTTCTAACGTCACAACATGCATATTTAACTGCCACAGCTTTTTAGTTATTACAGTGTTGTTTCATCTAGCAGGTAGAAAAAGGAGATGGTACTCATACCCTACGGATAAAGCCATCTCTTCACCATGTCATCGTCTTCCTGTTTCATTGTCTATCCGATTCTTGAATAATACTCTTAAGTATATTTGTCATGATAGATCTATCTTGACAATATGCTTAATTAATCAGAAAAAGGCTACTGAGGTAGTAAATAGGCCTGTGCCGCAAATCTCTTCATAGTTAAAGGCCCTTCTAGAATATGGTGCAGCACAATGTGAGAGTGAAAACATGCATTCGAATTTCCCAAGTCCCAATTATTCAGAATTCCGTCAATTGCCTCAACGACTATTACCTGCTGTCTGAAAGCCAAAAGATCATCACCTTCATTACATGAAATTATGAAAAGGAACTAGCAAGGGGATATCAAATGCTTCAAGATATAATTCTAGATTCATGAGAAGATTATCACCTAAAGTTCAAAAGGCTAAATTATTTTCATTGGCACGTTGGTTATCATCCAATTTGAGATTATCACCATCCACATTTTGCCATTAAAGAGTGGCTTTTCATGCTCTGGCAATTTTAGCATCAACTAATGTTAGGTAAGAAACTGAAAAAGAAGCAGTGAGATAAACAAAATTACCATGTCAAGATCAGGTGATGCTCCTAAACCTTTGCATGTGTCTTCCTCAGAATTATGTATTTTGGGTTGTGTGGTCATCTGCTCAACATTCTTTGATGAACATGCACAAAGATTATCGATCACCTTTTGAATGACATCAGTGTCTCTTTCCTTTAAGTCGCATGCACCACTTAAACATGAATAGAGAAGTAACTCTGACAGATTGTGCATAGTTGAAACTAGCATCTGTCCATCTATATTTGGGATTACTGGTCCCCTATCCCATTTGGCAACCCCAGGAGAATTATCTACTGCATTGGTTGATTCCAACACATGCTTCATAGAAAGGAGCAACCCTTCCGGTGGATCCATTTTCAAAGAATCATTTCCATTTGTACCCACATCAGAGACATGATGGGTGGGCATGTGCCACTTGTCAGAAGTCACATCACCTTCTCCTGAACTCTGCTGCGTGGGATGAGAAGGTTTAGCACTAGAATCACCAATTGATTCTTGGTACGTCATGCAATGTCCAGTAGATTCCTCGACTTCATTAGAAAACAGAACATGTCTTGAATCACTTGAGCAAATATCCTCATTATCATTGGATCCTCCCTCTCTGCCTGAAGGATTACCAAAGGCATGCAGCACTGAGGGTGACACTGAACCTCTGCTACTACACCCACCTCTGTAGAGTACTTTTCCTGCACTTGGTTTATCAGAGGAGACCTTAGGAGGATATAAGGTATTGCCAAATATTCGAAGGTCCTGTAGCAGATTAAAACCACTTAGTTCAGGTTCCTCCCCGAGCTTTGAGCATGCAATTGTTTTTTTCCAACAAGGAGAGTCCACAGCGTGTTCAAACTGATGTAAACCCACAGAGGGGCTCTCAGCAGAATTCAAGGCATGATTACCCTTAGATGGCAAATTAAATCTGTCTAATGTTACATGAGGATTTCTGGATCCAGATTTGGCACCAATGTGCTTTTCAGCACATTGCAGAGTACGATTATGCTCCAGTGCTAAATAGGATTGATCCGATGTCAAAGGATCTTTACATCCCGAATCTGCCCCAGCTAAATGATGAAATGCATATTTAGATTTGCTATTTGATCGGTCTTCATCTTCGAGATGGTATGGTTCCTCAAAGGTAAAATCACTTCTTCCTAGCTGGACCCCTACATCTGCACTATCAAACTGTGATTCACTTCCACAAGCTCGCACGAATGGAAGCTTGTTTACACTAGATAGCAGAATGCTAGCATAGCGCTCATTAGCACAGTCTCTACCATCCTTGTGATCTCCTGTAGAAACTTCAGCAGCTTGAGAGCTAAAGCCATCAACTGGGGATACCATGGTGTGTGCAAGCAAAGGTTTCACATCACAATTCCCATCATTCCTGCTAGAATCATGCTGTGACACACTTTTCCCAAGAGTGGTACCATCAAGCCATGGCTTGCTTCCCAAAGCTTGCACGGACTGAGGCTCATTTACATTAGACAAAATACTGCGAGCATAGAGCTCATTAGCACTATTCTTGTGATCTCTGATAGAAACTTCACCAGTTCGAGGGCTAAAACCATCATTTGGGAATCCCATTATGGTTGGAGGCAACAATTTGGCAACAGAGTCCCCATAATTCATGCTAGAACCATGCTGTAGCACACCTTCCCCAAGACTGGTGCCGTTAAGCTGTGGCTTGCTTCCAAAAGCTTGCACAGACCAAGGCTTATTCACATTAGACAGTAAAATGCCAGCATAGAGCTCATTAGCACAATCTCTACCATTTTCGTGATCTCCTATAGAGGCTTCACCAGTTTGAGACCTAAAACCGTCAATTGGATATCCCATTGTAGGTGCAGGCATAGATTTCACTACAGAGTTACCACCATTCACAAATGAACCACGCTGTAGCACACCTTTCCCAAGATCAGTGCCATCAAGCAGTAATTCACTACCAGAAGCTAACAGGGACTGAGGCTCATTTACACTGGACAGCATAGTGCCAGCATAGTACTCATTAACACTGTGTATACCTTTCTTATGACCTCCTAATGAAACTTCACCAGTTCCTGGGACAAATCCATCAGCTGGAGGTCCCATCTGGGGTGCAGCAAAAGATTCCGAAATCATATTCCCACCATTCACACTTGAAACATGATTTGACACAACATTTTCATCTATATGAGCATATGGCCACTGTTTCTTCCCAAGATTCGAAGATAACTCTGGCATTGCTGCCTGAGGATATGTTTCATGAAATACTCTAGGCAAATCCAAGCTTGATGATGCTGGATGAAAAAAACATATAAGGATAACGTCAGAGACTGAGTAAGCATAATCTTGGTTTGGCAAGCAAGAAATCACTTACCATCCACGTGTTTTCCACTTATAAATCCACCATGCTTTTCCCAACTCAAAAGATCATCACTATGAGAAGCTCCTGCATGTGTACTCAAACCATTAGATGCATGATGAAGTCCTCAAGAAGGAAAGAATATATAATCAGATCTCTCTGCTTTATTAACTTCATTTGAGCTTCCATTAGTAATCATAGTCTGCTCACATAACTAATTTAATTTAAACCAGAGCACAGAAAAAACACTATTAAACTTTAAATGTATCAGCATATGAACAGCATGCACGAAAGAGATCAGCACATGAAGAACCGTGTGTAACAATATTATAACATTATTATCAGAAAAAGAAGAAAAGAATGAGCATGAGCATACCTCCGTTTGTACAAGTTTCAGTCATTAATGGAGCCGCAATAGGCCTCTTCAAGCAGTAACTCCCACCTATATCCTCAATTTTACCATAATATCTAAGTGCCTGCTCATTCCACAGGCCACTTGATTCAGCTGTACCTCCCAAACTCACACTTTTGCTTTGATCATCACGAGGCAACTTATCCAAATTCGCATCAAAAGGAGATGATATTCTGCCATAGTCGCACTGAGTAGCCAGCCCCGAGGGATCACCCTGAACTACCCCGGACGATGCATAAATGGAGTAACACGCGTCGCTTTCCGTGACGGCACTTCTCGAGCCATCAGAACGCCGGCCGAACTTTTCATACCCTCCAACATCGACAGGGTTCCATGAAAGTAAAGGGGTACTTTCTCCATTAACAGTCTCCAAACCCGAGTAACCGTAAGTCCCAACATCGAACTCCGGGTTCGACGACGCGGGAAACCAATCGGTTCTTGCGTTAGGAGGGCACGGATTGGGCCAGGCGCCGTGCGAAGAATCCGCGGGCCCCTGATCGAACGGCGGCGGCTGAACAGAATCCACATAGAACGGCGGCAACGAATTGGGATACGGGTCCAGCTGGGGGATCGCGAAAGGCTGCGCAAACGCCGACAAGTTCGACGTCGACGAGCACGACCCTCTATTTCCAGCCCAATTACTCATCGTTTAACAGATGATCAGGGAGGGGGAGCCAACCGATCAAAACCCACAAGAAATCTGCGGCAAAGGAACGATCTTTTCACGACCAACCGAGCAAACAAAACAAACAACGATTCATTCAAGCGACGAACGCGACCACCGACACCATAAAGCGCGAAGTAAGTCCCGATTCTCCGGCCGAATTACCGGCTAAAAAAGAGACCATGGAAACGGAGGCGAAGGGATGAGAAATACCGGAGAGAGGAGAGATGGAGAGCTCCCCGATGGCGGGCGGAAGCTGCGAAGGAGAAGCAAAAGAGTTTGCGTCGTCTCCACTGCACGAAGAAAACGCCCCCTTCCTCCTCTTCTTTCTCCGCTCGTGCCGTGTTGTGTAGGATCAGCAGCATCGCTGAGGGCGCCACCGGAATTACGAAAATGGCCCTCTGGTCTGGATGATCCAACACTTGGCGCCAGCTCGTGCCGCAGAATTTTGGCACGCTTTCCTGCCTTCGTAAGCGCGAACTAGTTTATTGTTTTAAAATCGACGTCAGCTTGAGAAATGACCGTTTATTCATTATAATCTTGCAAATAAATGGCAATAAACAAAAAAAAAAAATATCACCTTTTAATCCATATAATTCTTTTTTGGATTAATACCAAAAAGAAGACCTTAAACGAGTAATTTATGATAAATTTTTCCCAAATTAATTTTTTCATCACCAAAATTTCAAAATAGATACACTTATAACAAATCCATCGTCTATTAGTTTTCATTAAATCGAATTAATCGCGTGTCATCAAACCAAATAATTTGACGATAAAATTAAATAAAAATTAACATATTGTAAATTTATTAGGAAAGTGCCAATTTGGGGTTGTTTATTATATGATATTAATCCTTAATTTAAATCTATATGAGCATGAAAATAATCGCTTATTAATAATATTCCTGAAAAGAAAATAACAGTAAACAAAAATCATCTTTGTATCCATATTCATAATTTTTTTTGGGTAAGTAAGTTACTTTATTACCCCTAAAACCAAGATCGTGATGGGTGGACTGATCTCGTGGACATGCCCTACCGTTAGTCACATCTCCAATCCAACTCCATGTGCAAAAGCAAATGCAGCACAAAACGTCATAACACCAGTCCAACCACATGTTCAAGATCAAAACACAGCAGAACTCCATCTCCAATCCTGTCGAAAAAGTTCGATCTGCTACATCAGGAGAGACCCGATGCCCCCCAATTTTCATCGAGCTGCGTGTCGCGGCTTCCCTCCCGGCATAAGATAGACATCGCATGGTCAATGAATTCATTCGAGAGGTGACATTATCCACAAGTGGTTTGCAATCTTTATTACTTAAATTTTCCAGAAATCAAGGGAAGACCAAGATATTTCACTGGGAAGTGGCCATTTTGGAATCCACTAAAAGCCACCACCTCTTCTGCATATCGACCTTCATGACCTGCCAAATGCAACTCGACGTTTTTGTGGATTAAGCCCTGAGGCCAGACATTTGCTTGCCTAGAACAAATGCTTCTCATTCAGTGAATCCTTGCCGCCCTTAAAAGTGATCTCCAAATCATCCGCAGAATCCAACTGAGAGAGCTTGACGTGTGAGTAAAGAGGATGAAACTTGACTTTGCTTTATTCAACTGCAGCATCTGCCATTCGAGAAAGTATCCCCCATGACAATAACAAAGAGGCATTATTGCCTCCAAACCCTTTTCGCCTTTACAGAAGCCTTGAAGATGTCCATTTAGGGAGATGGAGAAATGAGGCCTGGGAATACAAGCTTATATCTGTTTCCAAATTGATTAGGAAACTGCTAGATTTCCCTCACTGCAAGGACAGATTTCCAGCTGATAGACTCAAATGCCTTCATGAGATCAGCATTGCTAATTTCTCTTTTGGATACGATATCCCTAGGCAAGTTCCTGTCAATTCATGAGCCAGATTAGCATTATCACATAAGCTCCTCCCTTCAACAAAGGCGGCTTGTTTGCAACTTATAAATTGATGAAGTAATACATTTAATTTATCAGCAGTTACTTCTTTCTTACATTTGGCAAAATCATATCATCGAGGTCTTTTTCCATAATTAATCTTTTCTTTTTTTGCTACAAAAATATTTTATGAATATTGGAATAACTTTGATTCGGTAAGATTTACGGATATCATTTTCTTAAAATGGAAAATAGTAACATGCAAAAGTGGAAAAAAAAATATCATTCTTTTATGATATAAATTAATGACCTGCTATTTACGGGAATATCTTATGCCTTCTTGATATAAACTTGGAAATATTAGTGTTATGATATGAACGCACAATGATTGTCTTGTAATAGAAATGCACTGAAAATCTTCAATGACATGAATTAGATTGATTGATTTTAGGTTATACGAGTTGAACTCAATATCGCATTGACAATCAATTGGTTTTGCGAAGTGATACTCCTTTGGCAAGAATACAATCAACTCACAGCTAATATTATCACTCTTGTGGAGAGTGTTTGTAGAAACCTACTCTCCAATCTGATTATACACTTGACGGTCCATCTAACCTTAGACGTGCCCCCACCAAATGGGCTTAAAGTCAAATTCAGATCGTCCTAGACAATGGCATTTAATGATAAAATCCGACCCTACTCGATTCACCCATTGCAGGCTGTCTTTATTGATCCCGTTTGCTTCATTTGCAGCATCACTTGGTAGACCTACTAATCCTAATGTAATAATTATCGAAGTGACTTAGGTTTAGGAAACGCTAAATTAGCTTTCTGGAATAATCTCTCAATGCCAATGTACGGATTCAGCCTTTAACCTGACCAGCAGAATGTTTCGTAACGCAATGACAGCAAGTCAACACATCAGGCAAAGCAAAAGCTAATCTGAACAAGAACTATCGCGTGATCCAACAACCAAAGCAAAACGAATTTTTTCCATGGATTTTGCTGCTTCACTTAGAGTACGACAGCAGCCTCCTGAACCGACCATTTCTCGATATCCTTCCCTTAAAGATCACTCCTGCGTATGCACGCAAATTGTGCAGCAGAAAAGAGCAAAAACATCGACATGAACCCAGAAGAGAACAAATGAAAATGACTGAAGTATATTGTTATGGAAAGAGCAGAACACGAAGCATGAATCCCAGCAAATGAGTCGCATCATAAAGGTCACAAACTGATCGATTCACTGTACATTTGGATTGTCCCGTACTCACTGCATCGCCCACTTCTTCCTCGCACACTGGCGACGGCAATGAAAGAACAAACGAATGCCCCCTCACCCAGAAAATCTTCTTAAAAGAAGCACAAAATCACTCAAAAATAAACAAGGAAGGAAGATCCCGAAGCATCTGGAAGGGATCTCCTGGCTGCACTGCCACCGCCAAGATGGCTGGTCCACCCCAGCGGCAACAGCTGCTCCGCCAGCCTCGCCACTGCCAAGGCATACTCCCCCAGCAGCTCCGCCGCAATCACCACCGTCATCATCCTCTCTCTCACTCTCTCTCTCTCTCTCTCTCTCTCTCTCTCTCTCTCTCTCTCTCAGTCGGTCGCTGCCGTATCTCGAAAAAGTTTGAACGCATAATGTGGATGACATAGATGCAGCCATTTTTATAAGAAAACGAAGAACACCCTCTCTCTCTCTCTCTCTCTCTCTCTCTCTCTCTCTCTCGCTTTACGTGTGGGGTACTTCGGTTTCGGATGATATAATATATGTTATGAATTATGCGATGTATAGCTTTTGTTATAAGGTGTGCTTGTGCTTATTTAGCTTACGCGCTAACTGTCATCATTAAAGCTTCATGGAATCACGTGGTTTTTCTTCGATCCGACTTGGAAGGACACCATCCCGGCTGACATGGCGTCGGCCGATTGGCTGTCTCGGTGGGAATGGAGTGAGGACGACTACTAGGAGGAGCGGCTAAGGCCGAGGCCAAGGAAGGAAGCACGCGCATTTTCCTATGGCGGATGTTTTGGCTTTGTCGGACCGAGTCGAAGAATAATGTGACGTAATAAAATTATAAGATCCAAAGAGTAAAATATGAAATCCATAAATTAATCGACCCTAATAAGAAAATTGGAAGAAATGAAAATAGAAAGGAGACGACATGTGATCTGCTATTTGAGCACTTACAAGTGTTTCTGTCTATATCTTCTTAGGTGGGACAAAGTTCAAAGTTGGTCCTTATCAACTACAAGTGGAGCGACACAATACAAAATGCAACATAAAACACGAATTACAAAGAGAAAATTAGAATATGACACAATATCATACATTAATTTAATTTATTGATTGAGATAAATTTGACATATTTTACCATGATTTAATTACTTGGCACGTAGAATTCAATCAATACTAAGATATTTTAGGTCAACACGAATTGACATAAATTATAAACACGATTATGACATATTAACACGAATTGTCAACCCTGATTAGGAATTATCACATGAACATTAATTTTCTTTTGAGGAGAAAATTATGACCTAAATTTTTGCTGGTTGTGAAATAACAATCAATTATTAGTGAACTATTTGTACTTCTATGTGCGCCATTTTTTATAAAACACGCTCTCTCTCT
This sequence comes from Eucalyptus cladocalyx, assembly GCA_017140615.1. Classification (NCBI taxonomy): domain Eukaryota; kingdom Viridiplantae; phylum Streptophyta; class Magnoliopsida; order Myrtales; family Myrtaceae; genus Eucalyptus; species Eucalyptus cladocalyx. Next base: position 4,694,835 of record CM029526.1, read on the forward strand.
TTTTCTTTTTTTTTTTAAAGTAAAACGAATTTAAACAAATAGAAACTGCCGACCTATTTTACTCGGTCAAAAGTACTTTGATTAGTAATCATTTCTCTTGTCCTATTATTCAGTCATCCTTCATATATATCTCAAGTACTTATTATTACATAACTTCGAATTCATGTTTTCTGAAATATCTTTGCTCTCTTATCAAATCTAAAGTAAACGGCAAGAAATTTCAATTGCAAGGTACCAATATTTTTTAGAAGTTTATATAAGTTACTTAGGCCCTATTTCTTTGTGTTTTTTTTTTCTTATCATGAACACAATTTCTGTTTTTTTTTTTAAATTCTGAGGAATAAAAAAAGAACAAAAAAATACGTTTGTTTATATTTTTGTTCCCGAAACTTGTTTCCGTTACAGTAAACAAATTTGGAATAGAAACAATAAATAAGAAAAACTTGTTTCTTCGTTCCCGGAACACTTCCAAGAAACAATTTTTCGCTCTCCTATTTTTTCCTTCTTTTTCTTTTGTTCTTCTTTTTTTCTTCTTTTTTCTTTGGCCGGTTGCCGGCCTTGGCCATGGCCGGCGACCTCGCCGGAGCGTCACCGACCCCCAGCAAGGCTCGGCCTCACCTTGGCTAGGCGAGGCCGAGCTTGCCCAACTACTAGCAAGCCGAGCCGAGCCGAGCCACCGCTAGGTTGGCGTCGCCTAGCGGTGTGGCCTAGCGAGGCTGAGCCTCGTTGGTGGCCTCATTGATGGCCGGGCGAGACCGTCGGCCAAAAGGAAGAAAAATAACAAATAAAAAAGGAAAAATAAAATAAAAATACTAAAAAATTAAAAGAAACAAAAAAATTATACAAATTTACCAAACGTGTTTCTATTCTTTTTTTATTCCAGGAATAAAAATTTTGTATAATTACTAAAGGCGTTCTTCGATTCAAAAATTTTCCCGAAACAAAAATAGTTTTTTTTTCTATTTCTATTCCTTAGAACAATTTTTGAACAGAAACGTTACCAAACGCATCCTTAGTCTCGTAATTTATCTACATTAAAAAATAATTTAAGATAACTTCAAACGTCATCATTTATAAATCGTATTATAATACGCCAATTTTTATCCCCACTTTCTACAACCAATGCAAATAATACATACACATCTATGCCTATATCAAATGTTTTTAATGCCATACATCACATAACAAAAAGAACATTAGATGCATCAAATAAAGTTGAGTACAGTAAAATAGTGATGCTGAACTTACCATGACTATTGATTATCTAATTTATGCACCCACACAAAATGAATATAAGCGTAATTCATTCACCTAGCTTCATTTAATAAGAGGTGCAAGAACTATCAATCGGACCACAAGTCACATGCCTTTCGAGCATACCTAATATCCATCAGGCACCTTGCTTTATGTCATCCGTTGGCTAAAGACATTTATGCATGAAATGTAGGCCCAATATAGCCATGATTATCTGAACATGGCCAATTGCTTTTTACGAGTCTCTATGGCTACAATTTGTTGAGCTTACCCGTTGGCAGTACTCGCATTTGAGGGGTCAATGCGGTGGGAGAGAAGTACCTCTTTTTGCCCATCTTGCCTAACCAAAAAATATATTTATATAAATTTGGGAAATTAGGCAGCATGAGGACCATATGATTCTAGAAAAAGAGAGTAGGAAAAAAAAAAAAATTAGAAGTACCTTCTGGGACCAAAATGATTGAGCAAGCTAGTCATATATAATTGATGTGGGACATTCAGCACGTTGAGTTATCTCTTGGAAATCATGGTATGCAAAATCGGCTCTTTCTTCATTAGAAGTGTGTAACCAAATTGGTTATATCTGAGAACAAGACTAGACCACCCAAAAAAAAAACAATTTTAGGAATTAGTTCCTTTTGAAACCAATCCAGGTGTAGGTTTCAAGTGTATACGCACCCGTGAACTAGATCAAATCACTTTTGAAACAGTTTCGAAACCAGTTTTATAAACTAAAAAGCAAAAATTATAATTTCTTTTTCTCCTTAATTCTAATCTCAATACTCATTTGTTCTTCATTTATGCTTAAAACTCCTCACCAATCTTTTCTCTTTCCCTATTTTTTTTTTTTGGATGAATGGGGAATGGAGTTTTATAAATTATGTTTTATATTATGTGTTTGGACTTTTTATCATTTATAATTGTACATGACTACATATTCATCTTATAAATTGTTGTTTTTGGTAGATAGGGATTTATGTTTTTAATCTTTTTCTTTGAATCGTTTTCTTACTCATAAGCTCTTATGATTTTGCTATAAAAAAAATGACCAAAGGAACAAAGAAAAGAAAACAAGTTGTTAGGTAGACCCTAGAATCATACCAAAAAAATAGGATAGGTTTTAGATTCAGTTCAGACAAACAAGGTAGCTTCTAGAGGGTTCTAACTCTGGAACCTATCCATCCTTGAACAATCACCCCTTCTCTTCATCAAGCATACTAACTATGATGGTCTCGTAAGTAAAATGGGTCAATTTGATTAAAGTCTCGTATCTCTAGAAGGTCATTTTCGCTAGTCGATCTCTTTTTCAATGTCCCTTACTCTTATCTTCTTGTTGACCCCGTCTATTATGATTGATGGAATAACAATAGTAAATTGAACTTATTCTTTCATTTGAATCGGTGTCTTATCTCCATATCTTGAAACTCAAGGAAAGTGCTTCAATCGATTGGACCCTCCCCGCCTAGACCATTCACCACCCCAAGGCGGGCGGAAAAGGTCAATACACAGCCGATTCCCATTTATCCATGGACAAGCCACCTATATGAAAAGGCGATTTTCGAAAGGAGAAGCCATCAGATAAAAAGTTAGTAAGATTACTCGAATATTCTTGGAAAACTCGTCCACGCAATGTACATGTATGTCCCTAGCCGGGACGAGACTCGAAAATGCCCGGTGAGCAGCCCCAAGAAGGAATCCATCGTGTCCACGCAAGCAGCGAAGGAGCGGTGGACGCTTTTGGACCTTTCGGGGAACGGAAGCGTGACGTCATCGTCGGTCCAGAGCTTTGATCTTTTGCGGGCCCAATGAGCCCAAGCAATGAATGCTCAAGCCGTGGCTACAACCGAAGCCGTACAGCTGTAGTTTCGGCCCAATAATATGGGCCCAATCACGAGGGCAATGATTTGTCTCAGCCTGGGGATTATAATTATGACGTCACTCAAAAGTAAAGTTTGTGGACAACATCATTCGCGGCTCTTGGGTTGATTATTCCGCTGAAACGTGGAACATGACTCCCGAAACAGAGGCACCATCATGAAAATCCGAAGGCTCTTTACGTTTCCTTAATTTCATGGGAAATTTAATATTTCGAAAATCATTTTTTAAGAAGTTATTTTTCAAAAGAAAAAACCATCAGATTTGTCGGTGTTTTGCTAAATTAAAAAATTAAATTGAAATTCCCTCATATTGAAAAGAAAAGTATATTTTATTTTCCTAAAGACACATCTACTACTCGTGTGATATAAGGAATACCTAACCACCAAAATCCAAATTGCAAGACCTACGGTTTCTTGAGCCTAGCCACTAGGAACCTAAGCACTAGCACTAGGAGCCAAGCATAGATACTAAGATCTTAGGTCTAACCTCAAGAAACCAGGGCTTAGCCTTTGTGGACATGAGCACAACCACTAACAAATTGAGTCCAAAGCTAGTAACATGAGTGCAGGAACTAATGACCTAGGAACGGCTACTAGCAACCTAGGCATGGTTGCCAAGGACTTTGGCATGAACACTAGGTACCTCTGTAAAGCTAGCCTTGGGCCACAATATAGGAATAGGGTACTCAAGCACGACTATCAAGGATCCTACTACAACATTGAGATTTTGGGCCTATCCTTAGTGAACTCGGGATCAAGTACTAGTGACTTAGACATGATAGCCAAGTACCCAAGCATATGTCACCTAAGACCTAGGCATGGGCACCAAGTCTTGAACTTGGCCTTTGTGGATTTGGCCCGAGCACTCAACCGAGTCCTAATCTCAGGCAGCGACTTAGGTGTTTGAGCCGAATACTCAAGCATGGCAATTAAAGACCATGTCACTGACACTAAGGCTGCATTTAGTCGACTGGATAAAAGCATGGATAGGATATGTTTTATCATATCCCATGTTTGGTAGCCAACTAGGATAGAATAAGGTCGGATATAAATAGGATATAACTTAGATAAAAAAATCCAAGGAGGGAGGATGGGGTAGACCTGGATAAGATTTCTCTTGTCGATAAAAAAAACCCTACGCTTTCCTTTTCCTTTTCATTCTCTCTCACACACAACTCCTCTCACAAAAAACACGTCTTTCTTGGTAGCTCTAATCCGACGAATTCAAGCACCATCTCTAGCGAGGAGCCACGGCAATTCTACTTTCTAGCAAGATTTCGTTTCTCTCTGTGCATCAATATTTGCACGCTTTACAAGGTTTGCGATTTCCTTTCATAGGTGCAGTCAATTATGGCTCATGAAAAGGCAACTCTTCTTCCATGAAATCCTACTTTACCGTGTGCCCTACTTTTGTTTTTTCACAAATTTCATCACTTGGTCACCGTTTCTTTTCATACCATGTTTTTGTGACGATGAGCTAATGTTTATCCAAAGTGAGATTCGATCAATAATGTTTCCATTGTTAAAGCAATCTTTATATTTTCAAAATTATGCTTTGTGAATACCTAATCTCATTAGGAGATATTTATTACTTGTGTGGTATTATCTTTTACAAGTTCAATGCGGGAAAAAAAATGTGAATCAGAAGTAAATGTTAATCAAATGTTAAATCTATGTTGTTATTGGTTTATGTGTTATTGTGATTGTATATTTGCAATTTTATTTGTAAGGTGGATATCATCTTTAATTCATTGGTGAATACCTGATCTCAATAGGAGATATTTACAAGTTCAGAGTGGGAAAACATATATAAATCAAAAGTAAATGTTAGAATTGCATTGTTGTTTTATCTTGTCGATTTATGTATTCTTGTGGTTGCATTTCTGCAATTTTATTTATTTGTTTTCTGATTGCATCCCTCTTGTGAAGAAGAGTATCTTCAATTTCTACTGCCTGGCTTTGGCCAGTCTTAAGTACATATTTTTTTTCTTTGAGTGCTTCTACTCAAGTTGGCCTGAATTGCATATTAGGTTTCCGTCATTAACTTCTATCACATAGCATGTTTCCTAGATGGACAACGCAAATAGCAAAGATAATGATTTAATTTTTAGTAAAGAGTAAAGCTGTGGGAGATCTTGGCTTCAAAAAGTAAATCATTCTAGAAGCTTGGCACTCTCAATTTTCTGTAAACTGCAGTCGGTATACTGGAATGCATCATCTGCAGGGGTTCAAAACAAGTAGGAAAAAGGCCAAGAGAGTATGTTATTTCATGACCAATTAAAAAGCCTTAATCATTCATCTGTTTCAAGTTTTGCATGGATGCCAAATTGTACATTAGTACTCGCACGCTATACAACAAATCTCGTTCACTAATCGATGACTGCAAGTCGGTCTCTCCCTCTCTCTCATATGCATTATGGTTGACTATAGCTTTGTCCTAGAAACCAAGAGCCAGAATACATACATATTTACAAACATCCTAATCTCTATGTACATCTTTCACAGTCTATAACACGGAGGAACGTGTATATGGAAGATATTCCAGCTCGAAATCGATGCCAATGATGTCGAGAAGGCTAGTTGTACGACCTCACATTTTGAAAGGCAAATCATCAAGTGGGACATGAGGAAGGGACGTCTGAGGTTGGGGGCTCTTCAAGTGCAACCACGCATAGCCGAAAGCACATTCGAGTATGACAAGGGCGAAGAATCAAAGACAGCTTGCATGTTATTTTCTTGCCACCAAGCAACCCTTTAACTTCACTAAGCATCTGAAACTGCTAGTTGCTGTACCAAGAGGAAAGTGTCGCGTCGGTGCATATGTTTAGAGCGAATAACTTTCGAGTCTCTTTGACATTTGATTTGTGGATTTGCCCTACGAATTACATGTATTGTATCGTCATCACCCGCCATTAGGTCAATGAGCAATTAGAATTGTGCCATGGCACTTTTTCCTTCAAGAATTTAATATTTTTGAATGATCCAGCTTCTCATCCATTCAAATTTCTAATGCTTTCGTGTTAGTCTTAATTGACTCATCTCATATTAGCATACACAATATCACTTTTTGATTATTTATGCACTTTGCATATAATGCATAATCATGGATTGATTTTGTGCGATGTGAGAATATGTTGATTGAAAAAAAATTATATATATTTCGTTTTGGATGATTTTGCTATATTTTAATATGTTAGTTTGTGATTTCCTAATTTTTTTTTTCAAAAATATAATTGTTCATGAAAATATTTGACTTTGAATCCGTAGTTCACCAAACACTGAATAAGATAAGATATCAAACATCTGACTTTGAATCTGTAACTCACTAAACAATGGATAAGATATGAAAAAATCTCTGGATTTATTATCATATCCTATCTAGTTCTATCTTATCTAGAAATCATATCCAGTCCTATCCTATCCTGGTTTTCAAGCCTTGCCTCCATGGACCCAGTCCCCGACTATGGTGAGTTAGGCATTGGAGCCGAGAACCCAGGCATGGGAGCTAAGGTCTTTGACTCGACCTCAAGGTACCTAGGCCCAACCTTTGTGAACTTAGGCTTGCCTGACCGCCAAGGAAGTAATCATGGGCTTGATGGCTGTCAGGGATTTAGGGATGAGCACTAGGGTCTCAAGCATAACCGACAACAACTCGAACACAAGAACCTGGGTCCCAAGCCTGGCCTGTGTGGACCCAAGTATAGGCGTCAGGTTTTCGATGCCTAAGTGCCAAGGACTCTATTCAAAGCGCTACTGTATAGTCTCATTATAAAAAGTGATTTTTGATTCTTAAAAGATGAAATCATTTTTCTAAATTTAAGTGTAAGTTTATCATTGATTTATGTTTTTAAGCGATCCAAACGTCGGAAAACGAAGAAAATACTCTTTTTGACAGAAAATTTTCCCGCAAGAAAAATATACCCTCAGGAGGATCTTGGTAATTGGCTTTGTATAAGATTCCACGAAAGGAGAACCGTTTGAGGAATTTGGCTATAGACTATAGTATGGAATGATTCGTGCTCATTCGTGGAAAGCATAGATAGTGGAGACAAATAAAGAAAAGGTGATTCTACGATACGTAGGCCGGCAAATTCGGATAAAATTCATTGTCTAAATTGCTATCTCTCGTCGATACTTATTAGATCCTCAACGCTCGCTTCAAATGTGAGAAAAGTTCATGCCAGTGAGATGAAAGTCCGAGGTTGGCGGTGCTGTTATCCAGATTAAGAGCACTAATAAATGGTCAGAGCCATTCCACAGAAAGCTAGATACACATGATTCGGAAAAACGATTTCGACCCGAATCCCTGTCTGCTGGGCGGTGCGCAAAAGAATAATTAACAAAATGATGGGCATAAACTCCATTCTATGGCCCTAATAAATTGATAACTATTCAAGAAAGACCTAGGAAAATCTTGACTTTGATTCATGGCCCCTTTAGACATGCAATTTCTCTTTAAGGGGCTCATATCAAATGGCATATTAAATCAATTATATTGATACCAATTTATAAACCTAGTTATACTAATTTAACCCTAGACCTATTGTATTTGTGTTAATTCAATTCGTTCAGTCAATTTTAGTCAACAATTGCTGACCTGAATACTAACCATCTTATGTAGTATGATTAATGTTAATGTAGACAAATTTTATAATTTTTTTTAAAAAATTTCAAATTTTAATTAGTTTTTTCTTTTTTATCTTTATCACTTTTTTCACTGTGATCTCATTAGCCCACCATTGAATGCAATGAAAAAATATATTTAAAAATAAAAAAAATTGTTAAATTTGTCCACATCAATCCAGTTGTATATGGCACATCGACGCGAACATAGTAGACAAATGTTATAATTTCTCAATTTTCTTCCAATTTTTTATTGATTTGTCTTCCCCTTATTTTTATTATTTTTTCATTGTGACCTTAGTAGGCCACCGACGGCTACAATGAAAATATATATTTAAAAATAATCAGAAAAATTCAGAAAAAAATTGTAATATTTGTCCACGTTAGCGGTGGTTGTATGTGACATGATCAATACTAACGTAGACAAATTTTTATAATTTTTAATTTTCTTCTAAAAAATTTATTTTTATTTTTATTTTTATTATTTCGTTTCATTGTAATCTCATCAAACCATCACCAGCCACAATGAGAAAATATATTTAAAAATAATAAAAAAATTCATAAAAAATTTATAAAATTTGTTCACATCAACATCAATTATATTACGTAAAAGAATATCAACGATCATCAGTCAAAATTGACCGGATGAATTAAATGGGATAAATGCAATAGATTTATGATTAAATTAGTATAATTAAAAAACTTAGTACAAATATAATAGATTAAGAACATTTTTAATACTTTTTCCCTGCTAATAATCGCTATTGATTCTAAACGCCTGATCGGACAAACATCTCTCGCCAAAATTCTTCTTCGAATAATTCAAGATTTATTCCTCGCAAATGTTGTCTACCACTCATTGAGCCGCACCGAAAGACGCTGGGCCTCTTTAAAGTCACGACGGCCTGTTCCCGCTTTTGAGCAAACAGACAAAAGAAGACAAATGGGCAATGGGCATGCTAGGGATCGAGCGGTGGCGTGTCCTTTGACAATCGCCACCACGTCCACCTCCTTCCACGTCGGATCTGGGCCCCACCCGAGCTTTCTTCTGTCCCGTGACGTGGAATTATGTCCTTTTTGGCCCCATCAAGAAACTGATGGGTGCCCACCACGTGGCCGTCCACGATTAGGCCCTGGCAAAATGAAAAAGGTTGCCTATCAACTACAAAATTGAAAATTAGATTGCACGAATCTCTTTAAATCAGAACCTCATTTAATAATATTCGGGACGGACGTTCAAATTACACGGCACATGATTCGAATGGATATATAAATTTTCCTAAGTATGTAAAATGAATTGGTCATTGTGACAATAAAGTCTAAAAACTAATGTTATCATGATTTTACATTAATTGAACTTAGGGGAGCAAAACTTGCATAATAAAATATTACTGTAATTTGTCAATCAAATCATGGCATCTGACAATTGAATTTCATTTTTTTTTTTTTGGTGATATCTAATGATAAATCATAAGGATACACATTTGTTTTGTTGAATGTGGCAAGACAACCATGTCTTTGGTATGTATTTGATGATTGACTGGACACATCATTTGATCAATGAGAATATAGAAAATAAGTAGGAAGTTGAAATATTCTTTTTATGTTAGTATAATAGGTCATGTGCTTTATACATTCACAATATGTTATATATATAAAAAAGAGCATTTTCCATAAATTCAGCAATATGTGAGAGGCGAAAGTTGTAGAAAGAATAGCATATCTACCTATATTCTTTATCAAAATATGAGTATTTAACTAACAAGAACCAAGACACCTTATTCAAAGCTTGTTACTTCAAAAAACATTCAACATACTTAATATTGCTAAATAAGACATGGGTACCCTTCTTATTGCGAGTGAATAATTTTGTCAGAGGGAAATGCATGTAGTCGGCTTTTTTAAAGGATTCTTACTATGAATTAATGAATTGGATATCCATGAAATGTCTCATTAACATAAAGGATTGAGTAATTGTTAATCGAAATTTTGGATGGACAAGTCAATATATATTCCTTTTGTGTCCTTGACATGTTCCATGCAACATTATTTTGCATATTGCAAATTAAGATGTTTATCGCATATCAAAGAGAGGCATTTGTTTGTTAATTTTATCCCATCTCCATTTGGGATGAAGGAAAATTGTATGAAATTGTGTGATCTGGGTGCCTTGTTGATATATGATTATGGTTTTCTCTTCCTAGGAAATTACACTTTGCTTTTTAATTGGACGAGCCCCAATGAAAGTAGAAAAATAATAGGAAAATAGTGTATGTTTGAACATCTATACCCAATAACAATATCATAATCCACACCATCTTTACAACTATCAAGTGCACACAAATACAAAAAAGGATTGCGTGCCATGCCCATTATTTGGGACTTGATTATTCCTCTTCCCTACACACCCAACCATAAAAGAAAATCAACAATCACATATTTTAAACTCAACCTCAACATATGTTGCAGCTTATTTGAAATAATAATCGTCGTCAAGAGATGCAGCACGCGTTCGGGTTCTCATCGCTGAAGAGCTGAGGAGGTGGCGGGAGACTCTCAGTAATGTAAAGTGGCTGGTGATAATACACCAGCCTCCTCGTAATATCATCGTCATAAAGGAGCACATTTTCCACTTCCTCTCCTTCATTTTTCGCCTCTTCCGCTTTCCCTTCCACGGGCTTGTCATTTCCCTCTCCCTCTTTCTGCGGTTTCTCCTCCTCCTTTTTCTCTCCGCCGTTGTTTTCGTCCTTCTTCTCCTCCGGCTTCCCTTCTTCCGGCGGTTCGCCTCCCTCCTTTTTCTCCTCTAGCTTTTCCGGCTCCGGTGGGGGGACTATTTTGGCTTGCCTTTTGGTCCGTCTATAGACATAGTCGACAAGCTTGTTGGGGTCCATAGTCCCTGTCACCATGACCTTTCTCGAGCTAAATTCTGTTGCTGCCGTTTGAACCCCTGTTGATTAATAAAGAGCAAGTGAACACATCAAATAAGTAAAAAGATATAAATTTATAATGCGATAGCTTGCCCCACAAAAGGTGTATAATTTGCATCGCATTATTTAAGGATGACAAACAAATTTTTGGGAAATCCAATATGAACAAATGTTTCAGATTTACCTAAGTCTCACTTCTTTTTTTTCTATATATTTGATCATATTGTAATGATATCTATATGCATATGCTAGATCATACCTCTCATTTTGAGTATCTTCTTCTTGAGTTGCTCAGCACAACCTTCACAGTGCATGTTGACGCTTAGCTCCACAGTCACTAATCCATCAACCTGAAAAAAAAAAAAAAACAAAACAAAACAAAACAAAACAAAAATAAAAACCAAAAAGCGTTAATTACAAAGAGAAATTACAACCCTTTTTTCCCTTTTAGTTTGCATAATCTAATTTGGGTAATTAACTTTATATTTTCACCGTCACTATGGATTAATCATGTGGTAATTTTTGATGATTAACTATCAAATCCAATGAGACCTGTGAAGTGACAATTTGGGGAAGTGGTTCGCCCTCTGATGCCGGCTGTGGAGAAATCACGTCGACTCTTCGCTTGGTCTTTCTAGTGATTCTATTGCACACTGCTTGAGGTTCCACCGCTCCTTTTACAGTCACTTGGTTTTTGCCCATATCAATTTCAACTCTCTCAACTCCTGAAATTAAGAAAAAAAAAAGGAAATAGATAAGAAAGAAGACAATGAGAGTAATAAAAATCCATTACTAGACCATAAAAGAACTGATATACCGCGAATAAACTCATTTTATTGCTGAATCATTAATTCGAGAATTTTGAAATTTGGACTACGGAAATAATAATAGTCTAATTTCGGGATTTTTACCTCGAATTTTCATGATGGACCTTTTGATTTTTTTGGCACATCCAGCACAGTGTAATTCCACCGACAAAATGAGGGGAGAAGGTGGCTTTGGCTCTTCCTCCTTCTCTTCTTGTTTCTCCTCCTTTTTCTCTTCCACTTTCGCTTCCTCCTTTTCTGAGGCCTTCTCCTCCGGCTTAGCCTCTACCTTTGCTTCTTCCTGATGAAGTATTTCACCAATAATTTAATACATTGGAAAATGAACTTGTCAAAACGATTTTCCGACTTGAAAATTCAAGACTACTACGTGTGGGAAAAACATAGGCGCAAATAGAATATTAATTAAGCTTCATAATCAAGTGATGTGTCCATAATTCAACGTACATGAGTAAGATAGGTGAAAAAAAAAGACGATTAAGAATTCATACGCACGATGAAACAAATCTATATTCCTTTCAATGACCGTGACAAATTGAACCCAAACCTTTTTGGTAATTTGGATTTGTTAATCAACATAAAGCAATGTTCTTAAAAAGAGTTCTATTAGACAAAGAATGACACTATGCTTCATCAAAGGCAAAAGCATGCAAAGGAAATCAAAACCCAAAATCATCATCCCATCACCTGTTTGGCCTCTTCACCCATATCTTCTCTCCGAATGATGAACCCCTTCTTGCTTGAACTAAGTAGTATAAATACCTAGAGAGAGTAACCTAGATATAGTTTAGACTTTCGGTTGACACAACGCAATTTGCAAAAGACGGGCTTATCTGGATTCCAAGGCACATGGAATGCCACTAGCAAGAATGTGCAAAGAATATCGATCCTCCCTAGTTTAATAATTCTTTTGGGATCCTCTTCATCTCCTCAAAGGCTGAAGGAGGTAGAAGTGGAGGGAGGAGTTAGTGAAGGCATGGTTTGCAATTTATAGGCACAGAGAGAGAGAGAGAGAGAGAGAGAGAGAGAGAGTTTTCCACGGATTGGTAGATCTTTCATGAAAAGGTGGTGAAGGGTCACGCACATGTATGGGTCATGTATGGACAATAACAAGAAAAGCTAAACCTAATCAGTTTTTCCTAGCCAAAAGAATAGAAACATATTCTTAAGTCTTAAGCAATACAATTAGTCTGTCCCTTGGCCAGAAATAGCTTATGGGTTAGGTCACATAACATGGGAGTGCTGGACACCTCAAGCGCCAAAAACTTGGCATGAAATTATCCGCTTGTGCCAAGTTTTGGCATCTGCGCTATACTTCTACACATAACATGGGATGATATGGAAGGTGCAAGAGTTGAATTCATGCTTGGTGGGTGGTGCACGATGCGAAATTTCAAGACTAATAGTTGCAAAATTTGAATCTCAAATAGAGTTTGATTAGGTACAATCATACCATTTTATACATATGTTATCAAATGGGTCCTATCGATTACGCGGTATAATAAATCATCCTTTTCCTCTCTCTTCTTTTTCTTTTTCTATGTACAAAGTATCAACGAAGTGATTAGGCAGCTAGTGTTTATAGACAAATGATTTGATAGCTTTTTAGGTGACTTCAATGTATGGTATGGTTCGTCTTTGGCCAAAGGACCTATGGTTTTGTGGATCTGTCTGCCTTTCGAGCTATATAACAGGGCCCCAGCTTTGATTAAGCGTGGAGTTGAGAAATGATAACTTTTAACTTCTCGTGCTCTTACTTTGTGGCTCCTAAAATGATAGAAGTACATATACAGACACGTCATATGGAAGAGTACACCATTATCATTACTACTATGTTTGCCAACTTACTCAAAAGAAATTAAAATGTCGCCATCAAATACGTAAAGCTTTCTCGTTTGGTAACTTGAGCTGGGATTGTTGAAGCGTGGAGGTCGGGAAAAGCCAAGAAAGTATGGCGTGTGAATGACTCTGCATTGAAAGTTGATACCACATGTTTCCTTAACAAAAGAAAACTTATGTCAATTAAGTAAGCATTTTTAGCCCCTTTTTCCCCTTTTCAGTTCTTTCTTCGTCTGCACTTTCAGGTCATCCGAAAGCTATGGCATTGGCTTTGTTAGTCTCTACCCACTTTATCCATCCGAATTGATTTTTCACCACCTTACCCAACTGCATTAACCCACGAAATAGATTGATTTTGATTCGGGGCACACATTTCCTTCTATTAAACTGATGGGTGATTTTAGGCGTACCAAACGCAGTTCAACAGATACGACCAATAAGATAGCGTAGTAAATTCAAGCCGAGCATTTGGTCAAGTGGACATAGTGATGCATTCAAGAAGAATTTGACACAATTACTTTGTTAATCTGTGGTGTAATCAAGTCTTTGTTACCGCTAATGTCTGTTGACAAACCCCTTTTAACGAAAATCTAAAATTCATCCTCCTCCCGAATTATTTCCTTTCTTTTTAAAGGAAAAATCGCAAGAGCAAAGAAAATAGACGTGTAAGGCCAATACAGGAAAGCGAAGGCAGACTTACAAAAGTCGAAGACAAAAAGACGTGTAAATGACTCAGCATGGGACGCCAATCAAACACTCCAACTTAAGCTGCTCAATCTCCAGATCTCGTGAAGAGATATTCCAGCTGATCTGATGCAAAAGTCTCCAAAGAACAGGCACAGGAAAAGGTTGACCCTTTATTGATGGATCCTCACTCTTCCCTAATTATTTCTTTACCAACCTCTCGTTTTCTTAATTAAATAAAGAGATTCTAAGGAAGGTGCATATTCGCCTCTTTGGTTTGGCATGGGCGGTCTGTGGAATCGAGATGGTTGCTTAGCCACTTAAGACATTAAACCACATCCTTTTCTTTAGAAAGTGATAGCAGGAGGCAACTATAGTCAAACTTCCCATAGACAATACTCCCCCTAGTACCGAATCACCCTTGAAGTTATTGGGCAACTATGCGAGTGGCTGGCAGGTATAGTTAGTTTGAGGATCGGTTTGCTAGAATTAAGGTCATAAGAAAGCCCCTCTAGGAAGAGAGGACGCGTTCAGGGGCCAAATGCAGGACCAAGCAGACTCAGGAGATCTACCTAATTTCATGAGGAATGAGGATGTCCTGCGTTAAATGTTTCTTTGCGAACTATATTCTGCAGCAGGACTAACTTCTCAATCATGGCCGAGGCGTCTTATGAGAGGATTGACAGCATATCAATCCTTTCGTTGACTGCAGGTGATACGATCAAAAGGCGACATCAATGGCAAGTCTCCAAATCAACGACAGAACAAACATTACCCCACGATATTCTGTTTGAGCCTTTATTTTATAAGTACATTACAGGATTAGGGGTTACAAGTACGGTAAACTCCATCTTTGCCTACTCACGTCATTCAATAAATTTCTTCACTGTACAGATGAATGCTGGTGCTCAGACAAATATGCTTCTGCCAAAGCGGCATGTACCGCTGCTCCTATCGGGAGCACATCCTCATCGAGAAAAAAATAAGGGGAATGCGGGGAATGAACCGACCCCACGTCCTCATTTCCAATCCCAATGCTAAGCATGAATCCAGGTATCTGTTCTTGATAGAAGGAGAAATCTTCACCCGCCATGACCTTCTTACCCACCCTGACATTTTCGGGACCCAACAGAAGCCTCCCAACCCTCTCGACATGTAGTGTCAGGGCTTCGTCATTCACAACAGCTGGATATGCTGGATATTCATCATCGTTCATGTCAACATAGGCTTTACATCTGTGCACAGCTGCCTGACCTTCAATGACCTGCAAAAGTTCTTTTTAAATGGAGGGAATGCCTAATAATGTCAACATGAATCAGCCAGCTTTGTGCAATTATTTACATAGCATTGCTTTTCTTGGAGTTGGAGGTTTTGTGGTGAGGTTATGTATTCACCATAAGCACTTAAAAAAGAATGAAGGAGATAATAAGTTGAGAGGTTTCTGATTGCATCTACTGAGCAATGCAATTTTGAAGAAGAGTGTTCGAATAAAGACTGCCTTTGCATCTGAAGTAATGAAAGTGAAAAATGTACATATTATGATGCATACCTCAATCAATCTCCTCCGGAGTTGTTGCAGGCCTTCAGTGGTTAGACTCCTGAGCGTGCCACCAAATTCGACAACTGGAGGAATTATATTCAATCCACTCCCACCTCTAACATAAGTAACAGAGAGCACCTTCAAACAAAAGAAAATGATTGCATTAAATCCCCCGAAACATACTTTGACCAAGAATGGCATACTGAGTCACAGAAATAGTAGCTCCATGGCTGCCTCAAACAAAATGCGATCTGTCCACGAGCCCAAAGCTATGGGATACGTGACTATGTAAAATAAAGCTGGTGACTGAAAGGTACTCTATGAATGAAGCTGATGCATGAACTATAACTTACTAAATCATAATAGCAGAGTGGTTTTAAGATGAAAATGCATTGAAAATGTAGCTAGTACACAAAGTTCATGTCTGTAAAGCTCTTGTGAGGCCACATTGATGTGGAATGATGAGTGGATAAGATAAAGATGCATATGAGATAAGATTCATCAACAGTGTAGAACAGAGAAACTCGTAAAGGAAACATACATCATGCACTGTTATGGCACCATTTTGGAGAGGGTGCAAAACCCAGCTGATGAGGCTCTGAGCAAATCCATTTTAGCTAATCAACTACAGCAAAATTCTCTATAGTGTCATGATGCAGAGGCTCTGAGCAAATTCATTTTAGCTAGTCAACTACTGCAAGATTCTTTACAATGTCATGATGCAGCGTGCAGTGGAGTAAGCCAAATTTTTACATGACAGAGTCTCAAAGATACATACTTGACTGAGAAGCGGATCAGCTTCTCTTGAGACAAGCTGTTGAAGTGCCAAGATGGCAAATGAAGCAGCGAGTACCAGATCCACACTATTATGAGGCGCTGCAGCATGCCCGCCTTTTCCTTCTATTTTAACTTTGAACATGCAAACAGCAGCTAAGTTTGGGCCAGAAAGTGAAGAAATGGTTCCTGTGGGCGTTGTATAATCATTATGCATAGCAAATATTGCTTCGGCATCACCCAGCGCGCCTTCTTTGATCATGTGGGAAGCACCAGCTCCAGCCTCTTCAGCGGGCTGGAAAATAAGCCTTACAGTCCCCTGACCAAGGTGAAGAATTCAAATTTCTAAGTCCTTCTTACATAAGTAGTTAAGAAATTTCAACATAGATGACAAGATTTGAAAAGATGAGATAAATAAAGAAAAAAAATTCTGTTGCTGATAAAGCTATACATTTGCATCATCATCAATATGAGAGTAATTGTAATGCAATCACCGTCCATAACAAAATCTGGCTGCTGGGAACATCCTTATAGTTATAGATCACATCATTTTGCTGAAAAATTTGCACAATTAAGAATGTTACTTCCAGGTTTATCAGAGTTCCTGAGTAGTCCATAAGACTAAACCCATCAAGACAGAAGATAGAGATGAGCTGAATCTGGAAAAAGGAGTCCTAGCTAGCATCGTCTTTTGGGTATTAGGCAATTGGTTTCACCAGATCTAAGTCAGTGCCACACTAGCTCTGAGCCTAACACTTGTAACTCACAGTAATTGAAGGATGGCAATCTCAAGATAGTCCCCTGGCCTCTAAGTGGAGTACTCTTAAGTTGTCTACTTAAAGAAGTCCAGTCCACAGAGCAAATAGCCAAGTACCCTGTTGTTGGCTCCCTGCAGAGAAATCTTACCCAATGCAGAGGCATGGACTCAACATGTGGGCTTCAATTTCTGAAAATTAAGGTTTGGTTATACAGTGAAAGGGACACTAACAAAGTAATAAAGGCTCCAAACCCTAGAGAAGCAAACAAGTTCTTTTACTTCTATAGTCTAAATGGCAAAGTAGGAAAAATGACAAGTAATGCCATTATATGCCACAAAATTTCAGTGCACACTACCGTCACAACTCTCACCAACTCTAATGAAAGACTGTCATTTGATTGACTGCAAGTAAACACTGACCTTAAGTTCATCTTTCCGTTGATTCAGTAATTTCGCAGCACCAAGAAGCATGGTGGTATGGGCGTCGTGCCCGCAAGCATGCATTTTGCCATCAATTTTGCTCTTGTGCTCCCACTCAACAAGTTCCTACACTCCCACAATTGACCAAACCTTTAAGCAAATCCACAGATAACACAAAAACAGAACGGCAAAAATGTAAAACGTTTGAAAGAAACAACCAGAACAAGACCTAATGAACTCGTCAAACACTTGCAGATAGTCATTATGCGGGCACCCATATATTTCATAAAGTACACATTTCTTGACATACTTTCAAAGGTATCATTCACGTAATACTCGGAGACATTAGCTTTTAGGCGTTTCAATACAGCCAAAGCAGGGGATTACCACAGGAACAACAAGGAGGGACATACCACAAACCAAGTTATCAAGATCTTAGCTTTTCGGCGTTGACCAGATCTCCGATACCATATTTGAATAAGAAAGTATACATCAAGCATATTTCTGGACGGGCAAAAGAACCAAGTACAGTCCTACCACGATCGATCGTGTCGGGACACCAGCGGGGGCTTCCTTTTTTTTTTTTTTTTTTATTACCTGCAAAGGCAAGGCGTCCATGTCGGCCCGGAGAGCGACGACGGGCCGCGACCCGGACCCGACGACGGCGACGACGCCGGTGCCGGCGAGGGGGTAGGAGTAGGGGATGCCGAGCCGGTCGAGCTCGGCCCGGACGAGCGCGCTGGTGTTGTGCTCCTCGAACCGGAGCTCCGGATACTCGTGGATTCGCCTCCGGATGGAGGTGAGCCACGGCAGGTCCCGCTTGGCGGAGCCCAGGAGCTCGTCGGCGTAAGCCCGGTCGTAGCGACCGTGGGCGGCGGTGGCGGTGGCGGTGGCGGCGGCGGCGGCGGCGCGCAACCGCAGCGGACGGCGAGGAGAAAAGCGGCGAGGAAGAGGAGGGCGAGGAGAGCGTGGCTCCTCGGCTGGCGAGCCATTGCCCGATTCGAGCTCGATGCCTCGAAGTCAGACAGTCAACAGAGCGAGACGGGGAATGGGAAGGTGGTGGGCTCACGATATTTTTAATGATTAAATAGTTTAAAGACCGTGATGGTACAGCAAAGGGGTGGTGGCGCAGTTGGCTAGCGCGTAGGTCTCATAGCTTAACGAGTTATCCTGAGGTCGAGAGTTCGAGCCTCTCTCACCCCATACTTATTTTTATTTTTTTCACTCGCGTTAATTGGCTACTTTTTATAGATAATCCTCTCCCGCTCACCTGCATCCAAACCCCTCGAAAAAAGAAGGTTGGGTGGTAAAATGGTCCGATCAAAATTAACCAATTTCTACACAATGCAAATTTCGTAATCCATAGCCAAACCTAATCTAAACCCAACTCATACTTGATTTAATTTATATTGTTTAAGTACTTTCATATTTATTCCAATTTTAGAAAACTCATACGTAAATTTGAGATGAGACTGAAGAGTGAACGAGCTCCCAAATGTTTACTTCGATGTCAGAAAGGGAAGAAATATTTAGAGGTAATGCCTAAAGATGGGCTAATGGCCCTCAACCAAATGCGAGCTCCCCCAAACCCTTATCTCATGCAATATTGTAATCATTTAAAGTTTCGATTTAGCCTATAATGAGAGTCGTCACAAGCCTAACCAAGTGAGATACAAGAATTTCATCGCACTTCCTATGCAACTGGAGATTAACTAGATTCATATACTTATGATGCATATGGTAATATTTTTGTTATTGAGAATAATTTCTATTTAGAAATAGCTTTTTCAATTTATGTTCCCTAGACAAGTTTCTAAGCAAAATAATGGTAACTGCACAAAATTTCTATTCTTAGAATAGAAATGCATTTGGCCCAACCTCAATTTTACTTATGATTTAGAATTTCTTTTAAACATTTTTAAATAATTTTATTACATTTTCTCGTTTTTTCTTTTCTTTTTTTCCTTTTTTTACTTCTTTCTCTAACCAGTCGCCAAGGAGGTCACCCATTGCCAGTCATTGGCCATTGCCGAAAACCAACGACTAGCTAGAAGAAGAAGAATAGGAGAAAGAGAAAAGGAAAGAAAATAAATAAAATAAAATAAAAAATAGTTTGTGTTTGATTTTAAATTGTTCGGGAAATTTCCAAATAAGGATCCGAAGTGAATTAATTTTCTCAAATAAGTACTCGAAATGAACTTTGTGTCAGATAAAGATCTAAAATTGACCAATTATCTTAAATAAGAATCCGAAGTGGTTGAATCAATTCCAAATAAAGACCTAGGCTTGCTGGTCAGCCAAATATTCTTCGGCTATCAAGCATGTGACATTTCTGTTGACCATAGTTTGGGCAATTTGTCTAAAAAAAATCTAGGGAAAATTAACAAATCCTAAAACAAAAACAAAAAAACCATAGGTTTTCTATAGTTTCCTGTTCCTTGTACCCATCCTCTGCAAAGTCAAAGACCGAAGTTCTCCCCATTCCTTGTACCCATCATCCAAAAAGTCGAGGATCCAAATTCTCCACCAGTTGAGGCACGAATTCAAAAACAAGAAGAAAACTAGATGCTTCTTTCTTTGTTTGCGGAGACCCAAATTCTCCGCCAGTCAAGCAAGGCGAGGAGCGACGAGAATCGAGTCGCAATAATGACCAGGCAACAATTTGGTTGAGGAGCAGTGGGGAGAAGAAAGAAGAAAACATAAACATTTAAACGAATAACTTAAACTTAATTAATTTAGAATTTTCTCTTTTTTTTCCAATGACAAATTTCTAACAAAATTGCCCTTATTTTAATTGTCGAAAAATGTTTGCTGATGAGCTAAGGTCCTTAATAGATTAACTTGATCACTTGGTCTTTATTTGACACAAAATTCACTTCGAGTCTTTATTTAAAATAATGGATCCACTTCGGGTCCTTAGTTGAGAAAATAAATTCACTATGGATCCTTATTTGGAATTTTTCAAATTGTTCACTGTAACAAAGAAGTCTTTTTTTTTTTTTACTTCTTAATTCCATTACACATCTATTCCCAAGAACAAATTTGTTCCCAAGAACAAAAAAGTACACAAATGGATTTCTATTCTAGAAAAAAAAAAAAGGTTAATATCCTAAAAAATCTTAAACTGGTACACATATGACAAATTTATCCCAACCTAATTTTTTACCATAAAAAATGCCAAATTGATTCACATGTGATAAATTTACTCAAACTGACCATAAAAAACCTAAAACTGGTATACTTGTGATAAATTTACCCAAACTAATTTATTCAACCGCCAAAAACTATGAACCGATACATTTATGATAAATATACCCTCTGTTAAATTGGATTAATACTATTAGAAAAACAAAAATTATATAACTGTGACAAATTGAGAGTAAAATTGCAAATTGATATACCAGTCAATCGTCACATGTCATTCAATTTCGTAATTTGATAGTAAAATTTAACAGAAACTAACATGAGATAAATTTATCACAAGTATACCAATTTAAGGTAAATTTGTCGCATGTATACTAGTTTGGAATTTTTTAAAATATTAACAAACAAAAAAACCAGAAGAAGAAGAAGAGAGAAACATGAGCATTACCAACTCACCCTTAATTATGCTAATGGTCTAATTAGACCTATATTAATTATGTGGGTTATGTCTAAGTAAATTATGAACCCATTTAATGCTCATATTATTTTGGGTTTTACCATTCTAAATCATTTATGACTCATTAATTGAATATGTTAAATTGTATAACAGCTAAACCCCTTAAATATAAATTAAGAAATTGATTTATGATCCATCTTGACAAACCTACCTACATTTTAGGTTTTGTCCACGGGATGAGGAAACGTAACTCCTAATGCTAGAGCATCCAACTTAGCTCCATCGACAAAGTCAGCACCATCGATAATGATTCAAGCCCAGGCTGAATTTGGGCACAACATGATTCAATTAATCTAGGAATGAAAATATCACTGCAGAAAACTATCTATCATAAAACTAATTAAAAAGTTGTCGATTCACCAAATTCCTTGTCAATATCAAAGCCGAACAACAACCACATCGATTGGAGGCTATTCTAGACAATGTCCGTAGATATTTGATGAACTCTTAAGGTGATTATTTTTTGGTCTAGGTTGGTGGACAAATTTTGACAATAGGAGGCGCAAGAATCAAGAAAGCGAGTTCCCATGTCCTTAATTGCATCTCTAAGTTCCTAGGAGTAATTATTATATGTATGTAAGTTTCAAGAGTCAAAGCGCTAAGTTCCTAGGTCTTTATTATGCTTTCTAGTATCCGTATCCTTTAATGTTTGGGTAGTTCCGATGTCTACTTAATTGTGTCTATTTCCTATGTCACAGTCATCTTATAAATTGAGGAGAGTTCTTAATTATAAAATATATGATTTTGATGAATGAAAATATATGAGATTTTCCTTTGTGTGAGCGAATATCGTTGGAGAGTGGATAGCTCCTATATCGGTTTCATTATCCATGGAGAGTATATTACTCCTTGGTGGTGAGCTAAAAAATACTTTATTCTCGGCTATGGTTTTCCTTTAAGTATTGGTGGTGATTTTCTCCTATCTTTAAATCATTTATCCTTGACGGGTGGCTTGTCCTTTTAAGCCTTGGTGGTGAACTTCATCTGTCCCAATTTTCTTCCTTAGTTGGTGGCCTGTCTTTTATACCTTGGCGGTAATTGTATTCTATCCTACAATTTTATTTACCCATCAACAACTATCTCCACACACACCATTTCCATACACTTCACCAAAAAATTCCCCCCCATCATGGATTCACTCGCCCACGCAAGCATCAACTCCAAAGAAACAAAAGACTTTTTCTTTCATTAGATTGCCCTCATTTCTCCAAATAAATATTGTTGATAGTAAGTGAGACAAAGATTCTAGAACTTAAAAGAGGCGAGTCAAGCTTACGTAGCAAATTCAAAAAGAGTACTCGACTTTTGAAACTAAGGAGCGCCTTACACAAACTAGCCTAACTTCAAGTCATCTTGGCTTTCGGGGCTTGTAAAGCTTTGTCAAACCATCCTTATCCTAACCATCCATTAAAAAAAGATAACGTCGCTTGTGGGCGTTCTATACCGCATCGAGCCATGAAACTGTCAGTGGCGTCTACTTGAAGTCACAAACGCCTGGTGCATGAATTAGGAATGAGGAATTGTGCTTCGTAAAATTCTCGTGAACATTTTGTATCTGTCCATGAAGACACAAACGATTGAATTTACTATGAAAAGAGGCGTAGCTCCATACATCCGAATCCATGTATTCAATAATCCCCCCAGAAACCCTCTGTATATTGAGCATATCATGGCTTGTTTCTGTACAATTACAATCTGCAGTAGTCAGCCAGAACAAAACAAAACTCTCTCGCAGCATAGAAAAAATAAAAAAGAAAAAAAATCCCCTAAATCTCTCATGTACAGACTACGTTTCACCTGTGGAATGTACAGGTATCTACTTCTCTGAATTATTCAAGTATCTCTCTCTCCTTCCTTATTTCGCCGCTTCTATTGGCTTTCCCAAAATTGCATCGAGACCCATGGGAGCAAAACCCCGAAGGCTTCAAGATCCAGTATAATAACTACTCTCGAAAAATAAGTGGGTATAGGAAGTCATGGAGCAGAAATGTGACAACACACGAGGACTGATAAAGATGGTGAAGTTATCTGAAAAATGGGTGAGGGAAATGATAAAACTGAAATGAGCTTCTCACTGGGTCCCTTAGTCCACTT
The DNA here is from genome assembly GCA_017140615.1 of Eucalyptus cladocalyx. NCBI lineage: Eukaryota > Viridiplantae > Streptophyta > Magnoliopsida > Myrtales > Myrtaceae > Eucalyptus > Eucalyptus cladocalyx. The sequence continues at coordinate 4,718,109 of CM029526.1, forward strand.
AGGGCATGGGTCTGAGATGCTCATGGATGGCAAAGAATACCGTGATCATGTCATAATTATACCTTGGCATTGGGAGAATGTAATGATATGCCAACTCCGAGTAGTGAGCTAGACCAAGATCTTTCCACTCTTACTGGCACTCGAGATCATATCTTATTCCTTGCATTGGACCCTATTTCAAGGAGCCAGATGCACCGGACAAGTGTCAGGATATTAACTGTGAGCAAGGCATTTTTATAGGTGAGAACACCACAGTAAGTCGAGCATGATCGGAGAGGGAATAGTTTTCAGGCCACCTTCCTTTCTCCACTTCAGGTGGGAACAGAACTGCATTTTTCACACTGAAACCGATTGTTTGCTCCTGACACCCTTTTCCATCTTGAAACTTGCTTTTCTCTTCAGTTCTTTGCTCAGACCAAGAAGGGTTCCAGATTTGTTGCTGCATCACCACATTTATCATAAACAATGCATTGGAAAACAAGGCAGGTGTATATTCATTTAGATAGGACATAGTTCTTGAGACATTAAATTCACCAAGCATAGTCATTAAAAGATCTGCTCATTGGGTAAGCTCAGCCAGACCTGGGAAAACATGGGCATGCCAGGCCAGCCGATTGGACCACAATTCTTTTTCTTATTTTTAAATGTTGTGGTTAACAAGAATTGATAGAAATGGAAAAAAAAATGAAGAAAAATCTTAGGGATTTAGTTTTTCTCGAGTTTTTTTACCATTTATCTCTAGGATATTAGTATTTAAACTTTTTAAACATAAAGTAATTAGTAAAACGTAAATCTCTGTTAACCAACATATCGGCAGGGTGCGCCTCACGGCACTCATGGAGACCTGGTCCACCATCTAGCCCCACAGACCTAAAATTCAGCCAAGCCAATTTTAGGGGCAGGCCCACAGGACGCCCATCTGTTGATCAGGTCTTGTTATCAAGCAAACACTGTTGAAAGCATAAGCTGCAAATGCTTTTTCAATTATTCTCACAAGTGGGCAACAATTGTGTAAAATAGTGAGATAAAAGCAAGTTCCATTAATTCTCTTTTGAGAGGGGGGAATGAAGAATAAAGCACAGAACAGAATATGACACAAAACAGTGGCTCCTGCGAACACCAAATTGAAGAAGCAAGGAATATGTGGAATTTGGAAATGAGAACAAACCCAGAGGCTTGTTTCTTCAAGAAGGATATGCAGAATATGTGGATTTGAAGAAGCATTGATGTTACTAATTCCATCAAGCTAATGGGAATCTAATTTACCTGAAATTCTTCAAAATTGATAACACCATCACCATCGATATCTACTTGGACCCATAAGTCCTTTGTCTCTTCAGCACTAAGCCCATGGCTGTGGCCTGTCAAATCAAACTACCAAAAAAGTAGCTGACTATTAGACTACTATTCTCCATATTAAGGATATCATTGACATCCTGGTGAGTCAGTCTAAAAGTACTAAACACCAGTTCTATTAGAAATAACATGCCCTACCCGTTTAAGTGCTTCACAGAAACCCGAGTAGGTGATATAATCACCAGCATTATCAGCCTTGAGAATTGCAAAAGCACTTTTTTCTGTCAGCGAAGGTTCCCTCAGTAAACACTGAGACAAAAGAAAGCTAGCAGTCAGTGACACAAAAGTAAAGCGATTAGATTTAATTCACGATGGTTGAGATCTGAAAAGGAAGATCAATCTACATTAACAAGTAACAGCTACTTTGATAGTGAAGATTCTAAACCTAAGAAAACTTACTTTTACTTGATCAGTTGATATATCAGAGTTGTTGAATATAAATAGATGGTGTTCAGTTAGCTAAGACTGTAAAAATTACAAGGCCCAACATGAAATAGTCTTGATATTAAAATATAAAAAAATGCCTCAACCTCTAAAATTAAATCCCTCTGCAATCACAAGGCACTGTTTGTCTTTAGACCAATCATAGGTGTGCTAAGTTAACAAAAGAATATTCATGATAGCTTATGTGATTAAATACTTTTGTCATAATTTCAAAAATGCAACCGCATGATCACAATCGGTAAAAAGTAAAAATAAAAAATAGTTAGGTCAAGTCAACGAGACACGAAATCAAAGTCATAAACCATTCTAAGATTGGAATCAGATGAGGATATGAGCAGCATTAGTAACAAAGAGGATGCACAGATCCTCAATAAAACAAAAATCTCCATGTGCCTATTGTTAAAATCCTGTCCCTTATGGTGGAAATGCAATCAAAATATAATTGTCAATGCCAAGCAATAAATTCTCGCATGTTGAGGAAAGATGCCTTCAACATGCATCGAATTGGTGTAAGGACAGTGGCAATTCAGTTCAGTTCAGTAAAGAAACCACAGGACATGTATGAAATCAAACATCTCAAACTATTTATGAAAACATACAATAAGCACTAAATATATACAAGTAATTGTGAATGATTCATAGGAGTATATAGGTTAAAACCGGAAACTTACCTTGAAGATGCCAAACACTGTCTCAATCCAACTTGTCTTTAGTAATTTTCTGTAGCTATTAGGATTGAGGAGCCATATAAAATCTACACCACAGATATTTCCTCGATGATTCCTGTGGCTAACCCACTGAACAACAAAAAATTAAAACATGAATTGATAAGCATAGAGAATGCACTAAAATAACGAAACATACAAAAGTTAAGAGCTGAATTTGGGTCTAAAGAACCTTGTGGGCATCTGCATCAGTGTATTGATGAGCAGTATCATAGGAAGAAACAAACCCCTGAGACCTAAGGAACTTATAAACATGGCCACGTTTACTTCCATTCCAGTCGCTGTGAGAAGTGCGCACAGAGGATACAAAGATCAAGACAATTTCCAAGAAAGATGTTTAACTCTCTGGAAGTGAAATCATGAACTAATTTACCCGCAGAGTATTATCGGCAAGGAATTCAGGTTGTTTTCTTTCTGATATGATTCCACAGATTGCAAGATCTTGTACACCTGTTACCCAAGATAGTAAAGGAATCTTGAGCTGAGGCATGATTGCTAATGGGACTGCTAGAAAACCAATGAAATTATAGCTGGTGACTAGATTAGCAGAAGAGGAAAATATTTACCTGATGAAGTCGTACTATACACAAACTAGAGTTATGAGGAAATAATAAGTGGGTGTTGACAATGAGGATTTCTTGCCGAACGTCATTGCTGCGGCACTCTGGGAAGGGCGCAACTAGTTCAACATGTAATAACTGAGCAACCCGATCTCCACAATCATAGAAAAGTAGCTCCTTATATTTTATAACTCTAAAATAGTCTTTGCGAACAGCAATCAGCAATCCTGCAGACTCCAGTAATTGTATCATAAGTCAAAAGCAAATAAGAAAATGTCAGATGAACGAATAGCCCTGACTATATTTGCCAGCATTGTTCTCCAAAATTTAACTATTGCAGAGCAGCCACTTTGCAAACTTTAACCATCCAATCTTTATTACGATGAAGGATCAATGAAATTGTTGGCCACTTTCAATCCAAGATTGATTAATTCAACAATAGAATTATTACTCAGGGAACAGATGAGAGTTGGTAGGGCCGACCACCAAACTACCCAAACATATGAAAATCTCCCAATTACTATGCATGCCTTATGCATATTTAGCCACTACTAAGACTCCAAATTACATCCAAAACCTTTTGTTTTCCAACAATGAACTCGAGAAAGATATCTGATTATGTGTAGAAAGCTAGCAATTCCTTAACATAATCCTAATCTGTCCCTTTCGGCATATTCCACAACCGCCAGACCAGACTAACCTTTTGTTTTCCTTAAATCTTTGAAATTAAATTTTTCTCATCAATATAAGCTTGACAAAATTTACTTTTCCAGCATTGAAGGATCAAGCTTGTTATCAAACATCAACAAGAGTAGGAAAGCAGTAATGTCCTTTATATGCTATTTAGAAATTCAAGTCCCCTCTATGAAACTACACAGTCAATACGGACCCTTAAGTACTTCTTCAAACTGAATCTTTAATCAACGCACTGTGGTACTACATCGAAAAAGTGCTTCAAGTTCAATCAAGGGACGGTCTACTGTACATGATCCAATCGAGAGTCCAATGAAAACTTGCGCCAAAAGGAATCAAGAGGAGTTCCAACTTGTAAATTGAACATACCATCTCCACGGTTGTTGGTCCGGGCAAGCTTGAAACTGATGTAACCAGCATCGCTCAGCCTCTTCTCGTACATGTTGACGAGCTCTTCATTGCCAACCCAGAACTCCTGCAGACGTTCCCAATAAAGAACCACAAAAACGAAGTCATTATAACGCATCGTCGCCAGCATAGAATCGTCTCGGCCTTCCACAATCCAGATTCAATCCAATCAACAACAGACCAATGGACGAGAAATACAACCTGAAGGCAGATAATCGATGACCTTTCATTCAACAACCAATCCAATATCCGATGATTCCTGGCGAGCCAATTAGCTCTGCAATCACTTTCACGACAACTCGGATCCTGCGTCCGCAGCATCGAGAGAAAAAAAGCACAAAAAGTAAAGCGTCACTCCAGAAATCAGCCAGAATTAGAATTAGCAACGAAAATTCGAATCCCGAGCAAGCCCGCGTCGAAAAATACGAACTTAAACCAAATCGAACGGGAGAAAAACGACGCGGACGGCGTTAGAATTCGAATCCCGACATCGAGCGCGCGCGCGAGAGAGAGAAAGAGGGGGGGGATTTCGGACGAGCGAGGCGGACCTGACGGTTCGAGCGCTTGTAGATAGGGGCGAGAATGTTGAAGGTCGTGCAGGTAATGCAAGGGTGCTGGCGATCGCCGACCGACGAGGCGATCGCGTAGCTCCCGATCCGGGACACCCGCCCCTCCGTCTTGCTGCTCCTCCTCCTCTCCTTCCTCATGTCAAACCGATTCGACAAAAACCGAGTCCTCCGTATAAGTACACAACACGCACACCAACCACCGAAACCAAAAGAGAAAAAACTCGCGAAAACGACAAAAACGGGCGGCGCCCGAACGATTCGCGCCGGGGCAATGCGGGAATCCGACAGGGCCGAGGAGACGCTTTACGAAGGCGAGGTGGCGTGGCGGTGGGTCAGTTGGTCGGTCGGTGGTGGTTACGAAGGAGCAGAAGGTTCGGTGTCGTGCTATCCCTTTTTATAGAGGCGAGGAGGAGGAGGAGGTGGTGGTGGCGACGTCGACGACGGGGCGGGGGTGGCGGCAACGGGGAACGGGTCATAGCCGGTGACCGGCGGTTTTTAACTTTTTCGATTCGATCGAGGGGACCGGGAGGGAAGGCGATGGTGGGGCGAAAGGGGGGAAATAACGGACTTGTACCGGTACCGGCGGTTCTCCTCCCCCTTTTACGCTCCTCGTTTGCTCTGCTTTTGAGCACAAAAATGATTTCTTCAATTTTTTTTATTTATTTTTTTTTCGCCGCGGGGGGAGAGCGCGGTTGCCGAGCGGTGGTGACCGGTGACGTCGTCACTGGATCGCGCGATGAATCTTCATCCGCCGTCGGATTGAGTGTGGATGATAAAGAGGAGCCGACGCCGTGAAAACCCAAAAAAAAGGGTTTTTTCTTCTTATGGATTTATCATATCTTTATTTCCTCTATCTACCGCTAGATAATCTGCCTCGCGGTATTCAATTTTTAGAAACTTGTGTCATACGTTGGATTGGCCATTTTAAGAGGTCGCATTGAATGATTTATCCTTTCTGTCCTATCACTTGTCATCATATATTAAGGGAAAGTTCCAAAATAAGGGTTTGAAATGTATTCGCTTTTTCAAATAAAAATCTAAAGTTGATTTCATTTTAAATAAAGATCTTAAATAATATCATTTTATCAAATATGGATCTGAAGAGATTATATTTATTTCAAATAAAAGCCCGACTTTCTAACTAGTTAAAGAGTATTTCCGTCTCTTAACCTTTTCTATTTTTTTTCTTTTTTCGTTTTTTTTTCATTTTTTTGGTTTTTTTTTTTCTTCTTTGCCGGTGGTCAGGCCACCGATGCTGATGCCTTGCCTAATCTAGTGAGGGCCATCCTCACCCAAGGTGAAGCCACCAACACCAAATTTGGAAAAGGTTGACCTCACCAAAAAGAAAAAAAAAAAAAAAAAAGAGAAAAGAGAAAAAAGAATATAAAATAACTTGAAATTAAAATTGTATCTAGATTAAAACTTAATTGATTGACCGGAATATTTAGCTGGCCAATAACCTGGGAGATAAGACCTTTATTTGAAAGTATCATTATTTAAGATTACTCCAAGCCCTTATTTAATAAAATTTGGATTTTTTAGGCTTTTATTTGGAATTTTCCTTTATTGAGTGATCTTTTTTTATCGCAAGGAGGCATTTAAGTGGATTCATATTGGCTCTTATATTGCTTTGTGACTTATTACATCCTTCGATCCATATTTTTTATAGGACTTTGTTAACATTTCATTTTTTTCTATTATGTAAATCATAAATTCTTGAAGGGATGGACCCATAATAATTGAAATTATTTATTATTTAATTTTTATTGTTCAGAACAAATTGTTATTCAGCAATAAATAAAAAGACTATCACCAAATCATTTCTTGATCATATTCAATCTATCATCAATTGATAATATCATCGAAATCACACCATTCATTTTTAAGAACATAAAAGTTCTGAAATATTCTAGGTATTATATTGAATGAACTGATACTATTGGAGTTTGGGTTAGAAAAAGAAAAGAGAAAGACAAATTACTAATGACGATTGGAAAAATGCCATAATTTATGACAAGGTATATTAATATCTCAAAGATATTAATTAAACTTGACATCTTCTTGAGAATACATTTCGTTTACTTGATCTTAATTAAAACACGTCTAAGCAAGTAATTACCCAAGCGATTATTTTCAAAATGAAAAACAAAATTTCCTTAATTTATTAAAAGCAAAAGAACATCATTGATTGGCTTTAGCTCTATTATCTTCTTTGCCTCCATTATTAAAAGAGGAGTTGGAAAAGGCACAACGGACGGTGGGTTGGCGTGCGAAGGACGGACGGTCCCGGCTCGCCGGTTCCCCGACGACATGACACACTCAAGCACGGCCACATCTTCAGACGGCCGGCAAAGGGTCGAGGAAATTAATATTGCTGTGGGAAATAAAACAACTGAACAAAAACGAGACAAGATGGGGACAGAGCACGCCCGTGTCGAGAGTAAACTAAAGAGCGCACTCTCTTCCAGAAAAAAAGATTGCTGTTAAACGAGCCGGAGATGAAAGGAAGAAATGCTGTTTTGACGGGGGCGAAAGATGTTTGACTGGTGACTGGACCGGATTGGTTCGGAATCGATTCGGGAATCGGTTCCGAGTGTCCCTAACGTCGATCAAGCAGGGAATGGAGTATTCTCGACGGATCAAGTAGGAGTCAAAGTGGGGAATTCTTCGATGAGGACGTGAGGAATTGACGGTAGGTCGGTGGGTGCCTGCACGAGCGAGCGCGGATCGGCATAAGAAGAACCCAGCGGCATATCCCGCTTTCGGCTCTGTGGACGTAATTGACGGGACGCACCTCCGTTCCTTCGGCTTGCGACCAACGCCAGCCACATCTCAACTTTCGTGCCAAGAACTTGTGGGCTCGTTTTTTTTCTTTTTCTTTCTCCTAATTCTTTTTTTTTTATATATGATTTCTGAAGGGAATATATGTCCCTGACCGAACAATTTATCTATTTCCCATTTTTTATCTTTCTGGGCCGAAAATAATTAGGTATAATCTCGGGAATTCTCGCCCCGAGATATGACTTGGAAAAAAAAGGAGAGACATCTGCTTTTATGACCTCACGAAGAGGATTTAGATTTAGTGGCATGTCAAGTTGTCGAGCTTCGATAAGATGTTCGATTTGTATCGAATTAAACCATATTCTCCACCGCTCATTGGTTTGCACGGTCCTGTCGAATCCTTTTTAAGGTTTTCGTTCGAATAAAGGAGAGAATCATCATGGGCGGTCGATTTGATAAAAGAGAAAGAGAACATGGGAGGGTTCGCGAGGGTTCGATTCTTCGATTACACTTTGCTTTATAGGCGGATGGAGCGTGACAACGTGAAGGCATTGCGGTCAAGATTTAAAGGATGTTACGCCCACCGATTTTCTGGTCGGAAAATAAAGAGGACGAGGAGTGCAAAACAAATATATATATATATATATAAGAATAAACGGGGGATTAAGGGAAATGCGAGGGAGGAAAGGAATGGGGAATAGGGATGAACTTGAATATCGAGAAGGGCTGCGGTAGAGAAAAGAAAGAATTGAATAAAGAAGGGTTTCTCCATTCATTCATGGACGGTAAGGAACGGCACTTCAAGGCCTAAATTGCCCACCCACTTTCCCCCTTTTTTGGCGTAATTCAGGCGAACGGGTGGTGGAGACTCAACTTCTCGAAAATCCATAAAATTCTATACAAATCTCGTAATTTGGGCATTTGGTCTGTGTAGGTGACCCGCAATAGAGTGCCCTCATCTTCAATTTGATTGAATCAAAACCCTTTTTAAAAAAAAATTCTTAATCATAAGAATGAAAAACAAGAGAACGTTTGAGATGGGTAATTTGGTAATTAATATCCGTGAATTTTATATCACTCCACAAGAGAATCAGTGATTTATTAAAGTCAAAAATGACGTTTGTCCGTCTTTTTGACTTTTTGAATTTTATCCTTACATTACTCGCTGTCTTTCAAAGAAATTCACTCATTTTATTTCTCTACCTTAATTTATTCTTCTCATTAAAAGGAATTAAAGTCAAAATTGTAAAAGTGTCAAAAGGAGAAAACTATCGGTTACTCAAAAAAAGGAAAAAGTACTCAAATTCATTTGCAAAATACATGCGGCGCATGTTGATTCTAGCATCTCTTTAAAACAAGCCACATTAACTCGAAACTATTTACTATTCATTAAAAAGTAATATATGTTTTTAGATTAGTGGAGAAGATGCCGTAAGAATGCGAAGGTGAAGAAGTGCTTATCAAGTTCCTTAATTACAAAAGTGGTTTTTTGGTCAAATAATTACAAAAGTTTTTTTTTTTGTCAGAAATAATTACAAAAGTTGAAACACTTCGTTTCACATCCGCCGTACCTCCTTTCTGCCATTCACTTTTGGCAGAAAGGCCCAAAAATGGGATGAAAGGATTGGCTAATAAGGTGGAGGCGTCTTAGGAACACGTACCTTGAAATTATCTCAAAAATGGAAATCAAAAGAAACCCAACCCAGTCCTCCCGCTTACACAACCCCCCAGATTTACCTCTCCGGCTGTCGGCCGTGCGAAGGTTCTTGGATCACAAAAAAAAAAAAATTAATTTATGAGCTCAAGGGAAAGATTAACAAAAAAGTTATAAACATATAGTAATTAAATAAGTATAAACATTTTGCATTAATATCGATTTAGTTCATTTGACTAATTTTTGTTGACCAACGCTAACATGAACTTTCTTTAAATATTTTTTTTGAATTTTATAATTATTTTTATTTTGAATTTGGAATTTTATCTTCCACTTAGTGCCGCCCAATGACCAATGCTAGGCATAGGCAAGGCCCGGGACACCCTAACTAACCAAGGTGAGTATGTGCAACTCCTCACCCAAATCCGGCAAGAGCCGTGACAAGCAAGGCCATACTCGCATTAGGTGGAGGAAAAAACTAAATAAAAGAAAATAATTATTAAAATATTATTTTAAAAATTCCAAGTCAACGCTGTAGTGTCATATTAGCATTGGTTAGATAAGTTAAATTAACAGAAATAAAATAAAAAAAAATTGAATTGAATTGACGCGGTTATAATAAATATGGGACTTTTTAAATAATTATTCCCAAGTTGGAGAGCAGCGGGCATTCAAAGCATCCAACAAACGTCGAAACCGAGGTGCCAGCGTTTCTCCTTTCCTTCGTTGGCCGGTCTGCGCGTTCAAGTCCGCGGTTCAACTCCACGCGACCTCGCCGGAAGATTCACGTCCGAATCCCCAAAAAAGAGAAAAGACGCGGACGTTGCACCAAGACGCCGTAAACCGAGTATGACAACGCAATTGTACCTTAATTTCATCGAGCAGGAAAGGGGCAATGGAAGTACCAATTCTAAGAAAGAACTTGGCAACAACGGAAGTGAACGTGGAGATTGCTCGGAAACGACTTTTCCTTAACGATCGAACCAAAGTATAAAGCGGGGCCAAACTATGACAATGACAGCGTAATTGTCCTTTAGTTGCCTTGAAATGAAAAAAAAAAGGGGTTGGAGAAGCATTAAATTATCAGAAGTTGGGTCTTGCGCGCAAAAACGAAGTGATGATGGAGGAACCTACACGTTGTGCCCAAAGCAAAAATTGGGAAACTACGCCGCAATGGCTCAGAAATATCTTCAATTTGGCGTGACTCGCACTTTGCGTCGATTGTTCTATAAATAAGAATTTATATGTAAGCATTGAGAAAATTCTAAACAAAGACTCGAAAGTGAATCTTGTTTCATATAAGACCTGAAATATTATGACTTTAAAAGTTTGAAGTGACTATGTCGACTTTAAAGAATAACTTGACTTTCCAATTACTCAAGGTATTCTTATCCTTTATCTTTTTTTGATTTTTTTTTTTTTTTCTTTATTTTTTTCTAGTTATTCCTTTCCTCTTCACCAATGGCTTCTCTGACCACCTGTTACCAATGATGCTCAAAGAGGGCAGGGCACCCTCGCCCTGGGTGAGGCCATCCTCGCCCATCCTCACCTAGGCTAGGTGACTCTCACCAAGAATCTAGAACCTTACACCTTTCGAAAAAAGGGGTTATGGAAGAATTACATTTCTCAAAATGGTCTCATGAAAAAGCAAAGTGATGATGGAGGAACCTACAACCTAAGACCTTGGAAATATCTTCCTTCTAAATTAAGCCCAAAGCAAAAATTGGGAATCTACGCTACAATGGCTTGGAAATATCTTCAATTTAGCATAACTCGCACTTTGCGTCGATTGTTGTATAAATAAGAATTTATATGTAAGCATTGGAAAATTTCCAAATAAAGACTTAAAAGTGAATCTTGTTCCATATAAAACCTGAAATACTATGACTTTTTAAAAATAAAAGTCTAAAGTGACTATGTCAATTTCAAAGAAGGACCCGACTCTCCAATCACTCAAGGTATTTTCATCCTTTATTATTTTTTGAGTTTTTTTTTCCTTTTTTCTTTTTTTTTTCTAGTTATTCCTTTTCTCTTCACCGGTGGCTTGTATGACCACAAGTTACCAATGATACTAGAGACTAGAGAGGGTAGGGCACACTTGCCCTGGGTGAGGCCATCCTCACCCATCCTTACCTGGGCTAGGTGACCTCGCCAAGAATCTAGAACCTTACACCTTCCAAAAAAGGGGTTATGGAAGAATTACATTTCTCATAATGGTCTCGTGAAAAAAGCAAAGTGATGATGGAGGAACCTACAATCTAAGACCTTGGAAGTATCTTCCTTCTAAATTAAGCCCAAAGCAAAAATTGGAAATCTATGCCATAATGGCTCGGAAATATCTTCAAGTTTGCGTAACTCGCACTCTGCCTAGATTATTTTATATATATAAGTATTTGAGCATAAAAAAGGTTTCAAATTGACATAATATAACCTTGAAGTCATGGGTTCAAATCTTGTCAACGCAACATTTTCGTTATAAAAAAAAAAAAAAAAGGGTTTGGCTGATGTTACAAGAGTCTAATATCAATACGATATCCATCATTTTGAGCAACCTTTTAGAAATCAGAAAGCTAACGCGATGTTTTTACTTGTTATGTTTCGTTTGTTCTGTACCATGCCTCAGCTCCACGTAATTTATGTGTTCGTATTGTAGTAGCTGCATTCGTATACAATGTAAATTGTAATGCCGGTACATAAAAAAAAAAAAAAAAACTTCTTTAATAATAAGGGGTTACGATTAGAAAAGAGAGAGATAATGAAGAGCAAGGGACAAGGGTAATAAATAGGTAGTAAAATGATAGGGAAATTACAAAAAACAAATAATAATCATAATCATAAATCTATTGTATGAATGCCAACTTATTCCCAAGCATTTTAATTTGACCAATTTAATTTTAAACTTTTTGACAATTTGTCAATGTAGCCCTTTCAACCATTTTGATAAAAGAAATCATTGATATAGACACCAATTATCATATGTGACATGAGCAATGCTAACATTGATGTTACAAAATTTTTAAAAAATTGTGAAATTTTATAATTTTATATTTTTTATGTGATTCTATGTTATTATTTTTTTTCCATTGAGACTGGCGAGCATCGATGACGCCTCGCTGGCCACTTGGCAAGGACCTACAAGCCTTTGCATAGATCCAATGAGGGCTTGTAGGCTCGATGACCATCACTAGCTATAATAAGAAAAAAAGAAAAAAGTTTGGCTTTTTTTTCTTTAATATTTACAAAAAAATTATCTACATTAGTGTCGGCCTTCTCACGTGCTTGTCGTGTCATGTAAAATACCCAACATTCACGTTAGCAACTTTTGGACAAGATTTGTTGGAATAATTATATTGACAATTTGTTGAAATATTTATGATTAAATTGGTTAAATTGATTCCCAATAATGCAAGCGAAAAGTATGCTCCAAATCAAGAAGTCCAATAGGATTGAGGAGGAATATGGTGAGTTCATAAGTATACTCCTTTGAGTTTTGGAAGCTCTCATATATTAGATCTGGATTCGGGAGAAGTTACTTAGAGGCGTTTCTATGCTCATTCAATCTCTCCTAATCCATATATAGATTTTGGAGCTTGTTCAACTTGTTTTTTGTGTCTCTAGATGGTGATGGTGTTGAAAACGTTGCATTTAAGCGTGCGCCACTCACTGGGCAAATTGTAGCTTTTGGAGCAGGAGATTATGAAGTGCACCTATCATGATATGAGATTCGGTAATCGGACGCCGTCCATTATGCTTTTATGTCGAGACGAATCTATTCTCGTGAGATGAGACTGTGTGTATTAAGACATTTCATGCTTTTTCGTTCTACTTTTTTGTCTGGGATTTGCTTTGTTTTGAACCTCTCATGTATTATCTTGAGTTATTGATATATGAATAAAATATTTACTTTCAACCAAAAAAATTTGATTAAACTAAAGAGCTTTTGACTAAATTAACATCCATACAATCGATCTATGATTTTTTTTAAAAAATAATTATCCCTAAAATGAGTAGAGAGCATAAAACAAGCGGTCCTTGCAAAAAAAAAAGGACGTATGATTTCTTGTAAATTACAATAACCACGTGTCAACGTTACAAACAACTTTTAGGAAGGACATTGCTGTTGTATATTGAAATTGATATTGAAAAGATTATTGTTGCAACGTTACAAACAACTTTTAGTATTTGGTAAATAATTTTAAGATTTGGACATTGCTGTTGTATATTGAAATTGATATTGAAAAGATTATATTGCGCCTATTTGAGGATATATGGGACTAGATTTATCAATTAAATTTCGAATCCGGATATAAACAGTACTAATGTTTCGTCGCATTACAATTAATTCGTCCTCGTGTCATGTTATGTCAATGGGGCGGTAGGATTGTCGTGTACTGACATTTTTTCCTAGCCATTTGTTACTTTTTTGCCTCAACTGCATCTTTTGCTAACATAGATAAGGTCAATGACTCCTTTGGCTTTTATAGACAGTCCAGCTAATCGTCATGGACAAAAAGAAACCTATCTAAATCGAATTGAAGTCCTGGTGGCTACAAGCGGTAGCTGAAACATCGCCGGCAATGCACTTTTGCCTCAAATTCTACTGCCGAAATCCCTTGAAGAAAGCCACGAAAGGAGAAAAAAAAGAAAACACGAAAATCAGGAGGTGCATGTCCGAATGATATCAATCCATGACGATAGCAAATATCGTCGTTTTGAAAGTGCGATGTTCCTATGTCAGGTCCTTCTAGATTTGCCAGGTAGACATGGGGATGTCTAATCCGTGACCAGGTCAGATATTATTGTGAAGCTATGTGGCTTCGTTTTTCCAAATGTACCTATCTATCTATGAATTATAATTTGGTAGATTAGATATGATTAGATGGTGGTGGGGTATACCTGCCCACTTCCACATCATCTTCTTAATTTCTTCAAGCGTGATCTACTCACGCGTGCAATTGAGTTCTAATCAGGAGTTCGAAGCAATTACTCAACGCATGAGCTACAAGAGTGCGACGGGCACGCGGCTTAATTGAAAGTGCTTCTTGTCAGGCTGCTCAATCACGCTTTAAGCTATGAAAATGACCTTTTTGTCTTCTTTTTTGTCTTTTTTTTCTTTTTTTGGGCATTTAATACCATTCGATGTCAATTACTAGAAAAATACTAGCTTGTATTGGAGAATGAATAGTACCCCTACGTCAGCTTAATAGCACATGACATTGAGCCCGTTTGTTTCGGCTTTGGAGAAATGCCTTTGGGAGAATGTAAATACTTTTGAAGTAAATGGGTTTTCCGAAATGTTACAACGTTTGATAAATTGTAGTCTCAAATGGCATTAAAATGTAACTTTAATCTAAATACTGTTTGGCAAAACTTACATTACAAATGGGCTTTTGCTTTTATTTTTATTTTTTAAATTTGAAAATAAAATTCGATGGCTGGCTAACTGCTGGCCACTACCGGCCAACTGCCGGGCAGCTAGATTTGGCTGCCTAGAGGCATAGAGGCCAAATCTAGCGACCTGAGGTGGCGCCACGCCAATGGGGCGCAACCTCAGGCGACGCCGTCGCCGCTTGGAGGCACAAGAGGTCGCGTGGACCCAGGCGGCGTCGCCTAGTTTGCGCGGAACCAAGCGACACCGCCTGGGTTCACGCACGAAACTTAATAAATAAAAAAATTGAGTTGCTTATCATAACTTAAAATGAAAACGAACGAGAGAATCCATACAAACTCACGTCGTGTTAATTCGTGTTGGTGAACCTTGCTGTATCTTCTTGTTGTTGCCAAAATATTGTATATTTGATTCGTAGTGCCAACAACTCGTTTGTACGAGAAATTGGTGACAACAGTGAAGTCAGTAAGGGCCCGTTTGTTTGGCTTTTATTTCTGTTCTCCGGAACACATTTTTTGTTCTTTTGTTCCCGTGAACAAAAAAATAATAGAAACGCGTTTGTTTACATTTTTACCCCCAAGAACAAATTTGGAACTGAAACAAAAAAAAAAAAAAACTTGTTTCTTATTTTCGGGAACATTTACAAAAAATAATTTTTCTCTCTTCTATTTTTTCCTTCTCTTTCTTTTCTTCTTCTTTTTTTTTTGGTTGGTCGCCGACCTCGACCATGGTTGCAACCGATTGTTGAGGGCCAGCGACCTCGCCAGAGCGTCGTCGGCCCCCAACGAAGTCGAACTCGCCCAGCCACCGGCGGGGTCAAGCCTCGCCATGGCTAGGGGAGGCCGCCGGCCCTTGTTGGTTGGTTGCCAGCCATGGCCAAGGTCGGTGACTGGCCAAAAGGAAGAAAAAAGAAAAAAGAAAATAAAAATATTAAAAAATTACAAGAAACAAAAAATTATATAAGTTTTACCAAACTTGCTTTTTTTTTTTTTTTTTTTTTTATTTCATTTCAAATATAAATTTCGTACAGTTATCAAACACATTCTTTTGTTAAAAAATTATTCTCTGGAACAAAAATAGTTTTTATTTTTATTTTTATTTTTTAAACAATTTTTGAACAAAAATGTTATTAAACGCGCCCTAATTATGTTGGTTTCGAGTGAGTCGTGTCGTGTAGCACCGGATTCGAGTTTTTTGTGGCGTTCAATTTGTACTCTCATATCGTATCACTATTTATTGACCGCTCTGGTAACTTTTTTGTGTCGCGCGTAATTGCACCATTGGACTTAATTGCAAGTTCAATCAGGCCCATATTATTGAATTGCCCAAGCCTAACCCCAAATCCCTGGCTCCATAATGGGCCCAACAATATTCCGGACCGAAAAGCCCGAACAGGCCCATCTCATTTCGGGCTTTACATACTCTTCCTTTTTCTTTTTTCTTTTTTTTGCCTAAACACTCTCTTTTATCGAGCTGGCAGTTGCGCATGTGCCGGCCCCAGAAGGGATCATGGGCCGGAACTGGCCCGGCACAAAAAGCCTTCGGGCCGGGCGTTCCGGGCCGTACCCGCAGTCCGGCCCAAATTCGATCTTAAGACTTTCTTTCTCCACGCAGGTATAAAAACCAGTCACTCTCACGCTCGCTAGGGTTTCGAGGCGAAGCAACAACCAAGTCTCTCTCTCAGCCGCGCGGTTTTCGCAGAGCCACCCCCGCCGCCGCCGCCGCCGCCGCCGCCGCCCGAAGCGAAGATGAAGACGATCCTCTCGTCGGAGACCATGGACATCCCCGACGGCGTCACCATCAAGGTGAACGCGAAGGTGATCGAGGTGGAGGGCCCCCGCGGCAAGCTCACCCGCAACTTCAAGCACCTCAACCTCGACTTCCAGCTGATCAAGGACGAGGAGACCGGCAAGAGGAAGCTCAAGATCGAGGCCTGGTTCGGCACCCGGAAGACCTCCGCCGCCATCCGGACCGCCCTCAGCCACGTCGAGAATCTCATCACCGGCGTCACCAAGGGTTACAGGTACAAGATGCGCTTCGTGTACGCTCACTTCCCCATCAACGCCAGCATCCAGAACTCGAACAGGTCCATCGAGATCCGCAACTTCTTGGGCGAGAAGAAGGTGAGAAATGCCCCCTTTTTAATTTTTTTTAATAATTTATTGGAAAGCGAAGATTTAGGGTTTATTGTGAAATTTCAGTGAATCTGATAGCACCTAGATAGCTTTCTCGTATCGGATCTCGATGGTCTGTGGATTGGAGTGTTTATTCTCGCCGGCTTCTCATATCGGATCCCGATGGTCTGTGGATTGAAGTGTTTATTCTGTGCTGAGATTTCTGTCAGTCGTTAGAATCTAGTTCAAAATTGGAATCTTGCGGTGTCTGTTCGAATGCATCGATGGAAATTCGAAGTTAAAAGGTTTCTGCATTTCTGCATATGAACAGTCTTCTGTTCTGTTTGTCCTATGTTGCTTTCAATCGATTGAGGTTAGAAGGTTGCCTTTTGTCTATTAGCTTCTGCTGCTGTTTCTGGTGTGATGAATGAGTTTAATCAGTATAGCACTGTGCTATATGTGAGGCTGCCAGCCCGATACTTTGGTTTTCCGGTTTGGACTTGTATTTTGATAACAAGTTTTCCCGAATGATGATTTTGCCCACCCCTATTATTTTTAGTCTAGATGAAACTGAAAATAACTCATTTTACTCAGGTGAGGAAGGTGGAAATGCTTGAAGGAGTATCTGTGGTTCGTTCTGAGAAGGTGAAGGATGAACTGGTCGTGGATGGGAATGACATCGAGCTTGTTTCCCGGTCTTGCGCCCTCATAAACCAGGTACGTCCCACTCGTCATTTTCCTTACATGAGCCCCTGCACGTGATGAAAAGCTCTTTGCTGAGATTGAATTTCTGCGTGTCTTGTAACAGAAATGCCATGTGAAGAACAAGGACATCAGGAAGTTCCTCGATGGTATTTATGTCAGCGAGAAGGGAACCATCCACACAGAAGAATGAGAAGCAAAGTATTAGCAGCGTCCGGTGTCAAGTTCTATATTATGTCTTTTTTTTAGTTGGATTTGCTTCTGAAGGATGATTTAGCAGACTCTGGTGATCTTGTTGAGGATGAGATTTACAATTTTGTGCTATGGGAGTTTTTCTGCCTACAATTTGGTGTTTATTTTGGTGTTTATTTGGTTATATGTTTGTTTACATAATGTTGCAAAACCTGTTTTGGATGTGCCGGGGGGAGCGGTTCTGGATCAGGATTCTTCTGTGATATCATTTTCAAATTAAGTCATCTTTCCACGTAATGGGGAAGCAAATGTATGTTCCGACATTGCTCAGCTGAACGCGATGGGTACGGCAGGATCGATAGAACTAGCGGTGGGTTTATTGTGAATTTAGACACAATCAGTAGGTTTGCTTATCTAGTTCAAGCTCCAAGTTCTTTTGGCTGTGGCTTGTAGTATGCATTTTCTACAATTCAGATTTCTGTGTAATCTTTCTCGTTGGAATTGACCTGGGAAGGAATGCGTAATGGGGAAGTAAATCAACCGGACCTTACTAATTGTATATACGACTGCTGGTTCGAATCTTTCAAAGTGATTAGGTCTTTTTCTTCGTAGGAAAATTTCCACTCTCGAAAGATAAGATTCCTCTTTTTATCAAAGAGATCTTATGATACAAAAACTCAATGTTGGGAGTTTAAATTATTTTTTGGATAAATGCATTGGAATTGGAAGACCTAAAATTTATTACGAAAGTATAATTAAGACTTAAACTTTTAAAAAGCACAATTAAATTCTAAAATTTATTATTAAAATGCAATCGAATTTTAAAATTTTTAAAAAGAGGGATCAAGTCAAGAAATTTATCACAAAAGTATAATTGAATAACAAAATTTTCAAAAAGTGCGATAAAAAGTGAAAATGCAATCGAGTTATAAAATTTTCAAAAAATTGCACGCAATGAAAAAACTTGATTGGACGAATTTGGTCTTAAGATTTGATTGCACTTTCATGACAAATTTCATGACTTTTTATCTCATTTTTTGAAAATTTTAGAAGCCCTTTTGACATCTCTTCATTTACAAAAAATTCTCAATGTGAAAACACATAGAATAGAAAAATAGTGGATCTGCAGGGTTCAAATGAATTGGCCTATTTGAAAAAAGCCTTGTTCTTTGGAATATCTATCTCGTGTTCGGTACTGTATGGTTCCACTCTGCAAAAACTCCAAATCATTCTCTTGAAGCTCTTTCTTTTCATCATAAATTATCTGCTTGCCTCGAAATGACCTGACGCAATAGGGAAATCTTAATGAATTGGGCATTTCGATACAATAAAAAAGAAAGCCCTAAAGGCACTATATTCTAGGAGCCCAAATTATATGATCGAATAAGTCTGACACATTCATGACAAATTTTAAAACTTTTAATACAATTATCATCTTTTTGGTTTTTCGTTCGCTATATGAAATCACACATGTTGGTTCGATTTGTGTTTCATATCCTAAATTGTTTGATAGGAAATCATACATATTGGCCCGATCCATGCTTTCATAATGCTACACTGTTAAATCTGAACGAGGGATTGCACGTATTCAGCAACACTGCAATTTATTTTTTTCCTTGGTCGGAATTCCATAGTGCTACATTAGGTGGTGTCATTTCGAAGAAGAGATTCTTCCATAAATTCTACCTTAGGTGGTATTACCTTGGAGGAGAAATGCTCTGACTTTGACCCCATCTCGTCGGCTTTGCTTGGGGAAGAAGAAGGAAGACGACGAGAGGACGAAGGAAGGAAGGAGAAGAAAGGAGGTTTTACTAGGGCTTTACACGAGAAATCCCCCTTCTTCCCACGAAACCAGCGTGACTCCGACACCCTCTTCTTAGCTCTTCTTCCTTAAATTCCGACAACAACAGTCGTCCCCAATTCGCCATCCACCAGATCGGAGCACAGAGCAGCGAGATGAATTACATGCTCAGGAGGAGCTCCGGTTCTCTCGGGCCCGCCCTGAGATCTCTCCCCCACCACCTCCTCCGCGACTCCTCCTCCCCCGCCGCCGCCGCCGCCGCCGCCCGCGCCCTCTCGACCGCCCCCTCGTTCCTCCCGCCGCGCCACCGCTCGCTTTCCCCTCTCCTCCCTCCCTCGCCGCCGTTCGCCGCCACCTCCGTCCGGCACCTCCGCGTCGGCCGCGACCCCAGCACCGGGTAATTTGCGCCCTCCGCTCCTCCTCCTCGATGAAATCCTAGGTCAGCGTAGGGGTAGTCCGGTAATGCGGTGCCGTTAGCGCCGTGGAAATCGCGGGCTCGTGGCATTTTCGAATGCTGCATTCGGTGGATTTCGGAAACCGACTCGCGATTGTGAAAGTTGTGCCTTCGGCGTGTGGATTAGCAGATGTGATGCTGCTTTGTGTTTTGTGCATTCGAATGTTGGAATCGTTCGGTTTCTGCTGGTGTTTGCTTTGTGAAAATGTGAACTTGGGGTTTGCAGATATGAGATAACGCCCCCGATGAATTGGGGGGTACGGATCGTGCCGCAGCAGAGGGCTTTTGTGATCGAGCGGTTCGGCAAGTATGTGAAAACCCTAGCTTCGGGAATCCATTTCTTGATTCCTTTCGTCGATCGAATAGCTTACGTGCATTCGCTCAAGGAAGAGGCCATTCCTATCCCGGACCAGTCTGCTATTACCAAAGACAATGTCAGCATTTTGATCGATGGAGTGCTTTATGTTAAGGTATAGTCATGCTGCGTTTTGTGTTATCTCACGGAATGCTTCAGTTTTGGGGTATATCTAGATATAAATGAGCTGAATATGGTAGGGTTTTCGCAGATTGTGGATCCTTACAACGCTTCTTATGGCGTTGAAAATCCTATATATGCAGTTATTCAGCTAGCTCAGACGACAATGCGTAGTGAGCTTGGGAAAATAACGCTTGACAAGACATTTGAGGAGCGGGATACGCTTAATGAAAAGATAGTGGTGAGTTCTGCTCCTGTGGACTCTGCCAGTGCATGGTCCTTCTGAGCTAAGTTGTAGATAGCATAGAGTACCTCAGTTTCTTTGATTCTGGCTGAGTTAAAGCCTTTTCTGCACAGCTCCATTCATCTTCCTGTTTTCCATTGATGGAGTCCTGTCTGCATCTGTCTGTTCTTCTCTATGTTTATGTCTGTCCCTGCTATGGTTGGTAGTATGTTTTTCTTCTCATTGATTTGATGATGTCCATGGAGTGAATAGTCATGACAGATTGAATCTCAAATTTGAAATTACATGATTATATACTTAGATGGTATAGCTATGAGAACAAGAATGAAGGCTGATGCTTTATGGGTTGACTATTTTTACAGGAGTCCATTAACGTGGCTGCCTTAGACTGGGGTTTGAAATGTCTTCGTTATGAAATACGTAAGTTGCAGCCTGTCTAAAATTGTTATAATGGTCATTTAACACTTTAGAGGATCTCTTAAATGTGCTTCCCTGTGCTTTCTTTTTTAGGGGACATATCTCCTCCTCGTGGTGTGAGGCAAGCTATGGAGATGCAAGCAGAAGCTGAGCGTAAGAAACGAGCCCAAATCCTGGAGTCTGAAGGTGATGTAGTCATGTATTTTGAGTGCTTATATTCACTAGACATGTGATGATGAGCTATTAAAGTTGTTTTCTTTCTCATTGTTACTGAGTCTGTGGTCACTTTGGTTGATTCACATTCTTGGTCGGTAATTACTAGCATCCTTACTTCGTTGCCAACTGCTATTATTTAACATGATACTTCCGCTTTGGGTCGGCTCCATATTCTAACCATCCTGTTTTCGGTATATGCTTTTCCCCTGTAGCATGGAAAATCAGAGCAGATCCTCATATTGAATAACTGATACTTTTAATGTTTAACAGGAGAAAGACAGTCGAACATCAATATTGCGGATGGTAAAAAGAGTGCTGTAATCCTAGAGTCAGAAGCGGCAAAGATGGATCAAGTTAATAGAGCTCATGGTCCGTTGAAATATGTTCATAATCTTGTTAGAATTTTTCTATAATCTGCGGTTTGCTGGATGCAATGCTTCATTTGAAGGCTGCTGCATGTAGAGAAACTTATATTCTGTTCTGAGGAGAAATTTACTTGCTCCTGATGAAATTGTCAGTTAAGGGCCTTTTTTATCTTGTCGTAAGCTTTGGCTTTCTAGTTGTGAAATTGATGTATCTTTTGCCTGAAATTGTTATAGGCAGAGGACATAATATCAGTAGTGCCATTTTATAAGCTCTTATTTAGCTGATTGGTAGGAAATACCTTGCACTATGCCTATATCAGCGTTATTGTGGGGTGTAGTTATATACTCAATTGCACAGGCATCTTAAGTGGTTCTCCCTATTACCGTTTGCTCCTTTTCATCTCAACAGGAGAGGCAGAAGCCATCCTTGCTAGGGCACAAGCAACAGCAAAAGGAATTGTTCTGGTATCCGATGCTCTTAAGGAGACTGGAGGTGTTGAAGTAAGCTTTTCTCTTAAATTACAGAATTCCTAGTGTTGTTGATGTAGACATGCAATGATACTACATGTAATGATAACTCTCACGTACTTAGTGGCAAGTGTTTTCTCCATTCTATGAGGATTTTAAACATGGAAGGTTCTTCTTACAAACTGTTGTAGTCTTGTGCTCTATCTATGCTGTGTACTATCAACTTTCAAGAGGAAAAAACTAGTGCGGCAGGCAGATGGTCTTGAAAAGTCATGATGAGGAAAGATTTGCAATTAGCCAAAAAGGTGGGAAGAACATTGGGGTTGAAGAAAATAAGTAGCAAGTTATTTTTAAGGAAAATGAAATGTGTAACTTGCATAGTCTGATGGAATGGATCATAGTGTGAGACGTTTCTCCCTTAAGATTGGGCCTTTCTTTGGATCTTTGTAGGCATTGTCATTATCCTTTCTGTGAAATAATGGAATGTATGTTCTTCGCCTTTTTATTGAGAGGATGACGCTTATCAAATTACCTGTTTGACTTCCCACCTTTGGTGTACACCTCTACTTTGAATGCAGGCGGCTAGTTTGAGGATTGCTGAGCAATATATCCAGGCCTTTGGAAACATTGCCAAAGAAGTAAATGATTTGGAGTTTTTGTTTGATTATATATTCCCTGCAAATAACTTAGTATTGCACAGGTTATGATTCTGATGTATTCTCATTATAACTTCTATTTACATCAGGGCACAACATTGTTGCTTCCTAGCTCCACTGCCAATCCAGCTAACATGATGGCACAGGCTTTGACAATGTACAAAAGCCTAATTGGCAAGGCCCCAGGGAATCCTCCAAGTGGAGGAGGCTCTTCATCTCAGTTGACTGAAAGCTCAGATGACAACACTTCTTCCTCGGGAAAGGCTGTGGACGAGATTCCCGTGATTTCTAGAAGAGATAGGATGGAACAGCGTGAGCCAACATTTTCGCTTCAAAGTCCTCTGAAGGAGAGTAGAAGTAATCGCACAGGACAATTCGAAAAGAGAACATAGTTTTTCCTGCAAAACTGTTGCGGCTGATGTTCCCTTGTTTCTGGTTTCTCATTTCCTCACAGCAAGTCAAAACCAGTTTTGAACTGTACTTTGCAAAGAAGGTTACATTGGCTTTTGGGAAATTAGGATCTTCTTCAGACGACCAACATGCACATTTCCTTTTGGAGGTGGTGGATTTTGTTCTACAAGTTGCTCTTCTATCCGTTGAGATGGACTTTAATGAAGAAATTGAAATCATTTTCCCATTAACTGTGATGCATGGCCTCATTTTGGTCAATAAAGCTCACGTTCTGCAGTGCAAGTAACTGGTGTTCATCTTTAGATTTTTGCTCATCCAATTCCTGCAACTTTGTTCTTCTCATGCATACAATTGGGTTGAATGTGCTTCCACGGGCCACGTCGAGACCACTTTGGGAGTCAGAATGAAGCTATTTTGTCAAATTCGATTCAGTGCGAAGATGGATTTCAAATATATTCGTTTTAGTAATTGAAGTTGTGTTTTACGTTTAAATGGTCATATACCGAGTAGTCTCGAGTAGAAGCAGCTACGTTCTCATGAATTCATTACGATTTTTTAATATATTTTTGGGACATATCTTTTTTATATTTTATTTTGCTAAGATAATGAATCATACAGAAATTTTTGAGTCCTATCGTAGGCTGCACGCAACAGAGATTGGCCGCTCAAAACGATTGTAGCGTATTCCGTTCCGTGCGCAAGCGAGCCCGCGAGTCGTCTATTTGGTCCAGGTAACACGGGCAAGAACAAGAACATGTACAGCGTCGATTGTGCTGTCTCTAGTCTGGCAAAGCTTCCTTAGCAATGGGAGCTGATTCTCTCTGGTTTCATGTGCTGAGTGCTCTCATAGTCCTCTCCATCACTCTTATCTGGTGCACAGGGTATTTCCTCTAATTCATCATTCCCATCTCCTATTAAGGCTCTTGACAATCCGCTCAAACTTGACTTCATGGTGACGTCGAGTTCCACAATATCACACTGACCTCGCAGCTTTGCTTTCTTCGTATATTGGCAGAAGAGCCACGCGTTTGTTTCATAGTGTTCTTGAAAGCTCGATGCCTGAAAATCTGTTTCTTCAGGATGTTATTCAGTCGGTCTTCAGATGCTAAAATACCATTTTCGGGGATTTTTTCTTCTTCTTTTGTCTAAATTTCAAAGGAAAAGCAACGAGAGATTTCTGAATAAACTTTAACACGATTCGCAAAACATGTCGCCCTTGTCCCTCTCGTTTCAAAGAAAAACTACAATTTCTGCGTTTTGATGTGGAAGGGGAGATTCATCTGCAAAAATCCGAGACGGTTGATGTGGCAAAGCTACAAGCAAGAAGACCGGACAAGTCGTGGAAGAAAAGCAAGTCTTGCACATGACCAATCCAGTGAACCTCTTTCGTGCCTGCAGGGAGAATTTCAACTTAGTTTTTCTCATGGACAAGAAAATGGATTCTGAGAGAGATCTTACCACCAACAGTGCCTCATCAAAGTCTCCAATTCTGGGAATTCGGAGCAAAGGAATTATAAGATGATCTATGACACCTTCTCGGTGGGCCTTTCTCGGCTATTTGACATAACGGAAAGAAATCTTGTTTTGAGTTCAGCATACAAATGCTCGTGAAATACCCAGGAACCTAAACTGCTCAGAAGCATCTGGCAGGATGCTCAGAAGCATTGTAGCGTTGTATTGTGGTGAACAATATACTTGCTTTAAGGATAAAACAGCTTCTAGTTCTAAGAAACAAGCTGAGTCAAATGCTCGGTTCAATATAGCGACAAAGCCTCTTACTTCCTCTTCCTGCTAATTGAGGACTACTCGAGATTACGCATCCAAAAGTTGACCTTTTCACCGCATTGCATTGATCCTGCAGAGACAGTAATTGATGTTTCATAGCTATATCATGATAGAACATCTTGAGAGGCTTTACATCTTGACCAATACAAGCTCTCTATCCTAAGAAATGCAGAGGTCACACTTGAAAGAAGTCAAAGCATGAAATTGCGAACCTGATCTTTTTCCAGCTGGATGCAGAAATGCTATATTTTTTAGCCCAAACAAACAACAAGAGGACCAGAAATATATAAATCAATGTCTACCCTTTTGTTACTATAGGAGGAGAATATTTAAATCCACAGTACTTCCTGACATTGGAATTTAGTCTAGAGAAATTGTCGACTAGGACGAGGAGCGACCCCGGAGTTTTATTCTATTTGTCTCAGTTGACATGTCTGAAAGCTAAAAGGAATATACGCCGTGCAGAGTCAGCTTCTCAGAAAGTTCCTAGGCATTTTGAAAGGAAGATTACATTAAAATATGCAAGCCAGCATATCATAGCTATAAAATAATGGATTGCCTGCCGTGACTTAATGCTCCGTGTGATAATTGACAATTTAGTGTTCCCCATACCTAGGGCGATAACTATGACAGCCGTGATTTACTCATAAGCCAAACCTATGTTTGCAGCTCTTTAGAGCGAGAGAAATACACGGGAAAGGTAACAATGTATCATTTACAACTGTTGTGTCAACAGTCACAGATTACAACTCCACTGTAGACAGGATAGGAAAACCCATAGGAGGAGGAGGAGACAAAGCTATTCAAAAGAATCCATCTTTTTCAGCCTAGCTTCGTAAGATTAAATGACATTGTGGAATACCAACTAATGAGCAAAAGAAGGAGCAACTTCCTTTTTATCTCCCTCTTCACCCTTCACATCGTCCTTCACGGCCAACTTGACAAGAACCAGCAGCAAGGGATAGCCAACCGTCATGAGCGACCAGTTGATGATAAGCTCCCTCAGGAACGAGACTTTGTGCTGGTCGATTTGCCACGCGACTGCCGCTCCTGCACTCTGCACTCCTTTATAGAACCCACTGTACCTGCAAAAAATAGAAGAAAACCAGATATCAGTTTCAATTACCCAAAAATGGTGTTAATCAAGAATATTATCCCCATTTCCACAGGCCTACATGCCAAAATAGAATCTCTTGTTACTCATTGTCGAGAATATGATTCCCTACCTGCTGAGAGTTTCGGAATCATCAGCTAAAGATCCAATGACCCAGTAAACCAAGCTCTGGAACATTGCATCCAGCAATCCGTAGCTGAAATACAGCACGAATGGCCCGGCATAATCGGAGTGTGAGTTCTTGAAGTCCAACTTCTCGGGCAGTTTGTCGCGAGTGTACGTTAGCTGATGAGCAAGGCCACCCCCCCAAATCGCAGTCCCGAGCAAAGCTACAAGCAAAATTCCGACATATCCCCTCACCTTCCGACTCGGAAAGCTGAAATCCAACACATAGCCGATTCCGACCGACCCCAACATCTGCGCCCCCCAGTAAAACACGTTGTTGAGCCCTCTAGTCCTCAAATTGAACAAGACCCCGTTCACATTAGTAAACTGGTAGCTGTAAAAGAAGTTGCTAGCCCAGGCGGCCGGCACGATCAAGAGCATCTTCCAGTTGAGGAACAGCTTGAGAATCTCGGCCGCCTCGGTCGAGACGCTCGAGTACTTGACGTTAGTGCAAGTAGTCCCGTCGTCACGGATCACCTTGCTCGGCGGCAAGATCACGAAGGAAAGGAGCGCACCGACGGTCATGAAACACATGAACCCAATATAGGTCCCGTCATTCACGGAAGCAGCCTCGTTCCTATTGTAATTCAATGCGAATGGAATCAACCCACCAATGACGCCTCCCATGTTGAAAATGCTCCAGAATAAGGAGATGTAAGTGCCCTTCCGGTCGCGCGGCGGATACGAGGTCATGATGGCGCCCTCGCCGGCCCAGAGGAGGCCCGCGCCGACGCCGAGGATGGCGCCGGCGACGATGGCGAAGGCCTGGTGTTGGTAGTGGTTGTAGTAGAGGAAGGATCCGGCGTAGAGGACGTAGGTGCTGCAGCCGGCGGCGAGGGTGAGGCGGGGGCCGAGGACGTTGTAGATCCCGCCGCCGAGGACGCCGAAGATGGCGAAGGTGGTGTAGAGGGCGGTGTTGGCGTTGTTGGCGGCGGTGGGGTCGACCTGGCCGCCGGCGCCCATGCCGGAGAGGGCGTTGAACATGCCGGGGCAGCAGAAGCAGACCAGCCCGATGAGGCCGACCTGCGTGAGGGGCGAGTTGTACCGGAACAGGGACCTCCTCGGCAGCGCCGGCGCCGGCGCGGCCGACTCTTGATCGAGGACCATGTTCGGGGATTCCGAGGAAAGACGGGATGTCGGATCGAGGGTCGGGGGAAAGGGAGGGAGCTTGAAGTGGGGGCCCGCCCGTTCGAGGGAAAGGACGAGATCGAGTGCGAGAGTGTGGAGCTCTGCTGCGGATGCGGACCGGTTTTTAAGGAGTGCACGGAACGGTAATCGGCGAGTTAAAAAAACTAATAATGGACGACGGCAGCGGACGATGGAGAATCGAATCGCGGCGCTGATCTGGTCGGGGGGCCTCCTTCGTCTTCTTCGTCGGGACCTCTATGTCATGGCAAATGCTCATGAAGTTTGGCTCCACATATAACGTCACTCTTAAGCTCTGACTTTGTTCCACGTGGTCCCTTCCATAAGCTTTTGTTTCGTTTAATATAATGCTTTGAACCGTGTGAATTAATGTAATGATTATATTGAACACGTATCTAAAGTTCAAGAGTCATATTAAACAGATTAAGAGTTTTATAGATCATATTGCACATTTAATTAAAGTTTATAATTCACTTTGGTAGAGTAAAAATTCATGTACTCAAAGTCCAAGAGCCTCTTTCTCCTTCTTCATCAGGATCTTTGTGCTAAGGAAATGGACACAAATTTTGACTTAAGTGGCTCCTAAACTTTTAATTTATTTGATACGGTCTCTAAATTTTAATATAATATGCAACAATTTTTAATTCGTTCAATATAGTCTTTGAACTATGTATTTTTTGATCATGAATTATTTAAAGGGTTACATTGAATATCTTCATATATTCTAAAACTATATTAAACACGTATTCAAAATTTATGAAGTATATTAAATAGATTAAAAATTCAGATGTTATTAAAATTTAAAGTTTAATTAATAAAATATATTATATATTAGGCCAAAATTGGAATGCTATTATCTTTTTGGAGAAAGGTAAGAGAATCTGCATCGAATCAGCAAGCCCTTTCCGTCGACAAATACTGGTCCATCTTTTACCGTTGGGGGCAAATTCTTCACACGTACAGCTTTGACAAAATGGTAATACGGTGAGAGACAGCGACGTGCTTGGAATCTCCATTTTGGACTTTAACCTCCGGATTTTTTGTTTTTCTTCTTTATTATTGGTCCTCGGCCGGCTATGACTGGGAGTCTGGGATGACAAGTGAAAGTGATGGGAACTGACGAAATGGATAGATAAATAGGGTCTCAAGGAAGAAAAAATAAAAGCGCCACCCATTGTTTCCAGTGAATCTAATTTTGTAAGTTCAATGAAATCTTTTTGCCTTTTTTGCCTTTTCTTTTCTTTTCTTTTGCAGAGTTATTCATTTTTCCCTTTCTGAAATCTCGAGCTATATTGGGCTTAGAGCTGCGTGTGCGTCGATTGATGGGTAAGTTGAGAATACTAAAAGTGGTGATTGCATTTCGTGTTGTGTTAGATGAAAAAAAGGGTTTGAAGATAACGTAAGATTTCGGAGAGCGGAGGTGTGATACATATGAATTGAACTCGTTATCCATTTGAGTGGATCAGATAGCCATTTACGGCCGTAGAAAACGTGCACCATGCAACCTCTCCCAATTCCCACTTAAAAATCAAGTAGTGTGGCTTAATTTTTGGGACTCTTATCGCCACCCCCATGCGTTACATTGACAAATATCCGCCGGCAGTCAATCAATTTGACAATTCTTTTTGGGCAAAAAAATTAAAAAAAAAAAGTCAACTGATGGGTTTCATAAGACATCATTACTTTGCAGTTTTCCCACTTCAAGTTTTAGTATTAAAACGATTAGCTTTATTTAATTCCAAGCAATTCCCACTTTTAATTTTTATCATTAATTTTTATTTATTTATTTTGGGTCTTGCTAATTTAGTATTACTTGACCAACAAAAGAAAAAAAAAAGGCGCCTTCTAATATTTTAAAGGTAGAACAGGGGTCAGCAAAGGCCATTTAGTGCCAACTGGAGGATAGTGCGAGACAGAACTAGAAATTAAACAAGACGGATCTATAAGAGTAAACGACAATAGGAACTTTCGTGTCAATGAGGACAACTTCTGTAAGTAACTATCAAAAGAAAAGCCTTTCAAGATTCAGAATCTTTTCGAAAAGGTAACTATAGGATTAAAAATGTCGGAATTTCTACATTGTAAAATGTGAGAGATAAACTGAAATTATGAATTTACGTAATTGTCCATCAACATCACATTTGTAATTTCGCTATATTATATACAACTCAAGATATTTAGATAAGAGAGAAGTGATCCAGATTCTTCAATCTAAAAGCATAGATTATATGAGGAGATTGAGATTTTTCTTTTATTGAGATTTGGTGTCACCTTTTTGTATAAAAAAAAAAAAACCAACTTGGGGATTAAATATGTCATTAAATTTCAATTATATTATTTGCATCAATAATGAATTAACTTCTTTCTTTTTTTTTCCTCGTGATGAGGAAGTAAGATAATTGCGCATTAAAGGCAGCATATTCCAAACAATGGACAAGAAAATTTTTGATATATTTCGTAACTATCCAAAAAACAACGTTCTCTATTGGCTAGCCAACGAGCGACTAGCGATTGTTAGTTTCATGCCTTGGTGCTTTTGCTAGAAAACAACATTCTCTCGTTTTAATGTATGCTATCACATGATCTTTGTCATAGGAAATAATATTAATTGATTCAATTCATGAAGTTTGCATGCAAATCGCTGGATTCCAATTGCCACCGATGACACTAAATTCAGAACTTAGGGCTTGGACCTATTGAAATGCTTTGAATTTTGCCAAATGCCAACAATGATGCTAGCTCATGCCTCGTCGCTATTCTATCAAGGTTACCATCGTGTCGTCTCGAATTGTCCATACCCAAACTAAACATTTTGCGGGTGATGTGTTGTTGATCCCAATTCACCATTCCACAACCTGAATTTGGAATTTAGGGATTGGAATGATCAGACACTTCGATATCCACTGATGTCAATTAGGAGCTTACTCTTTTTGTCTGGTTATTGTTTGTGCACCTACGATCAAACCAAGCAGAAAAGTGGCGTACATCGTGACTGATACAAGGTGCAATTGGCCATGGAGATGCCATGCCTTTAGCGTAGCTGCACATAGCCTATTTGCCACGACTACGTACATCGACACGTTGACGAATTGTCTTGACCTTTTGAATGTGCTATTTTCACGGAAAATTTAAATATTTTTTTTTCTAAAAAATGTTTGGTTATATCACTCAAAAAATGAATGAATAAAAAAAAATTATCATCACCCACAAAAATAATTATGCCTAAATTGTTGTTGCCGGTCCCTCCACACCCTATCACTCCACACCCTATAGGAAGTAAACTTTGCATTGGCGTTGAATTATACTGTTGCAATTTTGAAGATACACTTAGAGGGGAGCTTCCATCTATGATCTCAACATAACTTCCTAATTATTCTAGCATTGATTTTTAACTCGAGTTCTATTTACTTGAAGAAAAAATTAATGATTTGAAAAATGTTTTTCTAAAAATGATTACTTATATTGTTTATGGGACTGAATGGATAAAAAATATTTTCATTGTTTATAAAATGTTTTCAACATAAATCGATGTCGATAATGAAAAGATTTTTTATTAATTGATTTATTTAAAGCGATAAAAACAATCATTTTTGAAAAAATATTTTTGGAATCGTTCATTATTTCAATGGAACCTTGCTTAAAGCAAAATGTACCAAATAAAAATGAGTAAGGGATTGCTGTTGACCTTGACACTGCAGCCAATTTCCATTATTTTCCCAATAGGGCTGATAATATTTTGGGGCAAATGCTCGGCTGGGCCCAACCCATGAATTTCCTCTGCTAGGATAGGCCCAAAAAGCCATGGTTTTCTGTCACCCTAACTTTGTAGGTTTTGCTCTTTGTAAATACATTGGACTAATACAATCAGTCAATGATGCTCCCTTTATTTTGTCCGAAATGAATGACTCGGAAAATATATTCTAAAATTTAATCACTTACTACTTACAAAAATAAATGAAAAAAATTATTTTCGTTGTCTAAAAAATATTTAAGCATAAATTATCATCAATACCAAAAATAGAAAACAAATTATTATTGATAATGAAAATATTTTTCACCGGTTAATTATTTTAAGCGATATAAGCGATTGTTCTTAGAAATATATTTTTCAAGTCATATATTTTTTGTGAAGTAAACGGAACATTAATTTCTAAATCAACTGATTCTTACGAAGCTTCAATTTACTTGAGTGCGGTGATGTACTCGTAAAATTAGAGTCAAAACTCAAACCAAATTGTATGATTGATGATCCAATCTGTTAGTCGATCCCATTCTCGAATGACGTGGCAAAATAGAAATTTGTCAGTTGCGTATCTGATTCTAGGACTCATTCGCAAGGCTTATATGAAGAACGGATACGATGAATTTTTAGTCTATGCGGAGCCGGTGTAGTCAAGAATTTTGCCCAAACAGGGAGGAACTCTTAAAGAAAAGTAGACATTTCTCCCTCGTCATCGCAACGCACCCATCCTATCCAATCGCGCGCTGTTATCATTTCCGTGCGTTTCCTTTACATTCCTCATCATCCAGAAATCCCCCGCCATTTTCAAACGAGCGGTCTCTGCTCGAGCAAGACCATGGCGTCTCCCACGCTCTTCCTCAACTCCATCGCCTTCCCTCCATCAACTTCTTCGCATCCTTCTTTTCTACTCGCCGTCGCTTTCAGTAACCGAGTTCTCCTCAATCGGCGCTCCGTCTCCAGGGCCGCCTCCGTCGCCGGCCTTAGCGGCGAATCGTCCGCTCACCTCCAGAGCCTCAGAGTCCTGGAGTGGGACAAGCTCTGCGATTCCGTCGCTTCGTTCGCCGGCACCTCGCTCGGCCGGGACGCCACTAAGGTCAGCTCGGTCGATCGGCGGATTCGCGTGTTCGTTAGGCGATACTGATTTTCGCGTGCGGATTCGATACTTGTGTAGCTAAGAGGAGCGGAGATCTATGTGCGGAGGCGATTGGTGATTTTGCGATGTCGAATTTTGGTTTTGAATAGCTTCGATTGGATTCTGACGCTTGTTGTGGGCGTTGGTTTGTTGCTGGTTGTTGCTGGTTGTTGCGAAGACTCGGTTGTGGTCTCTGGATCAGACGTACGAGGAGAGCTTGAGGCTTTTGAGCGAGACCAATGCGGCCGTGGAAATGCACCGGCACGGCGGTTTCAGCTTGGACTTGAGCGGCGTCGATACTGCTCTGGTCAGTGCTTTTACGCTAATTTTGTCCTCTTCTAGCCACGTGAAGTTTAGGAATCTCATTTACTGTGCATATTCACTTCTCATTGGTTTCTCAGAGCCATATCGAATTTGTTAAGCATCGGTGGGTCCACATTCGTTTCTGAATTACGGATACGCACTGCAACTCTTAAGTAAAGAACGATTATACACTTCTGGCTCAGTTTTATTCATGAATTGCTTCTGAGCTCTGACACATATCGCATGGATATCTGGGGTCATTTTAAGTGTTTTCGGTTTCGACAAGATGTTGAGCTTGAGGTGTCACTGACTGCTGAGTTTTGATCTTTTCAAAGGTCAAGTCTGCAATTCAGCGTGCTCGGAGGGAATTACCCATGAGTGGACATGAAGCAATAGCGGTTGCATCTCTTTTGCAATTCGCTGATGCTCTACAGCTGAATCTACGAGCAGCAATCAAGGAAGATGCGGACTGGCATAGACGCTTCATGCCTCTGAGCGAAGTGGTATCATAACGGGACTCGAGTATATACAATTAAATAGAGTATTCGCATGTATTATTTTGCTAATGTCATCATGGACTCATTTGATTTTTTTATGTTACCTTGCAGATTATGGAATTGATAATAAATCGACCTCTAATTAGGTTGATACAGCAAGTCCTTGACGAAGATGGCTCTGTTAAAGACTCGGCTGTATGTTCTTCAATATTTGAGAGTTAGTTGTCATTACTGTGGCTCTTTGCCTACTAGAGTGTCATTTTATTGTGACAGCTTTCTTTGTAGGCTTGGGTGTGATTTTTGTTTCTCTCTCTTAACCATTTCTGTAGCTCATCTTAGCCTATTTATTTGTTTCAGAGTCCTTTGCTCAAACGGTCACGTGAACAAGTGCAGATACTTGAAAAGAGGGTGAAGTTATCCTGCCATTTTCTTGCCATTCACTTAATCATAATTTTACCTTCAATTAGAAAGCTTCCCTTCGATGTTTCAAGGACTGTGATGCTTGAACATGTTTATGCACTCAGATTGGCTTATCAACTGTATTTGCTGAGGGCAGCTATAAGATGTTGGCCTCTTCCTCACCAGATTAGGAAAAGTTGACACAAAGCTTCTTATATCTCTTGCATCAATATCCATCTGTACAGGCTATGTTATCACAGAGGGCAGCAATTGCCTCTTCTGCCTCTATACAACATAACTTTTTGTTGTTATTTTATTAGATAGTCAGATAATTCATTGAACAGGCACCAAGGGGATGCCAATGTGATTTGCAAAATCATGTACGTTCTTTTTTATTAGTAACCCTTATTGTTGTTATTGGTGTAATTGTCTTGGACTTAGAGGAAGCATTTTGTCACATGAGTTGACTACCAACTTCTTAGTCAGTTTTTATTGATAAACTAATGAAAGTTTGCTACCTTTAATCAAAGGTCTCTGTGTAAAAAGAAGTTCCATCTGTGGATCCTCATCACACTTCTCAGCCAGTTTCTTATTCGAACCTTTGAATTACTGAGTTGTCTCCTTATTTGATGCTAAATATTGATTCTAGTTCTTTTACATTTTCTCTGTTCAGCTACACGAGTTGATGGACAAATTAATGAGGAATGATAGGAATGAGTCATCCTCCCTGGTGAGTGCATCAGTCAGACAGATCTATGTAGCGTGTATACTTTGTATTTTTCTATTTGTCTGTTTTAACTTTTATATTTTCCTTTATTTAGGAAGTGAGAAATGTCAATGGAAGATGGTGCATAAAGTCTGGAATGGATAAGCTGATAAATTTGAATGGTCTACTGATATCCAGGTGCTAAAAAAATTACATCCTTCCATTTTTCTTTCCTTTCCTTTTCTTTTTGCACTAAAAAAGGCTTTTGAGTGGCTGTAAGTGATTGTAGTCAACCAACATTATCCAGAGCTTTGCTTTTTTCATCTTAGCTCATAGCTGGGACTTTCTGTTACTTTGTGTCATAAGACAGTTGAACTGTTATGTAGATCTTCGCTCTACAGTTTTGCTATCAATTTTGAAAACATAATGTAGTTATTAAGCCATGTAGTCACTTCTAAACTTCTAGTAGAGCACATTTGGTTCTTGGACAGGTATTTAGATGAGCTCGGTTGTGTAATGAGCATTTTAAAAAAAAATGAAGTACCACCGAATACTTTGGGGGATTTGGTAATTGTTTTGCTTACATGGCAATGGTGGTAAGTAATTTATAATGTATAGTGAACTTTAACTTTTACTCTAGAAGGAAATTTTGCTTGCCTTCTTGGGTAACTCAAACTAGAAGGCTTTTGTTTTAGAAGGCAGGATGGTGGACAATTTGCATGATGAATGCTCTCACTGAATGCAAGTAGTCAACTTTTGATGAGGAGTGTTTTTGGGATTCCTTTGGTACAAGGTCATGCATTCTCTCCTGAATCTGTCATGATGTAGTGGTTCAGGAAATGGTAATGTCATAGAGCCACTTGCTGCTGTGCCTTTTAATGATGAGCTGCAACGAGCAAGAGGATTGGTGGCAAAGGCAGAGGAAGATGTGCTTTTAATGTTAACAAAGAAGGTTGCATATTTTCCAGTTCATATTTTTTCTTGTCACCGGCTTCTTCTTACTTTTCTATTCTCTAATTGTCATTTCTCAAGCAGATGCAAATGGATCTTGATGAAACTGAAATTTTGCTAAACAGCATAATCCAACTGGATATGGTAAGTTCCTACTGCTACTGAAGTCTCCCTCTCTCTTTCTCTCTCTCTCTGGTTTTTTCTGCAGAGTGGTCTTTTGTGTGCAGTTTCCAAGTTTCCTGAGTGTTATCCTTTTTATGTGAAGCCTGTAGGAAATGTAAATTAGACCTCATACAGTTTGAATTACCTTTTTCAACAACTTACAAGTAATTGAATATGGTTTTTTGTTGCAACAAAGATTGTCATTCAGAAGTTAAACCAGTCAAGTTACTTCATTCATAGTTGAACTACTGTCAAGTGCTTCCCTATAAAAAATATCCTCAGTAAAATCCGGAATACCAGTGAATATAATAAACTCCATATGCTGTTCCTTTTCCAACCTAACCAGAGTGTCTGCGCATTCTTTTGCTTTTCTGTATATATGCTCGATGCAGTATGCCTGTACTCCTTCCAGCAAGTTCCTGCATTCAAAAAAGGAGAGGTTCTATGAGAGATTGCGAGATTTTGCTTTCAAGAACATGAATAACCGCTAAAGCATCCTTTTCAACATGCAAATGATTAACATTATTCGTAAGAGCAAGTCTGATTGTGTTTCTTGGCATCCAAATCTCAGCTATGAAAGCATTCTTCTACCTATGTTATGTGAGAAGCCAGCTATCCAGTTTCTTGGTAATCTCTCAAAAGAACTCCTGCTTCTGCTTCTCTGTTTTACAGACATTGCTCCATCTGACTTAACCTTAATCCAACCTTGTCCAGGTTTCCTTTGTTTTGTTCCCTGCCTTAATCTTCTCCTTCCACACCCATAATTCTTCGTGGTAGCATAAGATTCTCCTGCTTTAGTCAAACGAAAAGAAGTGAGTTTAGGCAAATTTGCTGATTCTTAAACAAATATTATTTCTATTTTTTCAAAGAACCCAAAGATCATTAGAAAAAACAATTCCCCACGGAATTTTGTGTCTTTGTTACCAAAACTTGCTTTTAACATTGTCTTCAATCCACTCCCGGGTAACCTTGATGAAAGACCCTGCCAGGCTGTTAGGAATAGCCAGGTTTCTCCAAAACTCTCCAGCCATGGGGCCGAATAAAAATAAATGATCTGCAGATTCAGGGCTTGCCCGCATACTGAACAAATGTTCTGGGCATGCCACAAGGACTTCATCTAGAGGTATGCTATTATGGAGACTTTGCCAAAATGCTTAATTCTAGGGTTGTATCAGTTTTCCATATCCAAGACCAGTCTTTGTGTGATCCTCAGGATATCTATTAGCCACAATCTCATAGGCAGACTTGTGGCAAAATTCTCTTCCGTTGGAGAAATTCCAACAGAACTTATATTCTAAAAGCTACTGTTGATGATTCTTATTAAAGTCAGTCATAGAACTGCGAGACCAGTTGTGGTGATAACATTGTAGATTGAGTTTTATATAATAATTGAAGGTGCTCTTCTTATTGTTTGGGTGCCAAAATGCAGATAAATGCTCGAGCTACATATAGTCTTTCATATGGAGGCACATGTCCTGATCTGCTTCTACTAGAGGAGAAGAGTAGAATACTCGATGCTGAAACATCCTTGTCAGAGCACAAAATTTCAAAATCATCAAAATCCATGGAATGGACGTTGTTTTTGCCTAAAGCTTATCATCCCTTGTTGGTCCAGCAGCATAGACTAAATCTGCGCAAGGCCCGAAAGGATCTCAGTAGTGCTGCTGCAGTGAGTCATGGAATGTCTTGTAATTAAATGTTTTCGTTAATTTTCTGCTTATGATAACTCTTTAAACTTCATGATGTGCTATCTGCTCTTGCACATGCTCATTAAACATCTAGAAGCTATAGAGGGGTTGGTGCTCACTGCATAATATGATGGCTCAG
The DNA here is from genome assembly GCA_017140615.1 of Eucalyptus cladocalyx. NCBI lineage: Eukaryota > Viridiplantae > Streptophyta > Magnoliopsida > Myrtales > Myrtaceae > Eucalyptus > Eucalyptus cladocalyx. Next base: position 4,755,132 of record CM029526.1, read on the forward strand.
GAAATAGGAAGGAGGAAACTGCAAGCAGGAATGTCAAATAAAGGAGAGTCAGAGATTGATCTTGTAACCCTGAAAGAGCAGGTTAGTTTGAAATGTCAATGGTTAGCAATTTGAGCATAGTACTTGATTCTGTATTTTGACACATTTGCTGTTAATTCAGGTTGCAGTCCTCGAACAAGCTAAGCCAGTCGCAGTTGATTTTTTCATTTCCAGTGAGACTAAGGTTTTGGTCATAACTGGTCCTAATACTGGTGGCAAAACTGTATGCCTAAAAACAATTGGCTTGGCAGCTCTGATGGCAAAATCAGGTTTAATAATTGGCTTTCCTTTGTGGTGCCTTTTCTGAGACAGGCCAATGGTTGCCTGCGGCATTTTTTTGGGTTTTTTTTTTTTTTTTTTTTTTTTTTTTTTTTTTTTGCTGTTGTAAATTCACTTTTCCGCTATCTCTGTCTCTCTAGTGATAAATGTCTGCTATTCCGAGCCAGATCTATCTATTAACAGCATTCCAATTAAAACACAGTTATTCGTAGTAACTGTAGACAATCTGAGCACATGTATTTCATGTAATGTTTAAAGTATCTCACCAGGGAAGTTTGTTATTGCAGGCCTATATATCTTGTCAGCTGAATCTGTACGGATCCCTTGGTTTGATTCTGTCTTTGCTGATATTGGTGATGAACAGTCTTTGTCACAATCTTTATCTACCTTCTCTGGACACTTGAAACAAATCAGTGTGAGCATAGCCTTCTCGGATATTTCCATTGTAGGGTTCCTTGGATTAGTTTGTAACCCTGGGAGTTATATAGACTCATATTTAACCTTTTCTCTATAAACACTGGAAAATTCTAGAATAACTAGCAAAAATGGCACACACTCGAAGAGAAATCAATAGAAGATGAGAAAATATGATTTGAAGTTTTAGGAAATGAAATTAAGTTTAAAGGACATGGATTTGTGTTATCTTGATCACTAAAATGTATGGTGTTTTCTTGTTATCATGCCATCATGTAATCATGCCACTAATCATATTATTTATAGTTGATATTTTCTTATATGATATATTTGCAGGACATTCAATCAAAATCAACAAAGCAGTCGTTAGTGCTTCTAGACGAAGTATGATTTTATTGGTCTTTCTTTTGCCTCTCCATAATTGTTTGACGTGACTCCTTTGAGTGACCTGTTATGCAATTACAGCTCTTCTTGTGCTTCCCTAGATTAAAATGAAATATTATATTGGTATGTGATAATGATAGGTTGGTGCGGGAACAAACCCTCTAGAAGGAGCGGCTCTGGGAATGTCACTGCTGGAATCTTTTGCCAATGGTGCTCTTTTGACAATAGCTACAACCCATCATGGTGAACTGAAAACCCTGAAATACAGGTAGTTTTTTAACTTGAATTTTGAAGGTCCATTGCAGATACATATTCATCCTTTGAACTTTTTCTTTCCCAGTGCTTGATCGGTATGTAGGGGTAATTTCCCTTGGCTTTCCACCCCCACGTTAATCAATATCTTATTTTGGATCACGCAGTTATTGAAAAATGAAAATAAATTTTCACATCAAACTTGGACCCCTTAAGTTTATAATTCTAGATCTGTCGCTGGTGGCAGTGGTTTAGCTTGTTTAATCTAGTTGAAATCATAAAGGACATATCTGCTTTTGACATTTGCCAAAACCTACTAGATCTGATGCTCCCTTTGTTCTCCTGGGCTCTTACATATTCTCAATGATTGGCAGCACTGCTGGCTTCGAAAATGCTTGTATGGAGTTTGATGAAGTAAATTTGAAGCCTACTTACAAGATTCTCTGGGGAATTCCAGGTTTTTCATTCTTCCTTAGATGACTGCCTTTGTTATGTCCTGCAGTGGTTGCGCAAAGTTTAATAATAGCTTATGCTGTCATTTGCTGTTCTTTATCTGTCAAAAGTGGATATGACTTGACATTTGTTTTATCTTATAGGGCGTTCAAATGCCATCAGTATAGCTGAAAGATTGGGATTGCCTGGCACAATTGTCAATGATGCTCGAGAACTGTATGGTTCAGCAAGTGCGGAGATAAATGAGGTAACTAGTGTTAGCATAGAACTGTTCTGGGAGTCTTACAAAATCTTGATAGTAAGATGAGCAACTTCTATGAAAGGTGTACGTGTTGTAGCATATCATACATTTGGCACTCCTTTTCCTGTAGCATATGGGTTCAGTTTTTATTGCTCAACACTCCATCATGGTCTATACCAATACTGTAAGAACATGGATATGCTTTTTTATAATCTCAGTCCATGGTTTGGGGTCTACGTGAGGCTTTTTGTCATCATGTGCCTATTGAATGTGAAGATTTTGGAAGTTTGCATTATTGGGAGTGCGATCCGCAATTTCAGTTGACTAATTTTATATTCACTTGCATTTATGGAGATTGGTTTTGTTCCCTTTTCTTTTGGTGGCATTTGAGGAGCCATTACTGATGACATATCTTTGTATTTGTTTGCAGCTCATTACTGATATGGAAAAATACAAGCAGGAATTCCGTGAGCTGCATGGTGATTCACAGTCTTACCTAATGTGAGAATCGTTGGCTTCTTGGAATTGGCCTCTTTCATAAGCAATCACTTTCCTTTTTGTCTTTTGCTGAGTCATAAATAGCTATTAACTGCTGAATCATAGAAGTACTGAATGGAACTATATCTTCTCCTTTATCCGAGTTCAGAGGGAGCATCTGTTTCATACTCCTATGTGGATGAATGCTACTCTTGCTTGTGTAAATACCCAAAATATTATTAAACTTATATGTTGTTAAAAGGATAAGTTGAAGTCTTCTTGAAAGTGTATTCGATTACTCTCTACTTAGGTTTCTCCTGTTTGACATTCTCAAGTCAGTGCACTTTGAAAGTGGCCGATGAATTTCATCCTGCAATAAGTGTATAAATTTATGAAAAGAATTATTTACTTTATAAGAAGTGGGTCTTTCTGCTAGCAAGGCATCATGTGAAATGAAACTTGTGTTTATCTAGCATCTTCCTGTTTTTGTTCTAGGCTTGCGAGGGACCTTCACAGAAAACTGTTGGCTGCCCGGAGGAGGATTGAGGAACAACGTATAACTCAAAAGAATAAGGTGTTTAGAGAAATGTCAGAGGCTGCTGCGGCGGCACGTTCAATGCTCCATAAGAGAGTGCGGGAGTTTCGTGCATCCCAAGTGCAGCACCAGCCAATTAGAGTAGGAACAAGCGCGAAGTCATTGGCTGCCGAGCTCCAACAAAGTTTAGATAAAGACAGCAAAGATCTTGTGCAAAGGAAAAGCACAATCCCCTCTAAAGCTCTCAAGCAATCATCTTCTGGTACTGCTTAAGAAACTCTGCCATGTTTATTTAATTTAGAAAACAGCATAAGTAATTGCCATTGAGGGAATATGGTGAGGACTCTCTTTCGGCAAGAGTCCTATCTCTAGTCTTGTTAAAATGGAAAAGGTCCATCTATAAACAGTCTTTTCCCCTTCTATAATGCAGAGAAAAAATCTGAGCTTCCAGCAGTTGGTGCAATGATTCATGTTCCATCCCTTGGCAGGAAAGCAACGGTTCTGAAAGTGGACTGCTCTAAGAAAGAGATAGTAGTTCAAGCTGGCAATATGAAGATGAAATTAAAATTGGATGAGTTTCGGACATGATGTGAAGTTCAAGCCCATAGTCTCCCAGTGTGGTCTAGACTTGCTATTCTACCAAGTAATCTGGAATGAATTTCAGTGCCCCCAAGACATCGATTGGTGCATAGGAAAAAAGGTGGATGAAAACGATCTCTTGAAAGTTCTTAGAGAGAGAAATAACATTTTGACTTATGGGTGCTATTGGCTAACAATTGAAATTCTGACGAACTTTTTCCAATCTTCATGAAATGTGAATAAACAGAACTATTATAAAATCCTGTTACCAGAGTTTCTCTATCTAATTGTCTCTTCTATATCTGTATGTGTCCCTTCTTTACTCTACATGAACTCAAAAAAGATTATCTTATGCATGAGAAACATGTTTTATGCAGGTTCCCATCAACTCTTCATTCATCGTGAATGGGTAGGATGTAGGACAAAGATATCAAAGCTATAAGTTGAAGAATGCGATGAAAAAGGCTGAAAGGTTCAAATGACTGCGCTACTCTCACATCGCGTAAACTCCCTTGCCAGATTTCCACTGTAACCAGAGAAAACTTCTTCTTTATTAATGATGAATAGGAAGACAGGGAAAGTCAGCAGTGAATTAAAGATATGGTTGTGAACTGGGGTCAACTGGAGTTTTAACACAGTGAGGAGTCATGGGAATCTCACTGCAAATGTTCTATGGGTCCGTAGGTTATATGGTTGTGACTCAATGCTTGTTGAGCATCTCCGGCTTCCATTCAATGCTGATCTATTCATGAAGGAAAAACGGTTATCAGTTGACAAGATTGGGTGGTCCAGGCTTTTAATAGGTGAATTGCTGTTTCTCTTCGGATTTTATGTCTTAAAAGAACAGCTATAAGCTTTGAGCACTCTTATAGATCTGCTGGCTGACAATTATGTTGTATCTGAAAACATAAAATTCATAATCACCCTGTAATTATTTATAGACATCTTGACTATATTCTAATACTGTTATAACATCCATTTTGCAGGAGGTTTTGGACTATCTATGTTTCAACTTTCGTGTCAAGATTTGGTTGAATCAACCAGGAGACGACATCCTCAAGTCTTTGCAGAAGAGGCTTCTCTAGAGATAAGTTGCATTGTTTAGAATCAGTCCAACAACACAAAATTTGAGTTATTGCAACAAGTCGTTGAATTGTGCATTTTGCGAATTCTCAGACAATCTGTGATCAATGGTTCTAATCCATTACTTAATAGGTGGGCATCTAGGTCCCTGAACCTAATTTTCCAGGTTCCTTGTTGATAGGAATTTCCTAGATAGCACATCTATTGTTCCCCTTGCTTTGCGAACCTTGGTAGACGAAAGAAGAAGCTTTTGCATTCGCCCACACACTTGCACCAGATTACTCCTCTTTAGGGTAAAACACAAGGTTTTTGACCTGCTGCATCTTTGCACCCCTATCCTATACACTTCAAGGCTTGTTAGAGCTCCTCTACAATAAAGCGTTACAGGCATCCACCTTCCCGGAGCAGAGAGACCTGAGCATATTCTCTTTGTTTACCTGAACATATTCTCTTTCTTTACCTTAAAGAGCAAATATGCCCACAAATTGGGGTAGACATATGCACCACTCTCTGCGGCCAAAAATAGATGCACGCATTCACACACACATGCAACTGTCTACATGAAGACAAGGCGGAAGATGCTTCATCACTTCCATTTCTCAATAGATGGACTCAGTTTTGAGTGTTTCCTCCCAGCATGTCCTGCGTGCTAAGCTGCGAGTTTTGGTGCTTTGGCTATACGATGATGCTTGCAAGAGATGATCGAAATTGTGGACTTATAATGTTTTGATAAAATTTTCCGCTTTCTGTCTTTGCTTTTCAAAGGATGGAAAGCTTCTTTTCTTGTGATCTCTAGTCACCACTTCTGATGTACCATTTGTTGACTTGTTGGGTTGTCAAATCTGCATGAGGAAGCAGGTTAACGGACAACAGATAAAACGAAACACCCTATCTATCTATCGAATTGAAATTCCAAAGACAGGAAATTCCAAAGATAGGCAGATGACTTGCCGATGCAAGTGATGCTCACTCTTGGTGGAATCAAAGGATCTTCTAAAGTGTCTAATTGAACGGGAGATGCGTTAACATGCGGCGATTGCTTATTAGATAAACCTTCTTCAATGAATATTATAATACGCACTTGATAAAGAAACAATTTAATATTTCAATATCTTTGCATACGGCAAAACTTATATAAGAGTTAACATGTGAAGTTCAGGTAAAGTTTAATATCAGTTGTTCAAACCACCAATGCTTATCATCATTGCACTTCCCAGCTCCTCATCTTTCCTCTCATCATCCTCATCATCATCATCAGAAGCCTCCACAGCCCACCCGGACTCAAACGACACGTCCAAGAAATACAGCAGGAAAACCAGCGCGAAGCAACTCAAGAACATGGGAATCGGACCGAAGATCCACAGGAAAAGGGGGAAAGAGAAGTAAAACCCCCGCAACCCCAACGACCAAAAGTAACTCCCTCGGTTCACTGTCTTGGCAACGTACTCCGCCATCGCCCGGTGCTGTTGCTGATGCTGCGAGATCTTCCTGTATGGCACGTTGATCAGGATGCTGGCGTGGCTGTAGTACCTTATGGACTGAACGTTCAGGAGGAAAGCCACCAAGAAGCACACGAGGATGGCGAAGAACTTCACGGAGAAGCCGAATTTGCTCCGGTCTCCGATGATGAAGAGCGAGGACTGGTTGCCGTACCCGCTGGTCATGAGGACGGCGATGAGGGAGCTGAGGGTGATCGCCGTCGAGGCCAACAGGGTCGATGCCATTATGTTGTTTCTCAGCGTTTGCACCGCGAGGACGCCGTTCTTGGAGACATCCTGCCACCCGAGCCGGACGCCACGAAAGCAAAGGGTCGAAAAGCATTTCCGGGGGACAAAAATAATAGGTAGGGAGACAAACTTACATTACCTCCATCATAGCTCGAACCCAGAATCGGCGATTAATGGCAGTGACGCCGACGACGGTCTTGTCGGGGTGCTTCACGATCCGATGAAGGAGCCATGCGTGGTAGACCATCATGATGAACAAGCCCGAGGGGACCAACGTGTAATCAAGAACCTTCTTGTCCATGATCTATACGAACGAACGATGTGCAAAACGAAAGAAGGAAAGATCACTGGAGTAAATCTGCAAGAAATCTCTCTCAACCCGAAAAGCTGAAGATGAGAAGAAGAGGGTTTTTTTTTTTGGCCGACCCAGTAAAAAGTGGCAGAGGAGAGGAGTATCAGGGATCCTTTATAACAACCTATGAACATGCACTTTTTGGCTGAGGCGACGAGGAGAGAGCATTAAATTGGCTTTTGATTGCGTGGATCGGACTCGTGGAGCCTGGAGGTGCACCTTTTCAAAACCTTTTTCGTCTGGGGAAATATTAAATATCTAGCATGGTAGATGAAGTCGGTCACGATATTTAAGGGTTCTTTTTAGGGATAATTATAAAAAGAGAATCCTAAACCTATTATATGGAGTCCTAAACTTTTTCGATTTGACAAATTTAATTTTAGACTTTTTGACAATGTGCTAGCATGGACAAGTTATGCAGTTTTTAAAAAGTTTTTCTCAATTTTTTTTTAAAAAATATTCTTTCTTTTACTTTTGCTTTCAACTTAAAGTCCCATGAGGTCACAGGCCTACATTGGAACAAAAATGAAAAATAAAAAGTCAAAAAATTTTAGATTTTTTTTTTAAATGCAATAATTATCTATGTCGGTGTCAATAGTGTCATGTGAGATAGCCAGTGCACACATCAACAATTGCATATGAAAATTGATTATAAGGACTATATTGATAAATCATCAAAAGTTCATAATTAAATTGGCTAAATTAAAAAAAATTTATGAATGAATTGATACAATATAACATATTTATAACTTTTTCGGTAATTTTCCCGTTCTTTTTATACAATGAGAAATGAGGGACCATGTGTTTTCTTAATAGTCACCTTTGAATGCCTCTCTTTCTTTTTCGCCACAAAATCAATAAGGGATGAAATTACAAATTTAATAGCAGCTGTATGTCATTACCTTCAATAGCGATCCCCCTCATATGATGCCACAAGAGCTTTTAGCATATTCGAATTTCCTTTTTCGTCTTTTAATAAGTGAGATTTTATTTCGTCTGATAAACAATGACGAAATCATTTTCAAATTGATAGCAGTTCCTTTAATGTTATAAAGGAACAAATGGGCTACTTTTATTAGCTTTAACTAATTGATATTTATTTTGACTATTTATATTTCATCAATGAAAGATGTTATAGAGTGGCGAAATAAATAAAATGCATAATCGTTATTTAGACACGACAAGCATCTTCAGTGTAATCATGCTAAATAAACATTAAGTGCTGACGGTAATTAAGCATTATTTTGAGCATAGAATTACTTAAAATAAACAAAAACAAGTTTCGTGATTTTAGTGGTTATAAATGGATACAAAAATAAATGTGAGCAAATGGAACCTAAACATTTGGGATTTATTACTTTAATTAAAAATTACAAAATAAGGAAGATTTGGATTAGAATGTGAATTTGAAAAGACGGAGGTTTAAGAAATCACATTGTTATCATCTCAATCACTTTTTGCAATATCAATCTGTCTTTAGTTTATCTCCTACGATCGTGATTCATCTAAATAAAGTACACTCGCTTTCACAAAATTTATTGGTCAAAAGTTGAGGCGAAGTTACTTTTGATTAATATTAGTAAGTGGGAGATTAATTAGTGAGAATTTGGGAGCAGGAAGGTACCTGCTTTCGGCATGTACAAGTCCACCAACAGAAGGCTGAAGGAGAGGGTACATGACTCGATATTTGACATCCTATATAGAATGACATTAGCATAAAATCAGCTAGCTTTTTTCATTCCTATTTGTCGACACCCGAGTTTGTTCGCGAGTCTATCAACTATCTCAGGGATGAAACTTGCCAGCAATGTCGGAATGCAACCCTAAATTGAAGACAGTCATCATTTCACCGTCTTGCACTCATTTTTTTTTACCACCGTGTTTCTTCTCCATGTTGCGACTAAGGAACACTGTAGTTTCAGGACCTCTAGGACTCTATCCAATCCATGAAATCGAAATATACTTTATGATAGCCGCTAGCTTCCTTGCTCTCCTGATAATCGCTCTTCTCGTATAGGCTTCTCTTTAGGCCCGAACAGAGTTTGGACCTTTTGGCCCAATTCGAACCCTTTAAGCTTAAATTTTCGGCCCATCAAGCTTTTGACCCTAATCCTCTGCCCGTCGCGTCTCTCTCTTCATTACCGGCGTCTCCTCATTCCCCTTCCGGTCGTTGCTTCCATCTCGTTCTTCCTCTCGGCTGCTGCTGAGCTTCGCCACCTCGCCTCCTGCTCGCTCTCGTCGCTCCTTCACCTCCGTCCTCGCCATCTCCATCCCGGCTCCTCACCATTAGCTCAAGTCTCTGCTCTCGCTGGTTCGTTCATCATCGCCACCTCCAGCTCGTCCTCACCGGCCCAGCATCCTCCTCCCGTCACTCGCCAACCCACAGCCACCACCTCCTTCCAGTCGCTGCGCCACTACCTCTCAGCCCAACACTCTCGCGGGCACGTCCTCATCGCCTTTTCCATCTCTCCATCCTCACAGCCAGCTCTCTCTACGCCCTCCTCACCACAACTCCCTCCTTTGACTCCACCATCTCCAACTCACACTATACTGTAGCTGCTCGCTCTATCGCTCTCGTCTCCGTCGCTGCTCACTTTCTTGAGCGCTCACGCTCACGAAACCATAGTCTCTGGTCTCGTCATCTCCGTCATTCGCCATCTCCATGTTGTCACCATACTCTTTCGGTCACTCACTCTCCAAATCCGTCGTTCCCTCATCTCCTTTACCCTCGGTTTCTTGCTCCCTCTCGGTCTCTGTTGCACATCATCGCTCACGGCAATCTTGCTCCCTGAAGGTATCTCCTTCACATTTTATTATGTTCGAGGTCAAAATTGTATTCCCAGACATCGTTATGGTCGCATTTGTGTAATTGTGGTTTACTTGTGGTTAATTAGCATGTTTATAGTGAGTTGAGTGTTTAATCACATTTTCTTTAGAATAGAGATGAAAATGACCAAAAAATTGGATACAATTATGAAGTATAAAAAGTTAGCACTTTAATAACCAAGTGACATTTTAGTGATAGAATGGTATTTTAGTAGTATTTAGGTAGAATAGAAGTTAGTTCATATTTCAACTAAAAGACAAAAAAGTGATAAATGAAAAGTGGAATTGTTTTAAGCTTAGAATTGTATATTAGGCTAGGTTTAGTTCATGCTTGATTAATGTCTCATTGTCATCGGTTAGTTAGGAAATTTGGATTATTTAGTTTAAGTATTTTCATGTTTAGTTTGGGGTATCATTCGCGGGAGTCTTATCCGAGGCACAATAATAAGGCCTCGTCTAATTTTGCCCGGCGCTTCTCCAGTTGTTTATTTTACACACTTCATCTAACTTCTTTTGTTTGACGTTGGATAGTTATTTTGCTATGTGATTACATGGTTTGTGGATACAATTTCTGCAAATTCGCCATGCATGTTCACCTAGATGGATGTGCCTAAGAATTAAAAAACGATCAAGATTGCACGACGAAACGTTTATGAAACAATGAGAAAAGGTATCAACTCTCATTCCTGCATTTTCGTTTCCAGAAATGAAACGATCTTCAGCGTTTTACTCGACTTCTAATCGATCTACAACTTAAAGAAAGATGAAAATATTTACAAAACCAAATCCACCAACGTCCTCAGCGGTAGGGTTTGGGAGAACATAAGCTAAGTACCTTGTATGAGGAATTGTCCGCATTTACTTGGAAACCGTCACTCGCCTCGAGGCGACACTATTGCATTTATAATCAAGTACATTTCTCCATGTAACTTTAAAGGAGTCCGAAGATGACGTTGATACTTGATGTCTCTCGGCTTTATAGCTTGTAAGCACTGATAAAAGAACTTCTAAAGGACACCAGCATTATAACATGCTACAATAAGGACATGTAACCATCATCCATGTTAATTTTGGTTTTATAGCACAACGACATATTCTCGCTCTGACTGTGTTAAGTAAATGAGAAAAGTCACATTAAGCAAACCTGATCTGATCATATTTAACTCATACTTGATTATAAATTGGTTGAGAGAAAATTGTCCAAAAAGTACTAAATATATTATATGGCAGTTAATTTAGTTTTAAGCTTTTCAATTTGGTCAATTTAATCTTAATCTCTTGACTATTTGCGGGCTAAATCAAAAAAATTAAGATTGAATTAACCACTGTACAGCAAATTTAGGATTTTTTGAATAATTATGCCAATGACTTGATGCATGAGGACGATAACGATGAATGACGCCTCAATACCTCAATAACCTTTCTTAATAAGAACTAAGTAGGAACTTAATTAGGTGACATGACTTATGACGATAATTACAACCCAACGACAGTGGTGCCATGAACAATTAATACTTGAAATAGAACTTGCTGAATTCGACTCCCTTCTTTCGGCCGTGGCTAAATTGGATGGACTCATATGCACCACATCAGAGTCAAAGAACATGAACCTGCATCTTGATAAATAATCATTAATGAACTATTATTAATTTCACTTGCGGTTGAATTATAGAAATGTGAAAAAATTCAATAACAAAATTAATAAAGGACGCAATATCCTTCATCCAATGAATTAACGCATAAGTTTGAAGATTATAATTGCTACATTATTATAATGCATGTGTCTAACGTGAAACTACAATCCATGAATGTCATGGGTAAGTGTATATGCTAAAAGAGGGTGGATAATTTGAAATGGAAGCTGGATTTACAAAGAGTTGTGAGCATGCTCTAAGTACTCGGTCACTCTCTCACCTCATTAGCGGCTACACAAAGTAACCTTCTCTAGTGTATCCATAGGAGCCTCCTGGTATGGAGACGTTGCCGACGAGGAGAGAGAGAGAGAGAGTATGACCTCCAGGTATGGCGACGTTGCCTATGAGGAGATTGAGAAAGCCTCATTCTCTCTCTCTCTCTATATATATATATAAACATCTCCGCCTATTGACCCTCCTTACATCATATCTCAACCTCGGCAAACAGATCTTGTACAACCCTCAACGACTTTGGTAGCTAAGTTGACGGCCATTTGGGTGGTCACAGCGATGTTGGCCATTGGTATGAGGTCGTGTGTGACTGTCTTTTTTTGGTTAGGTCGCGTGTGACTGTTTTTTTTTTTTTTTTTTGGGTGAAGGTAAGAAATATATTGACTTTTAACTAAAGAGCTATATAAAGCTATACAGCAAAAACTCGGTCCCATTAACTTGCACTCACGCAGACAACAAGTCAGAGCGAGTGAAAGGGGGCCAAGGTAAAAAAACCAAGCCAAGGCAAGGGAAGGGGAAGGCCAAACAACGGCAAGTTCTTTACGAGACAATAACCATTGAACAAAAGCTGCGATTGTGGTTTGAGTAGGACTGAACCATCTGCCTTTTACCCACTCTAAGTCTCCATGGAGGAATTAACATGTTGACTAAATGTTACATGTTCAGGTTACAGACTCTCTCTCTCTCTCTCTCTCTCTCTCTCTCTCTCTCCCTCTTCACCCTCCACCCCACATCCTCCCCCCCGCCTTCCCAAAAAATCCCCTCTCGCATTGGTCTCCAGTAGAAAGTAGACATCTAGAGAACAACTAGGACCCACTTTGCACTTTTTGGGCCTTTGAATAGTTTTGTTTCTTCTCCAGCTATTGCTTATGATTTGCGATCCTTTGCTCATCCTCCCACCCTCTCTTTCTCTTTTCCATTACCTCCCCAATTGCCTTGCTTTGCGGAAGGCGATGATGACGCAAGTGGCAAGACTAAAGGATATAAACTGATTTTTTCGTACCAAACATGCCATTACTTCTTTTAGTAAGGATCTATCCTTCCTACCAGTCATAACTACTTTAAAGGGAATCCAATAACACCTCTCTCTCCTCTTCACCCCCCACCCCGCACCCCAAAAAATCGCCTCTCGCAATTGGTCTCTAGTAGACATCTAGAGAACGGCTAGGACCTGCTTTGCCCTTTTTTGGCTTTTGAATAGTTCTGTTTTTTTTTTTTCTCCAGCTATTGCTTATAATATGCGATCCTTTGCTCATCCTCCCACCCTCTCTGTCTCTTTTTCCATTACCTCCCTAATTGCCTTGCTTTGCAGAAGGCGACGATGATGCAAGTGGCAACACAAAAGGAGAATAGACTGATTTATCCGCACCAAACATGCGGTTAGTGCTCTAAGTAAGGTATCTGTCCTTTGTATTAAACATGTCATAACTACTTTAAATGAGGAATTCTATAACACCTAAAGTCTCACATTAGAGCAGAAAAATTTGTGAAGTGATTCATAAGTTGAGACCTACATGAAGTTGCATCACCTCGGAGAATCTTCAAAAGTAAAAAAAAAAATGCGAGACAAAAGGATAATGGATTTTTTTCTTTTCATACCAAACATGCCACTGCTACTCTAAGTAGGGGATCTATCATTTGTACCAAACATGTCATAACTACTTTAAATGAGGAATCCTATAACACCTCAACTCTCATTGATTTGTCAAGTGATTCATAAGTTGAGACCTACGTCAAGCTGCATCACCTTGGACAATCTCAATCTCACTTCATTCTTTTATCTACGTGTGTGTGTGGTGCTTATGGGAATTGAACCCCGAACCTAGTGCTCTCTGACCCCACCCCTTCAATCCCTTTACCGGTAGGGTCGCGTGCCTATTGGCATGCGGGGTCCACTTAAAAAGACAAAAATATGATACTTGTTTCAACTTCTTTTAAATGCTATAACGCTTCCTTTCTACAACTATGTTAAAAACCATCTTTGGGGGTAGATGTTAAGGTTTGACCCCTTAGAAATTGTCCTGTCAACCTAATACATCCATCAATAATAATTTGAACCATAAGATTCGATGCGAAATATGGAGTCTACGACTTTTAGTGGTTTAGATTTTGGATGTGTCTATGTCTAAATAAACTTTTGCTTTTTGCTTAATTTGAATGTTGCAGTTTGACATGTTTTCAAAATTTTAAACATTAGAAACTTTCACAATATGCAAAGGTTGAGATGTAAGTTTGCATATATTTTTGGTACCTTTTTCTACTGTGTTAAAATTGTACAGAGAAGTAAAATTTTATTACTATTATTTTTTTATTTTACAAAAACGTAATTCTAACAAACAAGTCCATACGGTTATGCAACGCTTTTTCCCTAGATACAGGCTTAAGCCTTAAGGGACATTTCGCGTTGTAAAAAAGACAAAGAAGCATGAACGGACCGCTGCTTCAAGCTTTTTCTTTTCAAGAGTTTAATGAGGGAATCGATCGTTTGGGTGAAAAACTGTGGTTCTTTTACTCTTTTTATTGCTTTGCAATTTGATTTTTATTCATTGTGAAATATCTAAAACCTTTCAAAATATACGTATATCGACGCCTACAATGACAACTTTTTTTTTTATCTAATTTTTTTTTTCCATTATTGAAAATATATTGGAAACTTTGACGAGAAAGTGGGCGAGTAACCTTATTCTCATTTGGAAGGTGACCAACATGGATGTAATAATCCACGATGTCAATAGCGTACATGTTCCTAATCTCTTTTACTATATTCGATCACCTCTTGGGGAAAAAAATATTTCTTTATTATTATTATTATTATTATTATTATTATTATTATTATTATTATTATTATTATTATTATTATTATTATTATTATTTTGGTTTCTTATTAGTTATCGTCCTAGGAAATATAATTACGGCAGAAGGTGGACCCGTCGCCGTTGAAGGACATGGCGGGATCATCAGTTGTGGTGTGTCCATCCAAAAAGAAGAAAAACAGAGATGAATACGTGAACAGGAGACCCAACTTAACCCGACGGTAAAGTGGGGGTTTGAGAGGAGGTTCAGCAAAGCCAATCACTCGTGGCTATAAATATGGTAAATTCGAGTACCTAGGACACCAGGGCAATTCACGCAAAGTAGAGAGATGGATGTGAAGCTGTCTGTAGGTGACCAGGAGGAGATCTGGGAGCGGAGAAGGCAGAAACTGGAAGCGTTAAAGGGGGCCGATCCGAGCCAGCGACAGGACGATCCTGCACAACCTAACAAGTTCATAGATCCCCTGCTATTCTCGGCCGCGAAGGAACCGGACGTCGACAAGTTCATCAAAGCTCTGGAGGATCATTGCGCCAAGGAAAGAGTGTTTTTGCACGTCCTTCTCGAGCGACGCAGCCCCTTCGAGAGCACATTGCTTCACGCTGCGGCAGGTATATTAAAAAGGGTGCGACTATACATTTCAAAATTCTTGTATCTTTCGCGCCCAAATTAACCTGACATGAATGGAATACAGAGACTGATGATAATGTTAGAGCGGTCATCCATTTCTTCCCCGAGCACTTGATCTACTGTGCGAACTCCAGAGGAGAGACGCCGCTTCACATTGCAGCTAGAGCCGGAAAAGCTGTTGCGGTGGAGCTTCTCCTTCGCCAAGGGGTGCCGATAGACCCTGATCGCTGCGGCAACTCTGCTCTGCATGAGGCCGTGAGGAATCGCCATCGCAAGGTGATCGGTCAGCTGGTGAGAGAAGACCCCAGCCTGCTGTATTGTGAAAATAACGAAAGCAGGTCTCCATTGTGCATAGCAATCGAAACAGGGGACTTGGAGGTTCTCACGCTCTTGTTGGAAGCGCCAAACAATGGCGAAGACTGGAGGAGATCAAAGGGCGAAAGGATCTTCCGCATGCCACCTGTTCATGTGACCATTATGTACAGGAAAATGGGTAAACCCTACTTTTGTGCTCTCGCTTATTCTTTGATCTTCTTGGTCACTCTCTTGCGTTCTTCATTTTGGTTTCCACTGGTGGTGGAAAAATGAAGCGTCACAAGCAAAAGTCTACACTATGGTATGATAGCTTGCTATCCTACGGGGTAAAATTGTGAATCAACTCCCGATACTTTGGATCGTCTTAAACGGGATCAACTTTGATGAAAGAATTACGGACATTTTATTCATCCCAATGATTAACTACCTATGTTGTATTTAGATATGCTGATCAAGATGTGGGAAAAAAAGCCGTGGCTATTTCAATTGAGAGATGCGGGGGACGGAACTCCCCTCCACTTCGCAGCATACAAAAATTATCTCGATGGAGTCAAGTTCTTGATCGAGAATTTCCCAACAAGTGTCTTCGAGCAAGACAACATGGGCTATCTCCCTATCCATGTCGCCTGCATAAAAGATAACGTCAAGATCGTCAAGGAGCTACTTCAGCAGTGGCCAGACCCCGCAGAGTTTCCAACTGCGCTAGGACAAAATATTCTTCACGTGTCAGCGAGGTACGGAAGCATTAAAATTGTCAAATACATACTGAAAAGTCCCGAATTTGGTCACCTCATAAATGCAAGAGATTTCAACGGGAATACCCCACTACATCTGGCTGCGTTGCACTACCAACCTTCGGTCGTGCTTCTTGCACGAGACTGGAGAGTTGATCTTAAGTTGGTCAATAAAAATAACATGGCGGCTCTCGACCTAGCAGATCAGGACATTAAAGGGTTTTCTTTTGGGAAGGTACGACCTTTTACACTTTTCTCACGACTAATTATTTGTAATGCCAATTAGGGACATAACTAGATCATAAATTAGTGAGGCATGTCAGTTGGTGAGATCAATTTAGTTGCCAAAATCATAATAATTTTTTTTTATCTCTCTTTTTTTTTTTTTTTTTTTATTAATATACTTTGACTCGCCGCTTGCAGGCATATACGCAGATAACTATGCAACGTGCTGGAGCACTGAGAAGTGGAGATTTAGCTATCTGCAAGTCAACCGGTCGGAGCCCACCGAAACGACCTGTAGTGGCGAGGGACTGGGAGGGACATAGCAGCCTAGCAGATTCTCACGCAGTTGTGATGGCGCTTGTGGCTTCTGTCACTTACACATCTGGTTTTTCCGTTCCAGGAGGATATAATGGCGCCGAAAGAGATGCTGGTATCCCCATATTACTCCACAAAGCCATGTATAATGTCTTTGTGATTAACAACTCCCTCGCCATGTACAGCTCCATCACGTCACTCGGGATCCTCCTCTGGTCCTATGTTCCTGATCCTTACGTGGCGCGATATACCTTTTTCCTATCAAATGTCCCACTCCTCGTAACTTGTGCCACGATGCCTCTGGCATTTATGGCGGGCGTCTATGTGACCGTATCCAAACTCGTTTGGCTTTCTATTTTTGTCTTGCTCTTGGGATGCGTCCCCCTCTTCATCCTCTGGAGTATCTTCATGTTTAATCTGGTTGTGCTGCTTGGGTACGATCTTCCTCTCATTGGTCGCTTCGCCGACCAACTGCTTATTTGCTTTCTTCGATTAGTAGGGGGACGCACTGCAGGGAGTGGGACTACTGGGCCTGCAGCTACATCTGATGCCACCGCCCCCACTTGAACAGATGATTTAAGCCTACATGTTACAGAAAGATGGCGTCTGTTCCAGTCTTGAATCTATATTATCGTCTCACTAATTATGTACCGATATTCCTACCATTAGCTCGTTCTAAGTCACATTACCTGCCGTTGTTTTGATTTAACTAGCCTACTTATCAGCTGTGAGAATCAGTGGTCTCCAATTAATTTTGTGTATCCAAAATGCTTTGTGATTAGCTCTCCTTGATTATATCTATAAATAATAGCACAGTTTGGCATAATGAAGTTTTGTAATTGTATTTCATCATCATAAAGTTCCATACCCTTTCACTTTCCTTAACATTACTTAGATGCATACCTTTGCATTAATTAATTAAATCGTCTCATTCAATTTATTATAATGTTTCCAGGAGAATATATCAGCATTGGTGTGCCTTACTTATTAATTCAGATGTAATAATGATATAAATCTAAACTCAGCAATTAATGATTTTATCTTTTTTTCTCTTTTATATTATTGATATATAATGCTACTAGGGGTCAAAAGAATTGTGCAAGGTAATATCTTCTCTCTCTAAAGAATTGTGCAAAGTAATATCTACTCTCTCTCGCTATCAATTTACCTATAAATTTATCGATGTACACCTATGATATATGATATCATATACATATAACATATGTAAATTTATATATACGAAAGAGGGTTTTGTTCACTAAGTATATATTAATTAATTTCTATAGCTGTCTTATGGGTGCTATTTTTATTTTCAATTTGCTTTTGTGAACTGACAATTTAGAGGTCAAATAAGTTATGCGAACTATTCATAAGGCGTTGTGGTCTAGTTATCATGTTGACTATTAGTCTACACTGCTACATTGTTTCACTGAGATTTCTCAAACTGTTTTGAGGAGATATCTTGCATATATGTATTTGGTTTCTATACTTTATTTCATTTTGATGCTGATAGTATTTTCCGTAATTCGACGAACATTTGCATCTTTTGCATGTGCTTAGTAGTTTACAATTCTGTGCGCCAAAGACCATCATCGTGAGCAACAAATGTACAGTTGGCTCCAATTGTCATATAGCATTCCCATAATTACTTGATTTGGTTTTTAAGTCATTTCATCATAAAAACAAATGAAACACAAAAATTCTAAATATAACCTAAAAAAAATACTAAGCACGTGCAGTAAACACGGAAAGCGTACGGAGGCGAAAAAGCTTGTTGCAAAAGAGAATAATACAAATATAAATAACCCAAAATTTCTAAAGATAACCTAATAAATATAAATAGAGAATTATTCGGAAACACAAAGAAATTTCTCAAGATATTGTCTAAAGTCCAACAATTTAATCCTAAAATCAAGTTAACACAAAGAAGTTTACATCATATAATTAATTCCTAGGTTTATCAAAATAGAGTACGAAAACCAAATCTTGAAATTCTCTATATCAGGAATTGATCCCATGGCCAAACCTTCTGCACACCGGTTTCGGCAATGTGAAATACCGGAAGTCCAGTCTACTGAAGAAATACCATTCAAACGGGAATAGGCAAGATTTATAATAGAAAAAATATCATTAAATCCAATGAAATGAGAGCTGGTTCAGCTAGCTAGCTATGTGTTTCAAGCGATTCTAGGTGTTAGTGGCTCAAACTCTGTTTGTGCAAGGGGTGCAGCTACAGCCTCTCTCTGTTTATAGAAAGGGGGATTGGGACGGGAAGGTTCGGCTAGTGGCCAAGGCATGACGTCCAGAAACATCTATCTAAACCATGGAATTCAAGGGATCATGATGCAATTGGAAGCATACTGAGTGCACAAAACAGATGCATGCTTGCAATCGTTGAGTGGTAAGCTTCCATCCAAAAGTTAAAACTTTTACTAGACTTGGCAATATCTCCTCATACTATCTAAATGAGTCAGCCATTTATTTGGCTTCTGAGACTCTACCATGAGCAAAAAAAAAATTGATTCTTTTATTAATTCTTTTTTGCATTAGAAATCAAATACATTTCTCCATGAGCTTTATAGGCCTACACAGATGACGTTGACACTTGTGTCCTAGCTTCATAGCCCGTGCGTAAGCATAGCAAAAAGATAGTAGAGGATATCACAGCAATGCAACATGTAAATCCAATCGGACCTTTCGGCCCAAATCGAGCCTGTTAAACCTAATTTCTCGGCCCATCAAGATAATCAAGAGAGAAAGAGGAAGATCGACGGAAGCTCGGCCTCACGCAAAACCGGCACCCTCTCCACATGGCCGCCTCCTAGAACTACCTATTTTGTCTCTTCACCGACCAATTTTGTCACTTTCTTATTTGGGAATATGATTAACTCACGGTGCGGTCATTTTATTGAGATAACTGACGGTACAAAATAACCAATTCATGTCGTCAATCTAACAAATGCTCCCTAATTCTCTTCAATCATTGCCTAACCAATGGAGATTATAATATAACATTCCCTCTCTTCTCTCATTGGTGGATCTAATGGGGGTGCACCTTGATTCCCAATCCAAGATATTAACCACAGGATCAATAGACATTTAATAGTGGAGATTAAACACAAAAAATCTTAAAGCCTTGAACGAGTTTTCCCTCAAGTATACACTCATTTTTTCAAATTGCTCCAAGAAAGCCCCCTCTCTCAACTCACTCTGCCTCTCTCTAGGAAAAGCTCACGCCAGAGCTTCCCGCACAGGTGTTCCACTCACCGTGACCCCTAGGACATTGCTAGGCTGATGGCACAGTTATTCTCCATGAATAACAGTGCCTTTTCAACCACAAAATAACCATTGAAGTGATATTGGCAACAAGAAGCATAAAATGGACATGTAGCAAATTTTAGAAAGAATCTTGACAAAAGTTTCTCAGATTTTGGACAATATTCTATTTTCAAATAGACCATATTTTTTAACAAAAAGGAAATATACTTGATTGTTGTGAACTTTTTTAAACAACTTTGAATAATTATCTAAACGCAAAACACAATTTTTTCATAGTGTACTTGCGACAATATTTTCATATTATTGATATAAAGAAAGTCATATTAGTAACCCACACGTATGTTTCACTAATTGAATGAGATTCCTAAACATTATCGAACAAGTGAAAAAAAAATTTACACTACAATGAGCGTTGTTGTGGTATTTGTAGAAGTTAGACACGATATATACTTATCTACTTAAGATATATTCAATTAAATTTCACTAGCATGGTAAAAAAAGTTGGGCTATACAAAATATAAAAAGAGGGAAGTGAGGCAAAAAATTTAATCAAACAAATTCAATATACCATAGATTTTTAAATATATTTCAATTTGGATATTTACTAAATGATCATGATTTTGGTTTTTGAGTTAACTTGGATTGCTTTGACTCAAGTTGAATTTATCGATATTTTAAGTTGTATAAATAAAGATTTGGATGTTAATTTTGGTAATTGTATTTATTTTGCTAAACGATAAATATTTTTTTTTTCACGACTGCAAGTGTGAAAAATGCTTCACATAATAATGTTGTCAATAGAAATCAAAAATTCATTTGTTATATATTAAAAATGTTTGAATTGATCTTTCTACATGGAATGTAAGATATTTCATGTTGATAATGCTTTCAATAAAACTCTTTTCAATTCCTTCAATTTTTTCTATTTTCTATTTTATTTAATTTATTTTTTAATCCAAAGAATCCCGTTGAGTGGGATTCACGGTTTTCTTAAGGTCTCCTTGAAAATCTTGTCGTTGGGGGAGCACCCCATCATTATTCTAAACCCCTAAACCAGTCAATGTCATCAATTAATTTCACTCCTTTAATTTCTACCTATTTGTCTCCTACTTAGCAGTCCTCTCTCTCTCTCGCTCTCACTTCTTTGTCAACGTCGCAAGAAGAAAAAGAAGCCTCTTCCTTCTTGGCCTGGCTTTCAAGCTAGAGAGAGCGAGCGTGGAGAGAGAGAGAGAGAGAGAGAGGATTTGTGTTGGTTCCCAGGAGAGGCCGGAGCGTTCCGTGGCTCGACGTGCTGGTGAGTGGCTTTGTTTTGGTTTGATCAATCTGCTTTCCATGCAATTTATGTTTTTATTTTCCTAGTCGTGGTGATGTAGTTGGGCTGTAGAATTTGTTGCTACTGGTCTTGTTTTGCGTGAAAGTGGTCTTTATTTTTGTCATGTATCTTGGCCGTGCTGGGCATCATTTGCCATGGAATGATTCTGTTCTTTAAGTTGCATGTTCCTGATAGTGAAGATCTAGCGGAGAAATGACTAGCGTCTCTGATTATGTGCTGGTGAGAGACGATGATCAAATGCTTTATGAGACCCGGTCTTTGCAGACCCAGTCTCATAACTGTTGAACTGAAGCTGAAATTCCGACCCTAAAAAACAAAGAAAAAGATATTGGGGTTTGAGCAGGCATGGCATATCTGCGTTTTAGCATCTCTGATTCTTCATCGGAGATTGTGTCTACATGTTATGTTTCAGCTTGCAGGGTCTCCCTCACGCACGCAATGGTCTACATTATAAAATATTTAAATAATAAATCACGTTTTATTTAACAATTTAAGCTTTTAGAATAATTGGTAATAGTCTTACAAGATATCACATAATATTTCACTTGTCTCTCTAACTAAATATGTCCACGCTTAGTATTAGGCAAAAAGACTAAACTAAATATAAGCGGGAGTGATAAAATATTTAAATAATGAGAAAACACCACAAATGAACCCCAAATTTGCCATTTGTGATATATTTATCCTAAACTATTTTTTTTTTTCTGATACAAAAGACTCGAAACTCGTATTCTATACTTGTGACACCAAATTCTTTTTTATGTAAATGTGTCATACATATACAATTTTAGGGTTTTTAGTGTCGTAAAAAAAAGTTCATGGCAAATATGTCACATTTTACAAGTTTGGGGTAACTATGTCATATAGTTACAAATTTAGGATATGAGGTAGATGTGTCATAATGAGCATAGTTTTGAGTTTTTTTTTTTTTTTTGGTGAAAAGCATAGTTTAGTAGATAATAAGTCACACTTTCATCTAACAGTTAAGAGTCCATATGTTTTGTGGAAAATGTATCATTTCTAGAAAATATTGTCCAAGAAGTCATTTTACGAGAAAATGACTTTATTTTTCGGTGTTTGGCTGAAACTTGAAAAAGACCTTGAAAGTATTTTTTATCATTTGGTAAGGAAAATCTAATATGGAAAATTATCAAAAAAATTCGTATTTTTTTATTTAAATATTTATTTTGAAGTTTTTCCCTTTTTGCTTTTTCCTTGGCCAATTGTTGGCCACAACAAGCTCAAGCCTTGACCAAGTTTGGCAAGGCTCGAGCTTGCGATTCCAGCAAAATCGAGGCTTGTCATTAAAGGCCACGAGCTTGCTAGCCTTAGGCAAGCTTGAGCCTTGCCACTAGAGGCAAGGCCGTGAGCTTGCTCGATCTGGTGAGGCTTAAGCCTCAATGCTAGAGGTTGTGAGCTCACCGGCCATTGTTGTGGCTAGCAACCTATCGAGGAAGAAGCAAAAAAGAAAAAAGAAAAAAGAAAAAAGAAAAAAATTTAAAATAATAAAAATTTGAGTTTTCAAAATAATTAAAAATTCAAACTTCTTTTTTAAGCTGAGGATCAGAACTTGTGCATGGCTTTTGTGGACTTGGGTTTGAGGTTCAGGACCAATGCTTGAGGGTAGGGGACTTGAGCACGACCTTTATAGACCCGAGTTTGGATGTGGAAGCATCAGGTGTGATATTTTTGGATCATTTCACTTGAAATATTGTTCGCTTTAGCTTGTCTCATATTGAGCCTCATGGTCTTGTCATTTGACTTATAGATAGCCACTTTTTGAGGAAGTCACCCATCTTGAAATTTGTCTATCATGTCACTTTGGTCTGGTGAAGTTCATTGTGTCAAACACATTACTTTCTTCCAATTCTCTTTTACTATTCAATCAATTTTAGGTGGAAAAATAATTCGGACGTGCATTTATTTATTAAAGAGAAAAAGAGATGAATATGTGAATCGAGGACCCAACTTAACGCAAGGGTAAAATGTGGGCTAGGGAGGTTCATCAAGGCCAATCCGGTTGAACTCGACCTGGTCTCTACAACTCTGCTTAATTAGATTCCTAGGACACAGGGCATTTCACTCTAAAGTCACAGGCAGACTCACCCATGGAGAGATGGATGTGAAGGTGTCTATAAGGGGCGCATGAGAACATTTCTATTTCTATTTCGAATGAGTTTCGAGGAAAAAAATCTGTTTGATAACTTAATAAAATTTCTATTTTAGAAATAGAAATTCGTTTGATGAGAAAGAGGAGAGGCGGAGAAGAGGCGGAGAGCGGAGGCGGAGGCGAAGGAGATCTGTTGCTGAGGGGTGCTCGGACAACAAGCGGGGACAGTGGGTCGCGGCGAGGGGTGGATTCGCGAGCAGATGTGGATGAGGAAGAGAAGAGGCGGAGCGAGAGGCGGAACAGGGCGAGAGAAAGAGGCGGAGGTCGCGGCGAGGGGGTGGATTCGCGAGCAGATGTGGATGAGCAAGAGAAGGCGGAGGAGAGGCGGAGCGAGGCGGAACGGGCGGAGAAGAGGCGAAACGAGGCGGAGGCGGAGGCGGAGGAGGAGGCGGAGGAGAGGCGAAGCGGAGAGCGGAAAGGCGGAGCGAGAGAGGTGGAGGAGAGGCGGAGGCGGAGGCGGAGGCGAGCGGAGCGAGAGGCGGAGGAGAGGCAGAGGCGGCGGAGGAGGAGGAGGCAAAGAAGAGGCGTACGAGGGAGAGAAGAGTGAAATTAGGGTTGGGAGAAATCAGAAATTGATTTCTCCTCCATTTCTATTTCTGGAATAGAAATCTATTCCAGAAATAGAAAATTTGATAAGCGTTATCAAACAAGTTTCTGTTCCGGAAATTGGTCTGGAACAGAAAAATCATTTTTGGAACAGAAATAATTTTTATTATACACCCCCTAAATGACCGGGAGATCTGGAAGCAGAGAAGGCGGCGATTGGAGGCGTTAATCAGGACCGACCGGGGCCAGCCACAGCACGATCCTGCACAACCTGACAAGTTTATAAGTCCTCTGCTATACCAGGCCGCACGAAGGAAGGGGTCGTCGACGAGTTCACCAAAGCCCTAGAGGATCATTGTGTCATGGAAGAAGTGTCGTTGCCCATCCTTCTCGGGCTACGCAACCCCGCCAAGAATACATTGCTTCACGTTGCGGCAGGTATATTGAAAAGGGTGGGACCGTAACATATTATTTTTTGTTCTGCACCTTTTAAAATGTACAAACTTGCGTGCTCAAATTAACCTGACACGAATGGAAAACAGAGAGTGATGATATTGTCAGAGCAGTCATCGATTTCGTCCCTGAGAACTTGATCTCATGTAAGAACTCCAGACGAGAAACACCGCTACACATTGCAGCTAGAGCTGGGAAATCCGGTGCGGTAGAGCTTCTCCTTCCCCAAGGGAAGCCAAGATGCATTGACCGCACCGGCAACTCCGCTCTTCATGAGGCCGTGAGGAATCGTCATTACGAGGTGATCCGCATGCTGGTGAGTGAAGATCCCAATCCACTGTATCGTCAGAACAAGGAAAGCAAGTCTCCATGGTGCATAGCTGTCGAAACAGGCGACGTGGAGGTTCTCAAGCTCTTGTTGGAAGCGCCAAACGATGGCGAAGACCAAAGGAGATCAGAGAGTCAAAGGGTTTTTGGCATGTCGCCTGTTCATCTCGCCATTATGTACCAGAAAATGGGTACTCCCTGCTTTCATGCTCCTGCTTATTCTTTGATCTTCTTGGCCAGTCTCTTGTTTTCTTCATATTGGTTTCCCTTAGCGGTGCAAAAATCACGTTTCACAAGTAAAGTCTAATTTACTGAGGCACATGCACATATGGGATGATAGCTTACCATCCTAAGGCGCAAGATTGTGAGTCACCTGCATCAACCCTTACTGGAGAATCCCAGCTATAGTGTTCATCCCAGCTATAGTGTTCAACCCAAATGATTAGACTCTTGCCTTGGATACAGATATGCTGAGAGAGATGTGGAAAAAGAAGCCGTGGCTATTTCAATTGAAAGATGCAGGATACGGCACTCCACTCCACTTTGCAGCGTACATGAATTATCTCGATGGAGTCAAGTTCTTGATCGAGAAGCTCCCAACAAGCGCCCTAGAGCAAGACAACAAGGACGGCTATCTTCCTATCCATGTTGCTTGCATGATGAATCATGTAAGGATCATCAAGGAGCTACTTCGACAATGGCCAGACCCTGCAAAGTTTCCAGCTAGGCTAGGACAAAATATTCTCCATGTGTCAGCTAGGCACGGTAGCATCGCAACGGTGACGTACATACTGAAAAGTCCCAAATTCGGTCACCTCATAAATGCGAGAGATTTCAACGGGAATACGCCTCTGCATCTGGCTGCGTTGTACTGCCAACCTTCGGTAGTGCTTCTTGCACGACATAGAAGAGTTGATCTTAAGCTGGAAAACGAGAATGACGGCTCTTGACGTGGTAGAGCAGGAGATTAAAGTGGTTGATGCTCCACTTCGGGAGGTACGACCTTTCACACTTTTCTCATGGGTAATCATTTATTTTACCTATCAGATTCAGAACTAAAACACAAATTAGTGAAGTCATGTCATTTAGTGTGCTCTCACCCACATCTGTAACATAGTTGCCAAAATCATGTAGTGTTGGTTTAGTTGTTTATTGCTCCACTCGCTGCTACTTGCAGAGGTTAACATTGATAATTTTGGTATCTGTCGGAATACCAAGAAGTGGAGAATTGGGTATTTGCAAGCTAACTGGTCGGAGCCCAAGGAAACGACTGGAACCACCGGAATTGGAAAGATACAAGGACCAAGCTAATACTCACACTGTCATGGCAGCGCTTGTGGCCTCTGTCACTTTCACTTCTGGTTTTTCCGTTCCTGGAGGTTTTAATGGCTCTGACCTAGACGCAGGAATCCCCATATTGCTCCACAAAGCCATGTACAAAGCCTTTGTAATGTGCAACTCCATCGCCATGTATAGCTCGATCATGGCGATCGTGATCCTCCTCTGGTCACATGTTAATGATCCTTACACGATGCTATTAGCCATTCTCCTATCAAATGTCCCATTGTTCGTCACTCTTGCTGCAATGCCTCTGGCATTCATGGCGGGCGTCTACGTGACCATATCCAACCTCACTTGGCTATCAATTATTTTCTTGGTCTTGGGATCCGTCGCCCTCTTCATCACCTTGGGTCTCTTCATTTTGCTGTATCTGCCGCTTGGGTGCATACATCCTCTCATCCGTGGCTTCACTGATAGAATTATTTTTGTGGGCCTTTTGATAGCGAGGAGGGAGGCTGCAGGAGTAGGACCGCGGGACGCACAGCTACATTCTCCACCCCCACTTGAATGGATGATATAAACCTATATGTTCCAGAAAGATGGCGTCTGATCCAGCCTTGAACTTCTCGTTAATTATGTATCGATTTCCGTACCTTTGGCTCCTTCTTAGTTCATTAGTTGCTGCCGTTCGATTTAGTGATCCGAAATATTTTGTCATTAGCTACTCAATGATATCCATAAACAATAGCAAAAGAGTTCAGTAATTGAGTCACATCATCACAAAGCTGCATTCCCTCTCACTTTCATTATAAGCTAGAAGTTTGCATTCCGTCTCTTCGTTTATAAGAAGGGGAATTGAGATGGGACTGTTCGGCTACCGGCAGAGACATGACACCAAGAAACATCTAAATCCGTCGAATTTAAGGGATCTCGATGCAATTAGGAAGCAACCAGAGTGCACAAAATAGATGCAGTCTTGCCATCGTCATTTATTTAGCATACGAGACTCGACAATCAGCATAAAAAATTGCTGTTTCATTAATTCCCATCGCATTAGAAATCAAATACATTTCTTTATCAAACTTTTAAGGGTGTACAAAGATGAAGTTGACACACGGTGTCTTAGCTTTATAGTTTAGATGTAAGCACAGTCAAAAAAATATCTAAAGGACACCAGCATTCTCGCTCTAAAGTTCACGTTAAGCAAACCCAATCCGAATTTCATCAACTTACATCCGATTATGAATGACTTAGAATCATAATGTGTTTGGTCTCTTTTTTTATTCTTTAACTCACTGCTTGCAGTTGTATATGGCGATAACTCTAGAAATTGCCAGAGCACCGAGAAGTGGAGAGTTAGCTATTTGCAAGCCAACTGTTCGGAGCCCACGGAAATTAGATGTACTGTGTTGGACATGTTAGACATAAATTTATTCATATGCAGAAGCCAAGATCAATTTGTAGACAAACCTCCAGCCATTGTTTGCATTCACGTTCGTCGAAAAAACTGAAAATCAAAAAGCAATGGGGACACTCTACTAACCCAATTCCCTCACGTACTGATGGTGTACTCTTAGTATGAGAGTTTGTGTTAAACCTCATCATCACCCGTCAGAAATGAACATACGTTCCTTTTTATACATCGTCTCCCATCAAGACGGTTACCAAATGGGCAGTTGTCACGAAAGGATACGAAGCATGGAAAAACTTTACGTCGAATAGTCGCAACTTTAAGAGAAAATGTGGATCCAAAATGTGGGATTACAAAAAATAAATAACATTCTCCCACTTGATCCCATCACTTTCATCATACAGATTATTCAACTAATTCCACGAAAACTTTATGTTCAAAGAAAAGAAACAAAACACATGAATCATGGCGACATGTCCTCTAAGAGTGAGTAATATCTTCCATGCATCACAATACATCGTATTTCTTTAATGTCAGCCTATATGTGACAACATATCTTAATGAATAAACCTCATGTTTATTCCAGAATCATGGATAAATGTTATTCTCATAAACAACAAAATGTGTACACAAAAATTGAGAATCAACATTACAACTGAATAAGAGTTCCATACAACAAAAAATTGTTCATATGTTGACAAATCACATAATTGGACCTATTCCCATACTAGTTACATGATCCTTATACTTCATCGGTGGCATGCCTTTAGTTAAAGGATCGGCTATCATCAATTTAGTGCTAACGTGTTCAATGACCACTTTATTCTCATTAACACGTTCCCTTATGGCTAAATACTTAATGTCGATATGCTTACTTCGACTGCCACTTTTGGCATTTTTAGCTATAAAAATTGTAGCTGAATTGTCACAATATATTCTTAATGGCCTAGAAATTGAATCAACAATTCTAAGCCCAGCAATGAAACTTTTCAACCATACACCATGCGAGGTATCCTCAAAACAAGAAACGAACTCAGCCTCCATAGTGAAAGTAGCAATCAAAGTCTACTTGGCACTTCTCCATGACACGGCTCCGCCAGCTAACATAAAAATGTATCAAGATGTTGATTTTTGTGAATCAACGCAATCCGCGAAGTCCGCATCCGAATAACCGACCACTTCCAGGTTGTCAGTTCGTCTATACATAAGCATATAGTCTTTGGTATCTTGAAGGTATCTCATCACTTTCTTTGCAGCTCTCCAGTAGTCTAAATGGATTAGTCTGATATCTTCCCAACATTCCCACAGCAAAAGCGGTGTCAGGTCGAAAGCAAACCTGAGCATATATCAAGCTTCCAACAGCAGAAACATATGGAATGTTGTACATTCGTTCCCTTTTTAAATCATTCTTCGGGCATTAGTTCAAATTGAACTTGTCACTCTTCACAATGGGTGTTATACTTGGTGAACAATCTTTTATCCGAAATCTTTCTAGGACCTTATTAATATAGGTTTCTTGAGATAATCCTAAAATTCCTCGAGATCTATCTCTATGGATCTTAATGCCAATGACATAAGATACCTCACCCATATCCTTTATGTCAAAACTCTTAGAGATGAATTGTTTACCTCATGTAGCAACCCCTTATCATTGGTTGCAAGTAGTATATTATTCACATACAATACAAGGAAACAAATTTTGCTCCCACTGACCTTCTGGTATATACATTGATCCATGACATTCTTTATAAAACCAAATGAAGAGATGACATCATGAAACCTTAAGTACCATTGGCGGGATGCTTGTTTTAAGCCATATATAGATTTCTTAAGCTTGCACACCAAATGCTCACATTTACTAGAAGGGAATCATTCAGGTTGTTTCATGTAAACCTCCTCCTCCAGTTCTCCATTGAGGAACGCCATTTTCACATCCATATGATGTAATTCCATATCAAAATGGGCAACCAATGCCAAAACAATACGAAGAGAATCTTTCTTAGATACAGGAGAAAAAGTCTTTGTATAATCAATTCCTTCTTTTTGAATGAACCTTTTGGCAACGAGTCTAGCTTTATATCTTTCAATGTTAGCCAATGAGTCTTTCTTAGTTTTGAAAATCCATTTACAACCAATGGCCTTCGCATCATTAGGTAACTCAACCAAATCCCAGACTTTGTTCGATGCCATAGAACTCATCTCTTCCTTCATAGCATTGTACCACAAATTAGATTTATCACTATCCATGACTTATGAAAATGTTTCAAGATCATTCTCAGCTCCAATATTGTAGTCAGACTCTTGTAAATACACAATATAATCACTAGGAATAGCCGATTTCTTTATTCTAGCAGAACTTCTCAATGTTGCATCAACATTCTCTTGAGGAGCGTGTTGCTCAACTAGTTGTTCAACAGTTTCTGGTAATTGCTGAATAATTGGATCCACAAGATCAATATCAACAGGTTGTAGAACTTCAACGATTGGTTGTTCAATAGCCGGTGAATCAAGGGGCATTATGAGCAACAACCAATCTTAAACTTGAGGTGGAAGGTTGAGTGTCTGAATGATCTTTCTTAGGAACAAGGTCATTCGATTGATCTCTCCCACTAATCAAGTCATTTTCAAGAAATTTTGCATTTCTTGATTCCACAATCCTAGTGGTGTGAGATGGACAATAAAACCTATATCCCTTAGACCTTTCGGCATATCCAATGAAATACCCACTTATGGTCTTTGGGTCCAACTTCTTTTCTTGTGGATTATAAATTATCACTTCAGACGGGCATCCCCAAATGCGCACATGATGTAAACTCGGTTTCCAACCCTTAAATAACTCAAAATGTGTCTTTGGGACAGCCTTGATCAGAATTCGGTTTAATATGTACACCGTCATCTTAAGTGCTTCAGTCCACAAGGATTTAGGAAGTTTGGAGCTGCTAAGCATACTACGCACCATGTCCAATAAGGTCCGGTTTCTTCTTTCCGCCACACCGTTTTGGTCCGGAGAACTAGGCATAGTATATTGGGCAACTATCCCATGCTCTTAAAGAAATCTTGCAAATGGACCAGGTGCTTGTCCATCTTCAGTGTATCTGCCATAGAATTCTCCACCTCTATCTGATCTCACGATATTAATTTGTTTATCGTATTGTTTCTCTACTTCCGCCTTAAATACCTTAAATGCATCTAATGCTTTATATCTATTATGAATCAAGTAGAAATACATATAACGTGAGTAATCATCTATGAAGGAGATGAAGTATTTCTGACCACAAGAGTCCATATCCGGACTACATATATCTGTATGTATGATTTCTAATATTTCTGTACTCCTCTTGGCACATTTCTTTATCTCGTTAGTCTGCTTTCCCTTTATGCAGTCCACACAAGTATCACAATCAGTAAAATCTAAAGTACCAAGTACTCCATCATTTACTAATCGCTTAATTCTTTCTATGGAGATATGTCACAATCTCTGGTGCCACAACATAGAGGAATGTTCTTTCACAACACATCGTTTCATACCAGCTTTATCATGAACATACATCGAATCATAATAGGCATTGTCTTGTAAATTAATTCGAAAAAGACCATTAGACAAAGTACCACTCCCAACAATTTCAGATTTAAATGATAAACATAAGTTTGAATCTGAAAAGTTAAAAGAGTATCCCAAAGGTACAAGTCTTGAAGCTAAAATTAAGTTTCTAGAAAAATTAGGTACATAAAAGGTCATTTCCAAATTCAAAACAAAGCCACTATTGGGAACTAGTCTGCATGTCCCAATAGCTTCTACATGCGAACGCATCTTGTTTACTGAATAGATGCAAAGTTCACTTCCCACTGGCTTCATGTGGTTTTGAAAACCCTGCAAGGAATTCAAAATGTGGATTGTGATCCAGAATCAATCCACCAAGTGTTGTGATTTACATCAACCATATTAGATTCATAACAAATACAAGAGATTGGATTACCTTTCTTCTCAAAACATGCCTTAAATCTGACACAATCCTTCTTAATATGCCCCTTCTGTTTACAAAAAAAATATTTGGATTGTTTCTTAATGTCAGCTTGGATAGGTATTTTACCTTTTCCATTATGCTTGCCATAGCTCTTATTCTTTCCTTGTGTTGCCAAATGAGCATTTTCTCCCAATTCCATAATCAATCTTTCCTCATCTTGAACACACATGATCATGAGTTCATTAATTGATTGTTTATTCTTATGTGTGTTGTAAGAGATCTTGAAAGGTGCATACTATTGTAGAAGAGTGTTTAGAATATAATACACAATGAAGGATGCAGATATCTCAACCTCAAGGTTCTTAAGCTGAGCCGCAATATCCCTCATTTGCATGATATGCTCACGCATACCTTTAACATTAGTGACCTTCATTGATGAAAACTTCATAATCAGGGTCATGGCATGCGCCTTCTCAGAACTCTCAAACTGCGCATATATAGCCTCTAATAAAGCCTTAGCATTGTTATGCTAAGCAACAGAACCACGAATACTAAGAGATATTTTAGCCCTTATAAACATAGCACAAACACAGTTAGACCGCTCCCATTGGTTATAAAGGGCTATCTTAGTTTCAGTGCTCGAATCAGTAGGAGCAGGTGGTTCATTTTTCCTTATAGCATAGTCAATATTCATCCACCCTCATTGAAGAAGAACTGACTCCTTCCAAATTTTATAATTTTCACCATTCAGTATGGGAACATCAAACTTAAATTCAGAGAAATTCACAGGTTGTAAAGCTGCATATCAAATAATCATGCTTATGTCACAAAATTTGAGGCATAATATACATAAATCATGTTTTACCAATGTAAACATGTCACGAATATGAATCACATAACATAAAAACTGCCTGTGGGCTATGTTTTTAATTTAAATAGTTTCATAATTTCTTCATGAAGAAACTACCATATTATATACATTTTCTTAATCCATGTGGGTAAATTAAGAAAATAATATGATATTTCTTCATAATTAATCATATTAACATAATGAAAATTCCTGTGGGATAAAATTCATCATATTAATATAATTAATTACAATCAATGTCCATTTCTAAATATGATCCGGAGGCTTTATATATAATTTAATTAATTAAAGATGCTATGGCCACTCCTAATTAATTAAATATATGGACCATTGGACATTTAATTTCATGCATAAAATATTCAAAAAATGCATGAAATGACATAATAAATAAATACATCAAGGGCAGAATAGTAAATAAATAAATTGGCCAAGGGCAAGATTGCAAAAATTTTAAAAATTTTGGGCAAAATGAAAAAAGGAGCCGCGGAAGAGGGGATGTCAGGCGCATGCCGAGCACCGCCCGTTTCCATGGCAGGCACGTGGTCCGCACACGCACGGTCCCCGCACACCCCCGCACGCGGGGCGCGTGCATTCCGCGCGCGTGGGCCCCACGTGCTAGCGGTGGATCCCACGCGCGCAGCGGTTGCGAGGGCGTGGCGTGTGGATTTCACACGCCTGCAACCGCAGCACGCGCGTGGGCTCCACACGCCTTCTTCCTCGCACGAATAGAAGTTTTTCCGTCGGTTTTTCGCCATTTTCAGCCGCGATTTCCGCCCCGTTTCTTCTCTGGCAGCCCATCTCAGACTGAAATAAATGATGGGTTTTGTAAAACATGCCGGCACAACTACATGGGTCCAAGTTACGGAAAAAATGACCAAGAAATAGCCCTCAAATCAAACAAAAAAACTCCACAAACACAAATCCTCAACCACCATGACTTCCGCCGCCCGATTAGCCTCCGGCAAACACCGATATACCGGAAAAACTCATGGCTAAGGTTCCTTATGGCAGTGCGACCGTGTGGGTCCAAAATCAAGGGGTGGGTAGCCGGAATTTGCCTAGAATTTGGGAGTTTCTCTGTTGGCCTCAAAACTCCGAATTATTGTTCATGTTCTAAAATGCCCGAAAATACATCGAAAAAACAAAAATGCAACAAAACAAGGCAGAGGCTTTTAACACGCTCTGATACCAAATGTTAGACATAAAATTCATTATGCGGAAGCCAGATCAATTAAAGACAAACCTCCAACCATTGTTCTTGTTCACGTTTGTATCAAAGAAAATTGGGGACACTCTACTAACCCAATTCCCTCACGTACTGATGGTGTATTCTTAATATGAGAGTTTGTGTTAGACCCTGTCATCACCCGTAAGAAATGAACATACGTTCCTTTTTATACACCGTCTCTCATCAAGACAGTTACCAAATGGGCAGTTGTCACGAAAGGGTATGAAGCATGGAAAAACTTTACGTCGAATAGTCGCAACTTTAAGAGAAAATGTGGATCCAAAATGTGGGATCATAAAATTAAATAACAGGACATGGCGAATTTTCGCGCGGTCGTGTTGGCGCTTGTGGCCTCTGTCACTTTCATTTCTGGTTTTTCCTTTTCAGGAGGATATAATGGTTCTGAAGAAGATGCTGGAATCCCCGTATTACTCCGCAAAGTCATGTACAATGTCTTTGTGATTAGCAACTCCATGGCCCTGTATAGCTCGATCACGTCACTCATGATCCTCTTCTTGTCCTTTACTGATGATCCTTACGTGGGGCTATATGCCGTTGCCCTATCACATCCCCCATTCTTGGTAACTCTTGGCACAATGCCTCTGGCATTCATGGCGGGCGTCTACGTGACCGTAACCAAATTTACTTGGCTTTCTATTTTTGTCATTATCATGGGATCCGTCCCCTTCTTCATTTTCTTGAATTTCTTCATGTAGGTTTGTATAGTTTTGCTGTTTAAGTGCAAGCCTCCTCTCATTGGTCGCTTCTTCGACCAACAGGTTATTTTCGTCCTTCGATATTTTGGGGGAGACCTTGCAGAGAGTGGAACTGCAGGACCTGCACCTACATCCGTCCTGGGCACTCGCGACGCCTCCGCCCCCACTTGAACAGATGATTTGAGCTTACATGTTTCAGAAAGATGGCATCTGATTCAGCCTCGAATCTATCTTATCTTCTAGCTAATTATGTACCGGTGTCCGTACCGTTAGCTCCTTCTAGGTTACATTAGCTGCCGCTGTTTCGATTTAACTAGCCTCCCTGTCGGCGGTGAGATATAGTGATGTCTGCAATTTTAGTGTATCCAAAATGCTTTGTGATTAGCTCTACTCGATTATATCTATAAATAACAGCACTGTTTGTCAGAGTGGAGTTTTGTAATTGTATCGCATCATCACAAAGTTCCATTCCCTTTCACTTTCCTTAACATTACTTAGACGCATACCTTTACATTAATTAGAAAGGAAAATTGAATCATCTCATTCAATTTAATATAATGTTTCCAGGAAAATACATTAGCATCGGTGTGTCTTACTTATTAATTCGGATGTAATAATGATATAAATCTAAACTCACCAATTAATGATTTTATCTGTTTTTCTCTTTTATATTATTGATGTATAATGCTACTAGTTATGAGAAAATAAGGTCTAAGAGAGAATTGTGCAGGGTAATATCTACTCTCTCTCTTCTCAAGGTATCTATTTTCCTATAAATTTATTGACGTACACTTTTGATATATGATCTCGTATACTTATAACATATATATTTATATATAGGAAAGAGGGTTTTGTTCACTCAATGAGGTTCGTTAATTAGTTAATTTCTATAGCTGTCTTATGGGTGCAATTTTTATGTTTAATTTGCTTTGCTAGACTAAGAATTGAGATGTCAAATGAGTTATGAGAACTACTCATCACGTGTTGTGGTCATGGTGACTATTAGTCTACATTGCTAAATAGTTACAGTGCGATTCCTCAAACTGTTTTGAGGAGATATCTTCCATTTATCTGTATTTGGTTTTTATACTCCATTTCATTCGGATGCTAACAGTGTTTTGCATGATCCGAGGAACATCTGCACCTTTTGCACGTGCTTAGTAGTTTGCAACTCCGCATACCAGAGACCATCATCGATAGCAGTAAACGTACCGTTGGCACGAATTCTTTCTAGCATTCTCATAATTACTTGATTTGGTTTTAAGTCATTACATCATAAAAACAAATGAAACACAAAAATTCTAAAGATAACATAATAAAATACTAGGCACGTGGGCTATACACAAAAAGCACACGGAAGCGAAAAAGCTTGTTGCAAAAGAGAATAACCTGATAAATTATACATAGAGAATAATTCGAAAACAAAAAGAAATTTCTTAGCATATTGTCTAGAGTCTAACTGGATAACTAATAAAATCAAACAAAACTATCTAAGATTCTGATTTAATCTAATTTAATCCTAAAATCAAGTTAACACAAAGAAAGATTACATTATATAATTAATTTCTAAATTTATCAAATAGCACATGAAAACCAAATCTTGATATTCCCTATATCAAGGATCAATCCCGTGGCCGAATGTTTTTCGGTACACCGGTTTCAGCAATGTGGAATGTCGAAAGCCTATTCTACTAAAGAAATACCATTCCTACGGGAATAGGCAAGACCGATATCGGAGAAAATGTCATTGGATTCAATGAAATGAGAGCTGGCTCAGCTAGTTATGTGTTTCAAGTGATTCTTGGTGCTTGTGACTCAAACTTTGTATGTGCAAGGTTGGTATGTACTTTGTGTAGCTACAGCGTCTCTTTGTTTATAGAAAGAAGCATTAGGACGGGAATGTTTGGTTACTGGTTGAGACATAAAGTCCAAAAACATCTAAACCATGGAATTCAAGGAATCTTGATGTAATTGGAAGCATCCGGAGCGCACAAAACAGATGCAGGCTTGCAATCGTCGAGTGGTAAAGCTTCCATCCAAAAGTTAAACTTTTGCTAGACTTGGTAGTATCCCGTCTAAATGAGTCAACTATTTATTCAGTTACTGAAACTCGACTATTGGCATAAAAATTAGCTTCTTTATTAATTCCTATTACATTAGAAAACAAATATGTTTCTCTATGAACTTTAAGAGTGTACAGAATGATGTTGACATTTGATGTCTCTTAGCTTTATAGCTCATACATAAACATTGTAAAATATATATATATATATATATATATATATATATATATATATATGAAAAGGATATCACAGCATTACAACATGCCATGGTCAAGAGATGTATTGAATCATCATCCATGTTACTTTCGGGCATGCCTTTTCATTTTTGCCCGAGACAATCCGCACCCGCATATGCCCGTCGGTTGTGTAATTGGGGAAAGGCGAGTCTCTCGCTCGGATATTGTAAGCTTTGAACTTTTCCTTACAGACTGTGTTGCTTAAATGACAGAGATCACATTAAGAAGCCCAATCTGACTATGATTAACTCATATCTAATTATAATTGAACAAAGATGAATGACATCTTCATCACCTTTTTTAATAGATAGAACCAATTGATGCCAACGGTCCAATGGGCTTTTCAAGGTAAAATCTAATTGGACCTTTTGGCCCAATTCGAGCCTGTTAAACCTAATTTTTCTCGGCCCACCAAGATAATCAAGAGCAAAAGAAGAAAACCAATGCAAAGCTCGGGAACGAAGAAGCCGGCTCGGCCTGCAAGTTCGGCCTCATACGCAAGGCCGGCACCCTCCCCCATGGCCACCTTCCTAGAGTTTTTTATGTCTCTTACCCAACCGATTTTGTCACTTTCTTATTTTGTTTTCTTTTATTTTTATCTGGAAAATGAGTACTAACGGTACTGTCACTCTATGGAGATTGACGGTCTAACTCTCGACCACAAAAGCATTTCATGGGAGTAGGATGACTTGTTCATCCAGTTTCCATTGACGTGGCATTCCTTTAAAATAACATTTTGAGGATTATTTACCCAAGATTAGGCATAATTAAAACAAAAGAAAAAAACATACTAGATTATAGCCAATCCTCCTACGAGTCAAACATAAATTATTTTTGCTTAATAATCGTCAGACTAGAAGTCTCAAGATTCATCTCATTGTTCTCATATCATAATAATGAGGAAAATTATCCAAAAAGTTCTAAATTTATTGTACTTTTGTCAATTTAATCTAAAACCTTTCAATTTTGCCAATTAAGTTCTAAAATTTTCTTTTATCTTTTACCAATTGAGTCAATTTGCTTAATTTTGACTAAAAATCACTAATATGGACGCCAATTATCGTACGCAGACAACCGATACTAATGTAAATAATTTTTAATAATTTTTAATATTTTTTCAAAAAAATTATTACTTTTTTATTTTTGTTATTTTTCTCTATTTTTTTCTTCATTCTTATTCCTCTTGTTGGGATCAGCCATAGGAGAGGGCTAGCCATGTGTGAGCGATAGTTGCTGTTGTTATTGGCAAAGCTAGTCCTCACTAGTTGTCGTCTTCTAGTAGGTAATGCCAAGCAAGGGTTGACCTCACCCAAGCTAGATTTGGCGAGGTGCCTTACCCTAGGTGAGGGCCAGCCTCGCTTGGCTATGGCTGGTGGACGGCCATTGCTCGTTGTCAGTTATCGGCCAAAAAAAAAAGATGAAAGAAAGAAAAAATAAAAAAAATAATAAAATATTTAAAATATAATTAAAAACTATACAATGACGTGTTACTTTCCTTGTAAAGTAGATTACACCGATCGAGAAACGAAAAAATGACGTTACTTGAATTTCTTGTTCTATTTATTTTATGCATCAATCGCTTGTTATTCTGTCAACGGAAACATATTTTTATCACCGCTCATTGAACCCACGAGGGCGATTATTTAATTCAATTAGATTGTCGTCTCTGACAAGTTTCTGATTTTTTTTTTTTTTTAATTTCAAATGCGAGAACTGGACCCGGTCATCTAGAGCCGCACATACTCATAGTCGCAGGGGGCCTTTTAAAAAAAATTCAAAAGCCAAGTAATTGCCGGCAAGAGACCACGTCCAACCCAGTCAGTATCATCAATTATTTATTTCACAACAATTCACCGGCAGCCGGTGGTCGTCGGCGGTCGATGGGCTTCCGGCGGCGACCGGCGGTGACGGTGGGCGGCCGGTGGTCGTGCGGCGGCGGCGGCTAGCGGGCCGGCGGCCGCGATCCGTCGGCAAGAATAAAAAATAAAAAAATACAAAAAAGAAATTGTTGCGTTACCAAACGCATTTCTATTCTTTTTCTATTCCAAGAGTAGAAATTTTGTGTCGTTACCAAACAGGTTCTTTTACTTAGAAATTGTTCTCCTGAGTAAAAATAGAAAACCATTTCTGAAAAAACTCTTCCCTAACGTGTTGTCATGCAGCATTAAAAAGGTTTCGATGAAATGCATATAGCATTTGGAAAACACTATGAAATTGTGTTGCCCTTTTTGGGCCTTTGAAAACTTTTGTTTTCTCCCCCTGGTGCTCATAATCCGCGATCCTTCGAGCCCCCTCTCTCTGTCTAAATTTCAGTTACCTCCATAATTGCCCATATTATTCTTTGATATATGAACAGAAAACTGAGATGCGTTGCTTTTGTGGAACGCGATGACGCACATGGAAAGTTTAAAGGATTATTGGTCTTGAATTTTTAGTACCAAACACACCATGACACTCTAATTAAGGAATTTATACCACCACAAGTCCCAGTTGGAGCAGAGAATTTGAACAGTAATTGATTAGTCGAGACCTACATTGAAGTGCATTACCTTGGACAATCTTTCTTCGAGCATTAATGAACAGACCGCTGCTTTAAGCCTTTTCTTTTGAAAGTTTTATGAGGGAATTTGGTTGTTTGGGTGAACGAACTCTGGTCTTTTAATGGTTCTTTTTAATTGTTGCTTTGCAATTTGATTTTTATTGAATGTGAAGTATCTAAAGCAGTTTTCAAATATACAACTATTGACACATATAACGATTGAATTGTCTTCCCAATTTTTTTAATTTTTGAAATAATATTTGAAACTTTGACGAGAAAGTGGACAAATAACTTTCGATTCAAAAGAGAAAATGAAAAGAAATCCGACTTAGCTTTAATTTCTTTGTTCTGATTCGGATGATGAGCAATTTAGTAATAATATTATTAAGTGGATTTTTTTTTTTCTTTCTTATTACTGGTCGTCCTAAGGAAATATTTGTAGCAGAAAGTGGTCCCGTCGGTAAAATGTGGGCTGGGGTGGTCCGTTAAAGCCGGTCAGGTTAAACTCGACTTGTGGCTATAAATCTGCTAAATTTGAGTCCCAGAACACCAGGGCAACTCACTCAAAGTCACATACAGAGTGATGGATGTGGAGCTGTCGACAGATGACCAAGAGGAGATTTAAAGGAAAGATGACAGAGACTGGAAGCGTTAACCGGGGCCAATCCAAGCCAGCGAAAGCACGATCCTGCACAGCCCGACAAGATTATGGATCCCCCGCTTTTCTCGGTCGCAAAGGATGCGAACGTCAACAGGTTCATCTAAGCCCTCGAGGATCATTGTGCCAAGGAAAGAGTGTCATTGCCTGTCCTTCTAGGGCTATGCAGCCCATCCAATAATACATTGCTTAACGCTGCCGCAGGTATATTAAAAAGGGTGCGACCATGCATTTTAAAATTCCGATCTTTTGCGCTCAAATTAACCTGACATGAAAGGAATACAGAGGGTGATGATACTGTCAGGGCGATCATCGATTTCGTCCCTAAGCACTTGATCTCCTGTGAGAATTCCAGAGGAGAGACCCCGCTGCACATTGCGGCTTGAGCTGGGAAAACTGGTGCAGTGGAGCTTTTCTTTCCCTTTAAAAATAAAAATTAGTGAAAATTAATTTGTTAAAGTATATATAAATTAAAATTAATATATTTTTGGTCAATCAAAAAAAAAAATTTGGTAAGTTTTTTTTCCAAAAATCAAGTTAGATAACGAACGGTGGAAAATATTTTCCATTCCATTTTTAGATTTTCAGTTGAACATTGAAAAATATAATTAATTTTTTGAAAATTGGATATCTCAAAAACATTTTTGAAAAATGTGATATTTTTTGCGAAACAAACGGATCCTAAATCAATTCTCCTCGTCATTTTGTCTCCTAAATGTCAATTGATCCGGCAGAATCTTGGCTCTAATGTGAATACAAGCCACCATACATTTTCACTTCTATGTTTGAGTCAACCATCTCCCAACTACAAATATAATACGTGTCTTTATGAACTTGGAAAGTATAGAATACTTGGCACTAGCAAGTCTATAGGACCCACGTTTGTGATTTTCTTGATCACTAACATATTTGGTGTTTTCTCAATAATCATACCACTGATCATTTTATTCATAGTATCTTGTAGGACATACAATCAAAATCAACAAAGCGGTCATCAGTGCTACTAGACGAAGTAAGTTATTGCCGACCTTTCTCAACTCCTCCTTCGAAATTGTCTAAGTTGACTCCTTCGAGTGACCTGTTTTGCAATTATACGCACGGTCCTCGTAAGGCCGTATATCATCGCATGTCTAGTTAGTGGGAAAAATCCTTCACTTTTACTTTGTTAGTTGAGTTTATTAAATTAATCAGGTAATAACTATAAAAGAGAGGTCTTGTTGGTAATCAGTGTCCTTAATAATGTAAACGGTGGGCCAACACTACTTATTCACTGTACTCTATTCTTCCTCTTAAATATATTGACTGTATTTCCAGAATCTCTTTCTATTAAAAAAGTATAAATCAAGAAAAAATATCGAATGTTCTCTACCTCGTATTAGGGGACCAACATATAGAGAAAATCTTACTGCCGATTCGGAGATTGATACTGGACACATTGGAGGGACATCAAAATCGTTCTGCTATTTCACACTCGAGTCAAGTACCCGAATGGAGGTTTGATGGGGTGATGAAATTGTGACCTAAATGCGATGAAAAGTAAATTACACTAACAGGTAATAACCAAATACACTACACAGAAATAAAAAGTATAGGGAAAGGAAAAATACTTGAAATAGAAAGGTGCAGGAAACGTAAAGAAAGATGACGAAATTCGACGGGAGTTGATGTCTGTTCGCGTGTCATGTCTACTTTGGTTCTTCCCTGCCATGCCAAGGGTCATGGATGTGATGATAAAGAGGGACGACTACCAAAACACATCATACCATACACTAATTGCGAGATTGACACTAGACGTGCAGCCACTGCAAAAGTCACACGCCTTCCTAGAGCAACTTCTTTTGAACACAAACTTGTGAAATTTTTTTGTTTTCCCAAAACTTGTTCTGTGAATCCCGAGAATCTGCAGAAAATCAGGAAACTACTTCCAGTTGGCAATGGGTGAGACATCTCTTTATTCTTTCCCTTATATAGTTAATTACTTGGCCCGGCTAGGGAAGTGGTTAAAGTGTTTCTGTCAAAATAATCTTTTCTTGGATAGGTTTTTTTTTTCTTGGACGGTTGGAAAGGACCTTTCTTTCTTTTTCTTTTCTTTTTTTAAGAAATTAAATGTATTATGTTATTATCAAGTCAGCGAGGCAAAATTGTAGGCGACGAGAGACAGTGATGTTTCCCCGGAAGAAACCATACGCCTTCCTAGAGCAACTTCTTTCTTTTTCTTTTCTTTTTTAAGAAATTAAATGTATTATGTTATTATCAAGTCAGCGAGGCAAAATTGTAGGCGACGAGAGACAGTGATGTTTCCCCGGAAGAAATCATACGCCTTCCTAGAGCAACTTCTTTCTTTTTCTTTTCTTTTTTTAAGAAATTAAATGTATTATGTTATTATCAAGTCAACGAGGCAAAATTGTAGGCGACGAGAGACAGTGATGTTTCCCCGGAAGAAATCATACACCTTCCTAGAGCAACTTCTTTCTTTTTCTTTTCCTTTTTTAAGAAATTAAATAGATGATGTTATTATCAAGCCAGCGAGATCAAATTGTAGGCGACGAGAGACAGTGATGTCTCCCCGGAAGAAATTATTTGAATTAGCGGACCACCGGCTATGTCGTGGACAACAAGAGAGTGTACACTGAAATAGAGGGGAACAAATAATAAATTACAATGGGAAAAGAAAGCGAAATTGTTCCATTGGAATCTAATCTAATAAGTTCAATGAAATCTCTATTTTTTCCCAAAAATATGTGGAAAGATTGACTCAATTCTTTCTATAATTTCATATCCCAGGGCCCACTATAGATAGTTGGCAATTGGCATTTAGCGTTTTGTTTTCATTCAATTAGCATCACTTTTTTTTTTTTTTTTGGTCGAAAGATAACTTATATTATATTAAAGAGTCATACAAGCTGTCGCCGAAGCGTCCGAAGAGATAATAGAAAGGAAAATAGGGGGAGGGAAAAGGAGCCAGTTTGCTGGTGGGCCTTGGTCTTTGTGGGCTTTAGCAGCCCAGTCGGCTGCTAGGTTAGCTTGTCGTCGGATGTGTCGAAGCGAAAGGCTAGGGCATTGCTGAAGAAGATCGCGGAGAATCGCGAATAAGTGCTGTTCCTTCCACGGCGGCTGATGTTTCGATCGGATGATCTCCACCATCTGCAAGCAATCAGATTCGATCTCAAATTTCTGAAGATGGATTCCCTTCTGGATTATCCGTTGAAGAGCAGAGATAAGGGCATAGATCTCGGCTTGGAATGCCGTCTGGACAGACACAGATCTGGTGAGTACATCCGTCAAAAGACCTTTGTTGTCTCTGTAAATGCAAGCTATTGAACCTTTGTTTGAATCTGGGCGAAAAGCCCCATCAATATTGCACTTGATAATACCCTCTGCCGGTGGGTTCCATCGCTGATTTAAATTTGCGTGGGCGTTTTGAATCGTCTTTGGCATAGGTTGGAGAACCTTGAAGATAGTGCTTTGAGAGAGAGCATCAGAGACCACAAGGAGAGGATCCATCGGTATCTGACGAAACACAGCATTATTGCGGTGTCGCGGATCTCCCACGGATATGAGCGATCGCTTCAAGATTTGGAGACGCTTGTGGGAGGGAGATTCTGTCAACTACCCGGAGCATCGAATCGACTAACTGAGGTTGGTGAAATACTTACTCGAATGTCTTCATGATTCCAAATAGCAGTAGTCCAAGGGCAGAAAAAGAACATATGCTCGAGTGATTCTGGCTTAGAATTATTGCATAAAGAACAGTTGGGATGAGGGATGATATGTCGCTGATAGAGATTGAGTTTTGTAGCAAGGGCGTTTTGGCAAGCTGACCATAGAAAAACTTTAATCTTAGGCGCTGTATGCATCTTCCAAATTTTCCTCCATAACAGTGGTGGGTTAGTATAAGAGGGAGAGGGCTTAGAAATTGGTTTCTGAGATTGTAAAGATAGATAATGATGACAACTCTTTACTGTGTAGGTACCAAAGGAGTCTCTGTCCAAACCAGCTGATCATGATGGAGAGACGGATTGATTGGGGTATTTAGGATTGTTGAACTAATTTGGACATCGAATAATTCAGTAGCAGAGGAGGACTTCCATACAGAAAGCTGGGAATCAATGAGATCAGCAACAAGTTTTGGTTCTCCCTCCCCTGGTAAGCC
This sequence comes from Eucalyptus cladocalyx, assembly GCA_017140615.1. NCBI lineage: Eukaryota > Viridiplantae > Streptophyta > Magnoliopsida > Myrtales > Myrtaceae > Eucalyptus > Eucalyptus cladocalyx. The sequence goes on from CM029526.1 coordinate 4,798,954, forward strand.
TCCTATTCTGCCTTGTGGTAACCAATTATCATCTCTAATGTGTATATGCAATCCATCCCCTACTAGCCAACGTAGTTTAGGAGCAATTGCTTCACGGCCTTTTAATAAACTCTGCCATCCCCAAGAAGGACGATGTCCTGGGAAGCGATCTCGAAAAGATGAAAATCGAAAGTATAAACCTTTAAAGAGCCGACTCGAGATAGTTTGAGGATGCTGAAAGAGACGCCATGCTTGCTTGCCAAGCATTGCTGTATTGAAATTGGTTAAATCTCTGAACCCCATCCCCCCTGAATCTTTAGAAAGCTTTAATTCGACCAGTTTTTCCAAAGGAATGCCCGAATGACTGTTTTGTTTACTCCACCGAATGCCGAGATCTTCTTTTCGATCAATCTACGAGAGACAAATGAAGCTTGAAGATAGACATGGCATACATGCGGTAAGGCCTGATTATCGATTTCAATAATATTTCCTTGCCACTTTTCGATAGAAATTTATCCCGCCAACTTGCTAACTTGGTATTAACTCTTGCCGGATCCGGAAAACATCTCCCTCTTGGAACGACCCCAATTGGATGGAATGCCCAGGTATTTTCCATATTTACTGAGGATGGGAACCCTTAGTTCTTGTGCTAGATTATGTTGTAAAGAAAGAGGAAAATATTTGCTAAAGAACACACCGGATTTATTTCTATTAATGAGCTGGCCTGTGGCATAACAATATTGATGGAGTAGATTGGCAAGATTTTGGCATTCAGAAATAGTGGCTCGAAGGAAAAAAACTGAATCATCAGCGAAAAATAAGTGAGATAACCTTGGACAATCTCTATTAAATTGAATCCCCTTAATGTGACCTATGTCCACAGCTTGAGTAAGAGTAGCAGATAAGGCATTGGCAAGTAAAATGAATAGATATGGAGAGAGGGGATCACCTTGGCGCAGCCCTCTAGTAGGCTGAAAATAAGGAAGTTGTTCACCATTAAACCGAATACTAAAGGAGACTGTTGTAACACAAGCCATTACACGAGTAACCCAGCTATCATGGAAACCCAAATGCTTCAAGTATGCTTCCAAAAAGTCCCATTCAACCCTATCATAGGCTTTATGCATATCTGTTTTTAAAATAAGGTTGAAACGTTTCTTACATGCTCTCACTTTGAATTGATGCATGACTTCTTGAACCACCATAATGTTGTCCTGTATCTGTCTGTTGCTAATAAATGCTGCTTGCTCTGTGGAAATCAAATTTGATAGCCATGGTTTGAGTCTGTTGGCCAGAATTTTTGAAATGATCTTGTAAGCAAAGTTACAAAGGCTTATAGGACGGAACTGCTCAATACTCTCTGGATGCTGAACTTTAGGAATAAGGGCTATGATCGTTCTGTTTAGTCTTGTTGGCATAATACCTGTATCGAAAAAGTCATGAACTGATTGAATAACTGTATCTTTGATAACATTCCAGTGATGCCAGTAGAAAAGGCCAGGGAGACCATTAGGGCCCGGAGACTTCGAAGCTCCTAACTGGCAAGTGGCTCGGTAAATCTCCTCCTCTGTTACTCTAAGCTGCAAGTATGCATTCATATCAGGTGTTACTACCGGAGGGCACTGTTCTAAGAAAGGACGGAAATTCCTGTAGCCCTGAGATCTGTAAAGCTGAGAGAAGAAGCCCTGCGCAAGATCTTTTAACTGATCTGGTTCTCTGATCCACTGATGGTTAGTATCTAAGAGCATTGTAATTCGATTGCGTTGCATTCTTTGCATAGTGTATGCATGAAAAAACTTGGAATTATGATCTCCCCATTTTAACCATTGTATACGAGACCGCATAGCCCAGAATTGTTCCTCTTGAATCCATACTTTTTGAATTTCACATCTAAGAGCATTAGCCTGCTCCTTATCTCCTTCCTGATATGATGTTCTATTGATAATGGTCTGCAGTTGATATTGTAAGTGTGAGATGCGTTGATGACCATTGTTGAATCGGCCCCTGCTCCAACTTGCTAACCTGGTTGCAACCGCCTGTAATTTGGATAACAAGGAGGTACAACTGTTTTCCCATGCCTGTTTTACTATGTGATGACACTCTTTATCTTGATTCCAAAATGCTTCATATTGAAAATTTTTAACACGTTTGATAGATACTGAACGAGATGTCAACAACAGGGGACAGTGATCGGAACCAACAGGAGGAAGTGCAAAAACTTCTGCAGAAGGATGAGATGTCAGCCATTCCAGTGAACAAAACACCCGATCAAGCTTCTCCTTTACCAGAGCATCGCCTTCGCGGTTATTGGACCAGGTAAATTCACAGCCTTTACTTTGTAGTTCTATTAACTCACAATCATTAATCATATTACGAAAGGATGTCATACGAGAAGTGGATGCAGATCTCTGGCCCATCTTCTCCCATGGAGAAAGGAAATCATTGAAATCACCGAGACATAGCCAAGGTAAATGAGTTGCAGCATGGAGGATTCGTATGGTATCCCAGAAGTCCTGACGGAGTTAATAAGTTGGAGGGGCGTGCAAGCAAGTAATATGAGTGGAGGCTGATGTCCTATGATCACAGGCAAGGAAATCCAGAAAGAGAGAATCCGTATGTACAAGAGTAACATCAAAACTGTCATTCCAAAACAGAGCTAAACCACCCTTGAGGCCCTCAGGTTCCTTCACAAAAGAGTGAGTAAATTTAAACTTTTGCTGTAACCGATTCACAAAAAGTTGATCATTCTTCGTTTCCATTAGAAACACGATATCGGGCTTATCATAGGCTACCATAGCCTTTAATGCTTGAATTGTCAGGGGATTGCCCAATCCCTGACAATTCCAACTCAGGAGTTTCATTGGTAACCCGGTGGCTGTTTAGGGCCAGCCGCCAAAGCCCGAAGATCAGGGATAGCTGCCTCCAAAACAGGGGCATCCAGAAGGAGAGATTCATCAAAATCAACGGATGAGGTGAGTTTAACATCATAGGGCGAGTATCTTTTCGGTTTTTTGCTAGAACCTCCAAGAGGCATGGGCCGAGGAATCTTAGTTCTCTTCTGTTGATGCTTATCCATTGGAGGGATCTGAGGGTTTTTCATCTTAACTGCTGCAGGTACTAAGTCCGTTGTGGTAGTAGTGGAAGTTGTAATATTCCAGAGACTGGAATTCCCCTGATGTATAACTGAAGTCGATGTCTCTTCCACTGTTATAGGAATTGGAGGGAGAGCAGGGAGGACAGGCTGAATTGGAGGAGGAGTTTCGTCTGTTTCTTCCATTTGCTCAACTGGGACTGTAGGGTGGTAAAAAGCATCCCAATAGGGGCTAAATTGTTTAAGTTCAGCTCTGAGCCAGGGTCCATAGGTCATCGTGTCCCGACCATCGAATTGTGCTTCGTCATAAGGATATTCCGGGCATGATGCTGCATAATGACCCAGCCTTCCACAAGAGTAACAGTAATGGGACAATCTCTCATAACGGAAATCGAGCCATAGGGTCTTGCCGTCAATACAGATGAGTTTCCCTGTTTTCAAGGGTTCTTTTAAATCTAATTCAATTCTAATCCTTGCAGAAATATCAGTTTTCACATCCTGAACCTTACCTATCTGGGATACAGCTCTGCGCAAGATAGGAGGAGAAGTCCATTCCAGAGGTAAGCTAATAACATGCACCCAAAACAGACACTTTCCAAAGTCATAGTGTTGTAAAGGAGTGTTAGGTTGCCATGGTCGTAGGTTAACCAACTGTCCTGAAAACAACCAAGGACTACCATCCAGAGTGCGTCTTTTTTCACTTTCAGTGCGAAATTTAATGATGTACAACCCTGTATCTACTGAAGTGATCTCAATATGGTCCACTCTCCAGGCTTTCTTCATCGCAACATGAAATGCTGTTAAATTCACAGAAGGGTTAGTGAAAATGTTACCCACCAAGATTAGGCGACAATCCTGCAGTTTGGCCGATGCAGGGATATCATCCCAAACCTCCAACTCCTGTTCCGAGCATAAACAACCCAGGCGACTGCAAAGAGAAGCAATTCTGGAGGTATTGTCCCGTTCATCCATGGTGAGAATAACCGAAGCACACTACTATGTATAATCTGGGTAACCAATGATCGAAACTGTAATTTGCAGGGGTTGCATGTTTCAGATCGTCAACATGCAAAGTAGGAAGTACTGATATCTGAGGGTGTTGGAGTATACATCGGACCCAGAGGACTCAGATGGCGGAAGGAAATGGTAGGAATTGCACATGCAAAAGAAGGAAAGAGGATGAGAAGCAGTTAGGAAGAAGATGACGATGAACACCCGTTTTCCAAATGAAAGGCAGAGTTCAAGGGAAGAGCAAAGGGAAATGAAGACATGACGAAAAACTCGAACATTACGCGAGAGAAAACTCGAACATTACGCGAGAGGTCGAGCCAAACGCTCGAGAGGGTTTGAACGAACCTGCATCTTTATTATTATTATTGTTGCCGTAATTAGCATCACTTTAAAATGCACTGTCCTCCCTCGAAATCTTGAGCTGTATCGAGGTCAGATCAAAGCTACATGTGTGAATGGAAGAGTCGTGGAAATTTCAATCATGCTGATGCTGCATGAAGAAATATGCGGGCAATTATGGTCTGATCCAAAAGTCAAGTCACAGGTCCTTAACGCCGATCATATTCAGTGCCCGTATATACGTGAGACGAGCACAATCAATGATGAAGAGCACAAATAAAACAAATTTGAGCTATATGTGTGAATATCGTTGGAATTTCTTCCCAATGTTGTTCAATATAGTTGCTACGTTCTTCGGTATCTGGAACAGCACTTGTAGACTCGGATGAAGGAGCAGTTATGGGTAAAGAGACTTTACCCTTCCTTTATTCCATATTGTTTTCCACTTAAATTGGACTAAATTTTTTTTAGACCAATTACTTTCAATATTACGAAAATCTCTTATTCTCATGGTGATCAGGTATATTTCGAGATCAATTATCTCCTGTAATCTATTTCACAATACTATCATGTTTTCTTTCCTTCTTTTTCCTTGTTCTAAGATATAATACTAATGTCTTGGCCAAAAAAGACAAGAATATGAACGTTAAAGATACTTCCATGTGAAGCACGGGCGAACTAAATTGCCGGTGCATGAATTAAAATAATATCAGCTCATGTGGGTTGACTCCATTCAGCATCAAGATAGAACGCCCAATGGACAATGCCCAGAAGATAGACCCATTAAACGGGTAGATCGGGTCGGGCCATAAATGGTCTAATCCAAATCGACCCATTTATTGCAGTGCAAAATTTATGACCCATACCCGACCTGACTCATACCCGACCCATTTAATTAAACTTAAGAAAGCTTATTTTATAAATATATATTATTTTTTTTAAAAATGGTATTGCTAAAATAGTTTTATACAACACAAATTTAATGGACAAATTTATAATTTTTAAAATAATTATTTTAAAAAATTGAATTTTAATTATTTTTATTTTTAAATATAATATTATTTTTTTATTTTTTATTTTTTATTTTTTCTTCTTCTTCTTCTTTGGCTGACCACCGACCACGATGATGGCCAGCGATTGGCCACAGGTGAGCTTAAAGCTTGCCCTCGCCCGACGTTGACGAGTTCGGGAGTCTCACTAGATCGGCAAGCTTGAGCCTCGCCGATCCGGCGAGGGGCAAGCTTGAGCTCACTCGATGTCAGCAAGCTCAAGGCTCGCCTAGCCAAGGTGGCCATCGCCGTGCCAGCGATCGGAAGGAGGAAGGAGAAAGAAAAAGTAAAGAAAAAGAAAAAGAAAAGAAAATTATAATAAAAAAATTATAATTTTGATTTTTATAAAAAAAATTATAATTTTGATTTTTATAAAAAAAAATTGTAAAGTTAAAAGAGAAGAGAGAGATTATAAGGTTTTGGTTGAAAATGATTCTTAATCCAACCCATTTAAGACTCACTTAAGACCCATCTATCTTAAGTCTTTAATTGTGAAACTCATTTACTTTTTATCTAAAAATAAGTGACCCATATATGATCAATTTATAATTGAAATGGGTCATATACGGGTCTAAGACCCATTTTACCACCTCTACCAAAGACAACAACGAAGCACACATAATATCTAGAAGCAAAACGAAGTAGTAAATGGAACGATCCTTCACCGCATAATGCTTGGAAGGCAACAACTAAGCGCTTTGCTAAATCCAAGTTAACGTATTATTTTATTTTTCTAATAATATCAATTATTTTATTTCATCGTTGTTATTCATTGAAGAAACAATAACTCTTGAGAGCCAATAGGAATAATGGGCCGGTTGTTGAGGTCACTAAGGGCGTGCATGACAAAATTTCGACCAAATTGATTTCTCAATTTTTAAATTTCTATTCCATGAATGAGTTTCGAGCAAAGAAATCAGTTTTATAACAATTCAAAATTTTTATTTCTAAAATAAAAATTCGTTTCATAATAGAATAAAATTTCTATTTCTAGGAGTGGCAACGACCGGCGTTCGGTCCGGTGACCGATGGTGGGCGATCAAGTCCGAAGTTCAACATCTGGCATTTGGCGGCAAAGTCTAGTGACCGGCGATAGGTGACAGTGGCCAAAGTTCGAGTCCGGCGACCGACAACCGGTGTCCAACGTTTGGAGTTCGACATTCAATGTTCGACATTAGGAGTCCAGCGACGGAGGCCGTGACGAGTGGCTAGTGGCTAGAGTCCGACCACCGGTTGCCACCGGCGACCGTGAGGTCGGCGACGAGTGGCTAGTGGCTAGAGTCCGGTCGCCGGTTGCCACCGGCAATCGGTGGCAACCAACGAACGATCGGGGTAGACATCCGGTGGTTAATGGTAAGCCTTCAGCATCCAACGATTGGCGATAAGTTGCCAACGGCCCGTGGGTGTTCGGCATCCGATGACCAGTGGTTGGCGAAGGGCAGCCGGAGTTCGGTGACCGGCGGCTGACGTTCAATGGTCGACAGTCGATGATTGGTGGCCGGGGTCGACGGTGACCGGCAGGCAACCGAATGCAAGCATCCAGCATCCCATGGGCAGCAAGTGGGCGATGAGTAGCGACGAGAGTGAACGATGAGAAAAATTTTGATTTCTCATTTTTGTTTCAAAAATAGAAAAGCTAAAAATTTAAACTTCTGATTTTTGCTCCAAATCTATTTATGGAATGGAAATCTGTTCCAGAAATAGGAAAATGAAATTGCATTACCAAACGGATTTCTGTTCCAAACCTGTTCTAGGGAACAGAAAGTTAGAGAAATAGAGAAACAAAAATGTTGTCACGTGCGCCCTAAGAGAGTATATGTCGAGAACCACAAGAAGGCATCTCTAGATTCCCAATGTGAATATATGAAATATACGAAACGGCAAACTAACTTCAAGTTCCATCATTACTAACAATGCATAATTCAGATAAAATGGTCAAATTAGTGGGAGAATGAATGACATAATATGGACATTAAGGAAATTAGGGTAGAATCTCTTTTATCCATAACTGTTCCTTCATCCACGGCAACGAGTGTTGTTCTAGCTATTGAAGAACATTGTAACATTTGGAAGAAATTCCAACATTATTCATGTTTATAACTATTATGCCGCCTATAATATCTGAGATTTGATGAATTGCCGTATTGAACTTCACTCTCTCTTGACAAATGTCGCAGTGTTCACAAATGTTCAGCTTCTCAATTTGGTGACCTCATATGTCTAAGTCGCGTGTGTCACAACTATGCCATGTCTTGACTTGAAGTCTCAAAGAATTTAACAAATGAGCTAATCATTGTCTTTCCCTAGTGGAGATAAGACCAATAGTCTATCTCCTTACATCACCATAAGCACAAGTCGAGAGACACTCAAATCTCATTCCTTCAGTGGAGATCCAATATTCAAACTAGTTAAGAGCACTTAATGAGATAAGTTTCCTACTTAGATCTTATACATGCCTCATGTCAATCAATGCTCTCACTACTCCATTGTGCATCTTAATCTAAACCATTCCAATACATACCATTTCACAAGCAGCATAGTTTCCCATTAAATTCCTTATTACCCTTTGTGCAATGATAGGTAGTAAACTAGTGCCTATGAGAAAGTCACATGATAAGAACATTTAGAGTCAAACACTCAATTATCACTTGATGAACTCATGGTGAATGCTAACACTTCATCGGCATCATTGGAACCATTATCTATTGTAGTAACAATATTATCAATTGCATGTAGACTCCACCTTAACTCCTTTGCCCTCATTCTTCAAACAATCTCTCTTTTAGTGCCCTATCATCAACAAGTTCCAACATTGGACCTCGATTTAGACCTGTTATTTCATGTGTTACTTCCGGAGTCTTGTCATGTGTCTCTACACCAGATAACCAAACATATATCTTGCGCTAAGTTATCTTCTCATACTTTTTTTTGCCATTCTTTAGAAATAAGGAGAACTTTACCTCTTCCAAAATAATTTTTGTGCGCCTCAGTAGTAGTGAATCGGTAAATTGCTCGAAAGAATATGGTAGCGATGCCAACTACATATGCTTATTTCTCATTAGGCAATACCTTATCAATGTTCTTCAAGTCAATCATGAGTTTGTTAAACTCTTGTGAACGTGCTTTCAACCACCTTGAATCAAAATATCATTTTCAGCATATGCAAGCGATTATTCAAATCGTCAATTAGATAAAGTGCCTCAAGTTTTGCCCACGATGTTGTAGCCTCTTCTCTTCAGCCACAATCAATACCTTATCCAACATATTCAACAATTTTATGATAGTTACCTTATTAAACAACACTACCTTATCAACCTCTTTCTTCGTTTTTGGCAATTTATCCTTGCCATCCCACAATCTTTGCCAAATCCAAAGTTTTTGATAGCTACGCATCTTAATGATCTATCGCTCAAAGTAGTCACTTTTGTTGAAGGGAAAATGTCACAAATGGTCCCTATACTATTACCTAATGTGCAATTTGGTCCCTGAACTTTCAATCGGCTCAATTTGGTCCTTGAACTATTGATAAATATCCGATTTGGTCCCCGAACTTTCAATCGGCTCAATTTGATCCTTGAACTATTTGATAAATGTCCATTTGGTCCCCGAACTTTCGATCGGCTCAATTTGGTCCCCGAATTATTAATAAATATTCGATTTAGTCCTTAGTTACTGGTTTTCCTTTTTTATTTTTTATTTTTTCATTTTTTAATTTTAAAATTTTAAAATTTTTAATTTTTTATTGTTTTTTTGCTTATTCTCTCTTCCCTCCGCCGCTCCGGGCGGGTCGCCCGCCGGACGCAGGGTGAGGGCGGCCCGCGCCGCGTCGAGCGAGGGCTCCTCGCAGACCGGCGAGGAGCCCCTCCTGGCGTCGGGCGAGGGAGCCCCTCGTCGACGTCGGGCGAGGAGCACCCCTCGCCGGCGTCGGGCGAGGGCTCCCTCGCCGACTGCGAGGGCCCTCGCCGGCGTCGAGCGAGAGGCTCCCTCGCAGATCTGGCGAGGGAGCCCCTCCCCGGAGTCGGGCGAGGGAGCCCCTCGCGATTTGCGAGGGAGCCCCTCTCCGACGTCGGGCGAGGAGCCCCTCGCAGACCGGCGAGGGAGCCCCTCGCCGACGCCGGGTGCTCCTCGCCCGACGCCGACGGGGGCTCCCTCGCAGCCCGCGTCGGGCGAGGGAGCCCTCGCCGGAGTCGGCGGAGGGAAGAGAGAATAAGCAAAAAAAAAATTTTAAAAATAAAAATTTAAAAATTTTAAAAATTATTTAAAAATAAAAATTAAAAATTAAAAAAAGGAAAAACAAAAGAACTAAGGACTAAATCAACATTTATCAATAATTTAGGGACCAAATTGAGCGATCGAAAGTTCAGACCAAATCGACATTTATCAAATAGTTGAGTGAAATCAAAATTCGATTGAAAGTTCGACCAACGATATTTATCAATAGTTTAAGACCAAATCGAAATGATCGAAAAGCTCAGGACTAAATCGCATTAGGTAATAGTATAGGACTATTTGTGACATTTTCCTAAAATTAACTAATTTGGATTTTCATTTTTGTAATAATAAATTTTTTTTTAAAAAGAAAAAAAAGGGCTATCGGTCGGGTCCGGTGAATGGGTCCTCACCTGGATCCGGGACCGGACCGATATTTGCCGGCTCCGGTTCGGTCCGGTTCTTCTTGCTCATAGAACCGTCAAACGCCCCTCCTTCATCTCCAAAGACTCTCTGCGTAGCTAGGGTTTTGAAACGGCGGTGGCGGCCGTCGCGGTGGGGCCGAATATCATGGTGGGATTCAAGAACCGGTACATGGTGATGGAGGTTTTCCTGGATCCGAATCGAGAGCTCGGGGTGCATGACCCCATCATACTCACTCAATTCAACGTATCCAAAGCGATACGGGACAGCATCCTCGTGAACTTCGGGGAGTGCGGCCTCGCTTCGTCTCTCGGATCCTTTCAAGGTACTCTTCCTTCTTTATGGGATCCCTCGTATCCTGGAATCAGCAGGTGTTTGGAGGTTGAATTCTCTGTTTTTTCGCTACCAAGTTCTGCGATTCGATCATGGTCAACCCATGTGGTTGTGATCTTTCGTGCAGTGAAGTATGTAAATCCCATCACGAAGCTTTGCATCATCAGAGCTTCTAGGGAGGAGTACCAGAAGGTCTGGGCTGCGATCACCTTGGTCACGAGCGTCGGAAATTGCCCGGTGCTGTTTAATTTACTCGACTTGAGCGGTGAGTCAAACGAGTGTTGAGCCGGATGCTGAATAGCACAAAAATTCATCCTTTTTGTTGAATTGAATCATCCAATTAACGCTGTATTCTGCTACTAGTGATTGTAAGTAGTTTGGCTTCCTGTGATCGGCATTTGTAAATGTATCTTGTCTCAATTCGTCTTGACAAGAGAACAATAGCACCTGGATTATCAAACTGTGTTTTCTTAAACGAGTCGCATTAACTGAAGCTTAAACTCTGAAAGCATAATGGGTGCTGAATTTGCAGTGCTGTTATTGTGAAACTGGCATGATTTTCTTGCAGTTTAGGAAAATTTCATGTGAGGTTATTAGCTCACATTTCTTTTTGACTGGCTATGGCATCGTGCATAATTATTTGGTGGAAAGAGTGAGATTTTTTTCTGGAAGCTAATTGAGTGAGATTTCTGTTGTTGCCAGGAAGCATCAAGGCCTGTAAAAAAGCTGCCTTGAAGTGTGATGAGTTGAAATTTGAGCAGTACAAGCTTGCCTCCGGGTCTCATCTCTCACCTGAGGTGATTCAGCAGATGCACAACTGCCAAGAAAAGATTAAAATTTTGGAGCACTAGGAGCTCTGCACTTGTACAGTGTACACACCTTTGGCTGGTATGATCTTGAGCAATTTTTGTTTTCTTTCTTCCTTTTATATGATCTTTCAAGTTTCAATTCAGTAGCATGTAATTTAAGCACCTGAGCTGAATCTCTAAATGGTGTATATGTTGGCTGTTGGCAAGAATCTTGTCCTTGTTTCTTGGGAGAGCTTATAAATGTCATGAATTTTTACTGGACAGCACGTGCATTTGATATTCCAAATTAAACTATGGTGACTGAGATTTCAAAAGCAGTTGAATTTGGTATTTCCACTTCTTACAGAATCTGCCGATTGGTAACAGAAATGTATCTGTATGCGTATGTATTATGTTCTTTAAATTTTTTTATATATGACTCTTCTCAGTGCATCCTCTGTTTGTCGATCTTACTATATCTTCTAGGCTTTATGTCTAATTTGATCTTGATGTCACTGTCTTTGCAGGTCTATGGAAGCAGGGCAAGAAACCCTTTTCAACTTTCACCTTAAGGATGATAACTTTCCTTTTCTTCCTCAAGCCCCCTCAGCTCTCTTCTCACTGGAGTTGATATCCCGTATATCAGACATGACAGGTGAGCTTTACGGCTTCTACTGCCATGACTTGATAGACATGCCTACACCTCATCTCGTCCATGGGTTAAATCTCCATTACTGAATGGGTGATCGCATGGTGAGATGATCATATGGGTTTGGTTGATTCATTTGATCAGATTTACACCAAGGTTCAAGATGCAATGTGGAATATGAAGCCAAAAGATTATTGTTTGAGCGCAAGTACAAAAGAATTGCTGGTACCAGTTATGTTTTTTGCAGGCAGTGTGCAGCGGTCTTGACTTTAGTCTGATTGCCCTCTACTCCATGGGATAATTTTGGGGTATCTTCAAACAACCATCTTTTTCTTGTTTTTATTTATGTATTTATTTCCTCTATTTTTTTTTGGTTTGGGCACATTGGTGTTCTCTAACTCTGACGTGTCGTATGCAAGTCTATTGATTTGGCACTCCTGAAAAGTGGAATCAAATTTAGCAAGGTCTATTTCAAGCATTAATTTCATAAGATGTCACCGTGCTTCTGTGATAAATATCATCATAATTCATGACACCCAATAAAGACCGTATCAATAAAAGAAGGTCCATTCATCTTTATTGTCTTCATGGGTTGAGTCATTCATAATAAGATGTAAGTTGATGAAAGTCAGATCAGGTTTGCTTAATGTGATCTTTAGAGCGAGAATGCTGGTGTCCTTTAGATGTTTCTGTACTGTGCTTACATCCGCACTATAAAGCTAAGAGACACTGAGTGTCAACGTCATTTTTGTACGCCCTTAAAATTCATGGAGGTATTCGATTTCTAATGCAATAGGAATTAATAAAACTGCTAATTTTTATGCTAATTGTTGAGTCTCAGATGCTAAATAAATGATGATTGCAAGCGTGCATCTGTTTCGTGCACTCTGGATGCTTCCAAATTGCATTGAGATCCCTTGATTTCGATTGTTTAGATGTATTTGGACGTCGTGTCTCTGCCAGTAGCTGAACATTACCGTCTGAATGCCCCTTTATATAAACTGAGAGGGACTGTACAGGTACACGACTTCCTTGCACACACAAAGTTTGAGCCAAACCACAGGCACCAAGAATCTCTGGAAACACATAGCCAGCTGAAGCAGCTCTCTTTTTATTGAATTCAATGAAAGTAGCGATCCATGATTGGGGCTAATGAAGCGTTTCCAAGTGTCACTGTACCATGTCATCTATATCCTCTTTACATTGTAACTACTAAACCGGCGTAGACGAACCAATCCCTTAAAGCTAAATAATCTATTACCAGTATCAATATAATTCAGTAATAGAAGTCATTATGGTATGTTGTACTGAATTCTCTATTTGTTTCATTGGTTGTTGTGATGTAACGTGACTTAAAACCAAATCAAGAGAACATGAAAATGCTAGAAAGAATTCGTGCTGATTGAACATTTGCTGCTCTCAATGATGGTCTTTGATACATGGAGTTGTAAACTACTAAGCATATGCAAAAATGCAGTTGTTCCTTGAATTATGGAAAAGACTATCAACATCATAATGAAAAGGAGTATAAAAACCAAATACAGAAAAATGCAAGATATTTCCTCAAACAGGTTGAGAAATTTCACTGGAACTATATAGTAATTAGACTAATGGTCATCATGATAATTGGATCACAGCTCGTTATGAATGGTTCTCATAATTCATTTGACCTCTCAATTTTCAGTCCACAAAACCCTCATTTAGAAACGATTAGTTTAGAAATATTTTTTATTGACAAATTATTTCAATTCATATAAATGATTATTTTAGAAAAATAATTTTCGAATCATTACTTTTTTTATGAAATAAATATAACCTAAAGAGGAGCTGAAGGTACAGATAGGCTAAATCATCTATTCGGTACATGATTGGCGAGAAGATAATAGATTCGAGAAGAGAAGGGATCGGACGCAATCTTTCTGGAACCTATAGGCTAAATCATCTATTCGGTGGGGAAGGGGGAGGGGCACGTCTCGCGGTCCCGCTCTCTACAGTCTTCCTATCAAAAGAAACCAATAACTGATCTGGTCGCTGAAGCGACGTATGAGAGGATTTCTGCACCCATGCGGAAAAAACAACAAAATGAAAATACTCAAGAAAATGAAGAGGGCGAGGGATCCATGGACCAAGACAAGTATCGAGAGCCAATACAGTTTGGTTACGGTCCCGTAGACGCCTGCCATGAATGCCAGAGGTATTGCGGTAATAGCTACCCACAATGGCATCACTGATAGGATAATGGCCGCTCCCTTCACGTTAGGATGAGCAGTAAGTGACAATAAGAGCAGCACGATTGCCATGATCGAGCTGTACATGGCTGTGGAGTTGCTAATCACAAAGACATTGTACATGGCTTTGTGGAGCAATGCCGGGAGTCCAGCATTTGTGTCAGAACCATAATATCCTCCGGGAACGGAAAAACCAGAAACGAAAGTGACAGAGGCTGTAAGTGTCGCCACGACCAAGAGAGTACTCACGTGCTCCTCCTTGACCACACCCACTCTCGATCGTACCAATCGTTTCAGTGAGATCCGACCAGTAGGATCGCACATAGCTAATTCCATACTTCTTGTTGCTCCAGCAGAAAACAAAATTGTCCATATTAACCTCTGCAAGCAGCAAGTCAAAGAATAAAAGAAGAAATCAAAACATTATGATTTTGACGACTAAATAATAGATCTGCGCAAGAGCACACTAATTGACATGCCTCACTAACTATTTATTCTATTTCTGTCTCTGATTGGTATAACAATTTGCAATGAATGATTATCCATGAAAAAAGTGTAAAAGGTCGTACCTTTAAGAGTAAATCATTAGATGCTATAATGTCTCCGTCTACCACGTCCATAGCCGTCATGTTATTATGATTGACCAAACTAAGATCAGTTTTGCTGTCTCGTGCAAGAAGCAAGACTGAAGGTTGGTAATGCGACACCGCCACATGCAGAGGCGTATTCCCTTCTAAATCTCTTGCATTTATGAGGCTATTAAATTTGGGATTATTCAGTATGTATTTGACAGTTGCAGTGTATCCATGCTGCGCTGACACGTGAAGAATGTTTTGTCCCAGCCTAGTCAGAAACTCTGCAGGGTCTGACCATCGTCGAAGTAGCTCTTCAACGATATCGACGTAACCCATCATGCAAGCAATATGAATAGGAAGGTAACCAAGCATGCTGTCTTGCTCCAGGGCGTCTGTTTGGTAATGTTGCATCAAGAATTTGACTCCATCAACATAATTGGTGTACGCTACTAAGTGGAGTGGAGTGCCCTGTTCTGAGTATCTCACTTGAAATAGCCACGGCTTCGTTTTCTGCATCTCTTCCAGCATATCTAAAACCAATACAAAAATATGATCATATGGGATGAACACAAGTTTGTAATTTTTCAATATGCGTTGATCCTGCTCTAGATGATCTCAAGTATCGGGAGTTGTCTCACGATCTTGCCCAGAGTAGTCAGCTATCAAACCATGTGAGCACGTGACTCATTAAACTAGACTTTCTTTGTGAAATTCGTTTTTTTCCATCAAGAAGGGAAATGTACACGCAACCGTCTCCTTGTCCCTTTGTCGTCTATGCCAAATATATCCCACACACAGGCACTTGCACATCAATACCAAGAACTAAGCCACACTTCCACAATCCAACAGGGTATCAGAACTCCAAAAATCATCGGGAAACCAAATTGAAAAAACAAAAGAGCGACCAAGTAGATCAAAGAATTAGCGAGAGCACGACAGTAGGGTTTACCCATATTCTGGTACATAATGGCAACGTGAACGGGTGACATGCCGAAGACATCTTTAGTCTCTAATCTCCTCTCGTCTTCACCGTCGTTTGGTACTGCCAACAAGACCCTGAGAACATCTATGTCCTTTGTTTCGACTGCTAAGCACCATGGTGACTTGCTTTCCTTATTCTGACGATACAGTGGATTGGGGTCTTCATTCACCAGTTGACGGATCACCGCATAATGACGGTTCCTCACGGCCTCGTGCAGAGCGGAGTTGCTGTTGTGGTCAGTGCACGTTAGGCCCCCCCGGTGAAGGAGAAGTTCCACCGCATCGACAATCCCGGCTCTAGCTGCAATGTGCAGCGGCGTCTCTCCTTTGGAATTCTTACAAGAGATCAAGTGCTCAGGGACGAAATCGATGATTGCTCTGACATTATCACTGTTCTCTGTATTCCAACGGTGTCAGGTTAATTTGAGTGCGAAAGTTTGAGAATAGTAAAATGCGCGGCCACAACCTTTCTAATATACCTGCCGCAGCGTGAAGCAGTGTATTCCCCAAGGGGCTGCGTTGCCCGAGAACAATGGGCAACGACACTCTTTCCCTGATGCAATGACCCTCCAGGGCTCCGATGAACTCGTCGACATCCCGTCCCTTCGCAGCCGAGTATAGGTGGGGATCCAAAATATTGTCGGGTTGTGGAGGATCGTGCTGTTGCTGGTTCACGTCGGCCGTGATTAATAATGCTTCCAGTCTCCGCCTTCTCTCCCCCCACGTCTCCTGGTGCAGACGCTCAGCCATCTCTCCGTGGGCGATTATGGCCTGTGACTTTGAACGAAATGCCTTGGTGCGTCCTAGGAATCAAATTCAGCAGAGTTATAGCGACCAAGTCGAGTACAACTAGATTGGCCTTAATGAACCTCTCCAACCCACATTTTACTGTTGTGTTAAATTGGTCTCCAATGCGCATATTCATCTCTTTTTTCTCTCTTTATGATAAATACTTGACTGATGATGAAGGACGGGTCCACTTTCTGCCACAAATGTTTCTTAGGACGACCAGAAATAAGAAGGAATATATTTTTTTAGGAATGGCAAAATACACTTTGCCCATGTGAAAATTGCATTGAATTAATTTTATCCCCTAACAGTGATTGGATAGTAAAGGAGATCTGGAACAAACTAACGCGTTGGACACATAGAATATTTTACATCTACGTTGGTACCGGGGATAAATCTGTTTTTTTTTTTTTTTTTTTTTTTTTTAACAAAGTTACTTGTCCACTTTCTCCTGAAATTTTTAAAATTATTTCAAAATATAAAAATTAGAAAAAAAAATTTATGCCGTTATATGTGTCAATATTTGTATTTCAAAATTTTTTTAGATATTTTACACTGAATAAAATCAAATAGCAAAGAAAAAAAATGAAAAAAGCAAGTTAAAATACTACTAATAACCCTAAACTACGCCTATTATGATAACCATATCAAAAAAATAAAAAATAAAAAATTGTGTCACAAAAACCTCTAAACGTACGTCAGTATGACAAAAGTACCCCCAACATTTACTAAAAATTCTGAACTTCATCCTAAATCCACAAAAAAAAGGGGTATTGATATATTGGGTATAGTTTAAGAGTTTCAATGGCACAAAAATTGTTTTAGGGTATTTTGTTACAGGTGGTGGAGTTCAGAATTTTTTGTGATACAAAAAAAAAAAAATTAAGACATTTATAAGTTTAGGATTTAATTTCAAAAGTAAAAATGACACCCCAACAATCGGCTGCCCCATAAAACTATTGAAAGAAAATGCATAAAGCAGTGGTCCGTTCATTGTTGCTTTTTTTATATTTATTTACCGGTGACGTCACTTAAGCCCCCCGTGAGAAAAAATTGTTACATAGCTGTGGTAAAGGCTCGTTTGTTCAGAATTACGTCTTCTTTAAAACTTTCTTTTTTTTTTGCCTTTTTACTGAATTTTAGATTTCAAAAAAGCTATATAACGAGAATATAAATTTATATTTCAATATTTATATGATGTGCAACTTTTAGTGCGAAATTTAAAAAAAAAAATTAAAATATGTCAGTTGCAAGATTTATGGTCCATTTATTTCATAGAAATTATTTAGAAAATATTTTTTTAAATGATTGCTTATATTGCTTACAAAAATGAATGAAGGAAAAATATTTTCATTTTTCACATAAATATCTAGGCATAAATTGTTGTTGATAATGAAAATATTTTTTTTGTTGGCTAGTTATTTCAAGCGATAATAATAATTAATTTTAAGAAATTATTTTTTAAATAATTTATTTTTTCAAACAAACAGATCCTTAATAAATATACAACTAAAAGCACATAGTCATCCCACGGCAAATGATACCCAAAAAGTATGGCACGGGCAAGAATACACACAAAAATGAACACCTTCACGCCAACAAGACCAGAACTACCATCTACAGCTGAAATACTTAGCCATGACCAGAAAGAGAACTCACAAATCACAAGAAAAAAGCTGATCGAACCAAAACAAAGCCGCTCACCACCCTCTTCGGAACGAACACAACGGCTTCTCTCCCCCTCTCTCTCGCTCTGTGATCTCTCTCTCTCTCTCTCTATATCCTGAAAGCAAAGCCGTGAGGGAGGGGAGTGGAGGGAAGGGGAGTATTTATTGACGAGGAGAGGGCCCACGGGCTTGTCGTCCTCTTTCTTCGCGTGGAAGATGACGAAGTGAGTGAGAGAGAGGGACGACTAATTAGTAGGAGAGAAGTAGATATAAACGAAATGCGAGTGAAATTCGCGTGAAATTAAGGGTGGGTTTGTTGAATTTTAATTTTCAAACACTTTCTTTGCCCAACCCACTTCGTTCTCGTCCGTAAACTCAAAAAGTAATCCATTCGACAGAACCTCAAAATGTCACGAAATATGTCCAGGCTTGTAGTTTTGATCAGCACCCAATGCCCAGTACTCGGACATAACTATTTGTTACATTTTAGATCACTCGCGAATTTCTTCATCAATGGATCCACAAGTGATACACGCATCGCCATTTTGGAGAAATTTGTCTTGCCCTTGGTCCTCAAGACAGAATAGGATTGCCTGTTGTCACAAAGATGCACTACTAGATACTTGTTTTCTTGATCATCAGCACGCTTGAATTGGTACTATCGTTATGACTTAAATTCTGGAATTGTATCCGTAACATTACTTCCAGATTTTCACATAGCTCTTTTAGACCCAAAACTCTTATTGGCATTGAAGGTCCAGCTGCACATTACTGGTGCTCTTTAAACTCCAAATTTTACAATGTTGATAATACATCTCGACTATGAGCCTGTAAAGATTCGAGATGAGCCTGTAAAGGAAATCTTATCCATGTGAATTTCCTAATATAAGTAGGTTTCTTAAAAGGGTATATGAAGGAGTTTTATTCGGTCATTACAAATTCAGGCAAACATGAGGAGATTTACAATTTAATTTTTCTGAGTTTTCTGTGAGAGATATACATTGATGGGCTTCCTTTGAGTAATATGGGGTTGAAATACTATTAAGCGATTGAGCGATTGTAAACTTTGTATTCTCTAGATTCATAAAGGCTGCGCTTGGCAATCAAGATGGAATTTTGGACAGAATATGATAAAATCTACATTTAGTGCTTACTCATGATAGGACAAAGTGTGATATGATATAAGGGATATAGACCGGATCAAATTATTCGGTGGGAATGTGGGATAAGGTGGATAGGATTTGCAATTTTCATAAAAGGAAAATTATTTTTCTCAAATAATAAACCTCTTATATTATCAAATTTAAAATTATATTTCAAAATAAATAATATATAAATTATAATGTAAGAAATTTAAAATAACAAGAAATAAATTTAGTTTTTAAATATAATCTTATTTTTATTTATATATTCAAATTTTATTTTAACTTATAATATAAATAAATATATATATATATATATATATATATATATATATATTTATCACATATTTTAGGTGTTTTGGTGTTTTAGGTATATTAGTAGAGTTTTCTATTTAATAAAATTTTATTAGAGAATGATGGAAGGAGAAGAAACAAATAAAAAAGAAATTAGTAAAATAAAACAAAAAAGAAAATTTTAAAAAGTAAACAAGAGTGTCGTAAGAGATTTCTACCATCTCCATCTATAAAATTTATGGTTTATTATATTGATATACCGTTTATACCCAACAATATATATGATGTGATGTTAATATATTCAACTTTATCACTACAATTACCAAACAATAGATAAGATATATCAAAATCCCCTAGATTTCATATTTGATCTTTTCATGTCTTATCCCGATTAAAAATCTAGACAATAAAACGTACGCTGGGGTTTTTTTTGTTGTTGACTACCTCATGACTCTGATGCTTAGACCAAAACCCAAATCTCTAGTGTCCTTAGTTGATTCCTCTAGTGATTTCTTTTTCTTGTTTTAGCTTTAAATTATGAAATCCGTTAACTTTAGTATTATTTTCATAGTAGTTGATATAAGAGTTAAAGTTATAGTTTCTATAGTTGATTTGGAGTTTTGTTAGTGTAATCACTATTTGGAAACCTTGTGATTGCAATTATGTATGGAGCAAGTATTGAAATTGAGAATTTCAACAAAGGGAAAATGTCACAAATAGTCCCTATACTATTACCTAATGTGCAATTTGGTCCCTGAACTTTCGATCGGCTCAATTTGGTCCTTAAACTATTGATAAATATCCGATTTGGTCGCTGAACTTTCAATCGGCTCAATTTGGTCCTTGAACTATTTGATAAATGTCGATTTGGTCCCTAAACTTTTCGATCGGCTCAATTTGGTCCCTAAATTATTGATAAATGTTCGATTTAGTCCTTAGTTACTGTTTTTCCTTTTTTTAATTTTTAATTTTTAATTTTTAATTTTTAAATTTTTAATTTTTAAATTTTTTTTTGCTTATTCTCTCTTCCCTCCGCCGGCTCCGGCGGGGCTCCCCTCGCCCGCCCGACGCGGGGCTGCGAGGAGCCCCTCGCCCGACGCCGGCCGCGAGGGAGCCCCTCGCCGGACGCCGGGGCGCGAGGGAGCCCCTCGTCGACGTCGGGCGAGGAGCACCCGGCGTCGGGCGAGGGCTCCCTCGCCCGATCTGCGAGGGCTCCCTCGCCGACGCGGAGAGGGGCTCCCTTGCAAATCGCGAGGGGCTCCCTCGCCCGACTCGGGAGGGGCTCCCTCGCCCGATCTGCGAGGAGCCTCTCGCTCGGCGCCGGCGAGGGCCGCCCTCGCGATCGGCGAGGGAGCCCCTCGCCCCGACGCCGGCGAGGGTGCTCCTCGCCGACGCCGACGCCGGGGCTCCTCGCCGACGCCGGGAGGGGCTCCTCGCCCGGATCTGCGAGGAGCCCCTCGCTCGGCGCCGCGAGGCCGCCCTCACCGCGTCCGGCGAGGCGACCCTCGCCGGGCCGGCGAAGGAAGAGAGAATAAGCAAAAAAACAATAAAAAATTAAAAATTTTAAAATTTTAAAATTAAAAAATGAAAAAATAAAAAATAAAAAAGGAAAACCAGAACTAAGGACTAAATCGAATATTTATTAATAATTCGGGGGCCAAATCGTTCGATCGAAAGTTCGCGACCAAATCGACATTTATCAAATAGTTGAAGGATCAAATCGGCCCGATCAAAGTTCGAGACCAAATCGGATATTTATCAATAGTTCACCAAATCGCCAATGGCCCGTCGAAAGTTGGACCAAATCGAACATTGCAATAGATAAGGACCATTTGTGACATTTTCCCTTAATTTTATCCAGAAAACCCTAATTAGTCGATCCGACAAAGAAAGAGCCTATTTTTCGACAAAGCAGAAGACGGCCAGGTTGCGGATCGAAGCGAGGACGCAGTGGAGGTCGAGGGAGGCAAGAGAATTGGAGAAAAGCCAAATCGGCAGGGTAGGCAACAGTATTTTCTGAAATCTCCAAGCCACTTCTCCGGGCTGCTCAGTCAGTAGGCAACGGAGAAAGATCGAATACGGAGTCGGCGAGAGATTCAGCAGATCGAAGGGTGGTGGGGGCGCGATGAGAGATGGAGAGGGAACCTCGAGCATGGTCGATGGAGATGGAGTTGGAGATGGAGGAGAGTCGGAGACGATCTCTCAACACCTCTCCCACCGAACTGAACTCGCCGTCCATATCCTGCTGATCCTCGCCTGCAATTCTCCTCCGTCACCATCACAGATGAAATCGTCTTTTCATCTCTTCTCTTTCGAAATCGGAAACAGGGAGAAACAGAGTAAGAAAAACGCCGGTTCCGGTTTTAACCGGGAACCGGCCCGCCGCCCCTTGTTTTATGGGCAATCGGGCCTCTGCAGAAAGGCCCAATCGGATGAAGCAGATTTGGGCCTGACTTTCCGCTAGCTAGCGAGCCCTCGAAGGCCCACCGACCATCTCGGCATCCGTTCAATAAGTCCAGTTTTTTTTTTTTTTTTCAATAAGTCCAGTTGACCGGGCGCACTTTTCTCTGCGTTCGCGACTCGGACGGCGACACGTGGAGGGCGAGATAGTTCAAAAGTCCACCCACCCCCCTTCATTTTCTCCCAATCAGGACGCAAAACAAAAACAAAAAATAAAAATAAAAATAAAACGTTGGAATACAGCGGTCGATATCTTGTTCCTGCTTCACCAACAAGGGCATCGACATGGTCCAAATAAATCTTGTCCGTCCTATGAAAAGCTTTCGGTGATGACAGCACGGAAGATATGCAGATTTTTTGCTGGAGAGGAAGCCCTTTGGAGGAAGCAAGACGAAAAGTCTGGAAGGATACCGTGATCAAGAATGCCGAAGACCGATCACGGATCTTTTCAGGCTAAACTAAACAGAGTCTTTGGAATCTAAAGATGGTTTCTCTCCAAAGTGAACAATGGAAAAGGCTCTAAGATAGTCGCGTTAATTGTTATTTAGCACTACGAATGTGTGCAAAAAGATAAAACTGGAATCGGCAAAGAAAGCTCAACCAATCTTGCTAGCTTCAAGGAAAGTCCAGAGGCAGGCCCTAACCAGACTCCATTAGCTCTTTCATTTAAAGCCTGCTCGATACCCTTTGATTTGTAAGGGTGCCAAGCAGGAAGGGAGCCAGGAAATCAATTTTTCAATGCATTCATACCTGCAAGAACCTTCTAAATGAGCAAGAACCTATGTATCATTAGCTGCCAAAAGTTGTCGAATAGCAGTACTCAAGATTTTCTACAAAGGGCATCAATAACCACGGAGAGATTGATGTGCATCCTCACATCCATAACATTCGGAGGATTTATTTATCCAATATTAGGCATAATTGAATCAAAAAATATATATATATATTATAGCCAATCCTCCTGCAAGTCAAAGATATATTATTCTGCTTAATCATTATTAGATTAGAATTCTTAAGTTTATCTTATTGTTCTTAAATCGTTTCAATGGGGAAAATTTATCCAAAAAGTTTTAAACTTATTGTACTTTTATAAATTCAGTCCAAAATCTTTCAATTATGTCAATTAAGTTTTAAACATTTTTACCTTTTGCTAATTAAGTCATTCCGGTCAATTTTGATTGGAAATCGCCCACGTGATATTGTTGGTAATTCATGGCATGGCTGGCAATAACGTAAATATTTTTCAATAATATTTAAATATTATTAACTCTTTTTTTAATTTTTTTAATGATTTTCTTTATTTTTACATTCCTTTCATCATTTTTCTAGTGACTAGCCACTAGCCATAGGCAATAATAAGGGCCTACCTCACTTGGGCGAGAATCGCCATCACCCACCATAGGCAAGGCCTAGCCAATTGAGCCCCGATGAGGCTGACCCTTGCCTGGGCCAATAAAGATGAATGACTCGACCCATGAGACAATAAAAATGAATAACGTCTTCGTGACCTTCTTTAATGGATAGAACCAATTGATGCCAATGGTCCAATTCCAGCCTTTGAGCTTAATTTTCCATTTTTCACTCACTGCCACTCACATACAAAAGACATAGCCACAATGCTCATTCAGGAGCTCCCTCATGGCTGGCTCTCTTTTACCCTCCATAAGCACATACGCCCTCTGAAATCAGATCTCTCTCTCTCTCTCTCTCTCTCTCTCTCTCTCTCTCTCTCCTCTCGGCCTCACCTCGATCTCAATCACCTTCAGCCCACATCTCCCCTCCTCCTCTGTCCGTCGCGTTCCCTCTTCATCACCGACGCCTCCTCATTCCCTTCCACCGTTGCTTCCATCTCGCTCTTCCTCTCGGCTGCCGAGCTTCACCACCTTGCCTCCCGCTCACTCTTATCGCTCATTCACCTTAGTCACCGCCATCCCCATCTCGGCCCCTTGCCATTAGCTCAAGTAGCTGTTCTCGCCACCCCCTCCTCACCATAGCTCACTCCCTCGACTCCACCCTCTCCACCTCACACCATGCCGTAGCTGCTCGCTCCATCGCTGCCGTCTCTGCCGCTGCTTACTTTCTTTAGCTCACCCTCACGCAATTATAGTCTCTTGGTCTTATCATCTCCATCTTTCGTCTTCTCCATCTTCTCACCATACTCTCTCGGTCACTCACTCTCCAAATCCGTCTTTCCCTCGTCTGTCTTAGCTCTCGGTTTCTTGGTTCCTCTCGGCAATCTCCCTCTTGAAGGTGTCTCCTTTTCATTTTGTTTGTGTTGGAGGCAGGAAAATAAACGGCTCTCGCTTTCTGTTCAGATCTGGTAGTGTTTGAGGCCGGACATTCGATGACCTCGGCATATCTTTATCGTGTTCCATCTTATCTTGTTATTACTGTTATTGTTATCATTATTGTGGGTAGGGGTGTAAACGGGTCGGGTCGGGTCGGGTCTTGATGTTACCCGACCCGACCCGAAACATACAGGTCACATACTGTGACCCGACCCGACCCGAAACATACAGGTCACATACTGTGACCCGACCCGACCCGACCCGAAACACGTTAAACTCGCATAGGAAATTCGGGTCGGGTCGGGTCGGGTTTCCGGGTCTTTTTTTTTTTTTTCGGGTGAGAGTCGAACAGGCATCGGGCTGCAAATGAATGTATCTTCTACAAATGAGCACAAGCATAATTTAGTGCCACATTGATGTAGAATGTCAAATAATAGGCACCCACATGCCCTAGAAATCCATTCTTCATCCAAAAAACTTGAATGGTAAACCTGCCTCAATAGCAAGTTCTAAGCATAATCGGAAGAAGACACTATATATCCTAAAATTGCAGGAACACAACTGAAGCAATGTAAAATGCAATCTAAATGGATGATTGCAACTTTGCTCGTCTTAGCAAAATCACACGAACGGCGCATTGCTTCAAAGGACCTGCACTCTTACTCGAACGATAGGAAGCTTGCACTCCAATTTTATCTGTACAGGTCTCACTCTGGTCATACCTAGATCAATCTGCATTGTAATGAAGGATAAGGACTATATACCGCATGTTTTGACTTGCATTCATTGGCTTTAAATAGTTATTACCAAAATCCGATACATAAAACATGAAGCAGTGAAATTGAAAAGCTAAGTGAGCACTTGTATATTTGTAAGCTGATATAACTAAAAGGATGCTGATCTTGTCAGGTTTTATCCCCGCATTGTGTAAGTTTGACCAGATAAAGTGAGGGCATCATCTCCCCCGCTTTGTGAATAATGAACCTCGAAATCAAGCCATTCCATGAAACTATATCATGGGCAGGCATAATGTTAAAGACTTTTTAGCAGCATCCATATTCCAACACTTTGAGTACATACGATCAATGCGTTTGCTACCTCTAAATCTGAAAATAATCCAAATTTAAGAACATGGCAGTGAATTTGCTCACCCATCCTATCAGACCCTAAAGTTCCACAAACACCAAGTATTGAAATTGATGCAATTTCATCAAGAATTATGCTCCCTTCTACTTTACAACGGCAAAATAGTGATATTGCCTCATCCGGCAGCCCATTTTGTGCATACCCACATATCATAGAAGTACAAATAATAGAGCTATCCCACTCAAAAGGCCATCGTTTGAACATTTTTCCTGCAGCCACCATCCTCCCACAATGAGTGCACATATCAAGCAAAGCTGCTTCCACACAAGCATTGGCCAGGAGACCAAACTTGATAATAAACCCTTGCAACTGCTCACTAAGTTTCCCTTCCCCGAGCAACCCACAGGCCTTAGCAACAGTAATTAGTTAAGGTAGCAATGCTAGAACCCATTAGACCTCCACCTATCACAGCAACCTTTTTCACCTTCCTTGGTTTTAACCCAACGTCAGTGACATTAGGCACCTGTAAGTTATTTGTTTAGAAGAATTAGCATGTCCTTATCCTTTTCTGTAAGCATAACTTCTTCCTGCATGCACAGTTAACTACAATGTCCTTTTCCCAGGAAAGAAGACTCAAATTTCAAATAGTAATTCTCTCCTACAACTGCTCAAACTCAAAACTAAGAACCATGCATCTAGCAGCCCACTTTTTTCTCTGTCAAATACAACAAAGAAAGGATAGAGAAGATCCCTCACATCTTAATACATTTACCTTGTTATTTTGAAGTAGTAGGTACATATCTACTTAAGACGCACCTTTGATGTCGTACGCTGGGCAAAAAATACATGAACAAGACCCTTTGAAGTTTCTGATAAGAGCATCTCCTTAGATACTTTAGCCTCCTGCCATGACAATTTTCTTCGTCAGCAAATTCACAAATGAAATTAAGCTTGCTTCAAAACTATTCATGCCCGCTTACTCCTCCTCCACACCACAGAACAGAACAAGTATGACAAACAAATTCGGGAGAAAAAATCAGAATGGCACCTTTCAAGAATGGCACCTTTCGCATGGAGCTGGACCAAGGAAGACTTCAACCTCCGAACCCATCATGTCCCGTGGATGATCCTCACTTCAGTATGGTTTCACGGAGATGCGAGCAAGCTTCGCGAGATATGCCGCAGTTCACTCAGGAATTGAAGCAAAAACAGAGTCTGCACACAACGCGAAAGAACAATCACCCTCGCAGCTCGAAAAGAAAAGGAACAATATCCGGTGTCTTAGCTCAAGCCTCAAGCAAATATACATCTAAACTTGGAAACGAGGCGAGAAGCGAGCGCCATGATCGCCGAGCGAACCCAGTCCCCAAGCTGTCGACGATGGTCGGCCGCACGCGGCGGCAAGGGTTTTGGCGTCGGCGAGGCGGAGGCGAGGGGTGGCGAAGGCGACGGCGAGGCGGAGGCGCGTCGATCGGAGGGCGGCAGCGGACTCCACGAGAAGGCGCACTCATCGGAGAAGAAGGCGAAGCCGACGAGGTTATGTTAGGCTGTTCGTGTTTTTGGGGCTAAAGCCTAAAGCGTTTGTGTTTTTGTGTTTTGGCGTGTTTGTACTTTAGAAAACTTGTTTCGGGTCGAACAATGTTCGAACACGACCCGAACACGAAACACATTTGTTGCTTGTTTTATATTTGTTACCCGAACACGACCCGAACATGAAACACGTTAATACATGTTTTGTGTTCGGGTCGTGTTCGGGTCGGGTCGGGTCGGATCGGGCCTTTTTGACACCCCTAATTGTGGGTGCTTATTTCCTGTTTGATCCCTCTTAAGCATTAAAAAAAATCTCCAGTCTTATCTCTTCCCATCTAGGGGATTATTTGCTTGTTTTTGTGCCTCTAAACGCATCGTTTGTCATCCTTGGCTCGCTGGTTTACTTTGTATCCCTTGCTGGTCACGCCTTGTTGAACTTGAACTAGGAAGACCTTGACCTCAATAGAGTGTTGATTTCCGTCGATTTATTGTCATTTTAACGTGTTCTATGTCGTGCGAGCCGCTGTGGACTTGCTGGCCGCCACCATCCAGCTCATGGTGGTGCCAATTCGGCCTCGCCTTGGTCCTCTAATGAGTCCCAGGGTGGTCCTATTGCATTATCACATCATTCCCGGGCATTTTTTTTTGGTATGTTTATATCATATTGTTATCGAACATTTTGGTTGTTGATTTTTCATTTATTGGAACATCCTCAGCATAGATTAGATTTTAATCATCTTATCGTGAACATTAAAAAAAGAAAAAAGAAAAACAAGAGGAATGTATGGTAGAAGTGCTAGTGCTGACATCAAATTAACATATGTATGCAATTTCGCAACTTGGTTGATCCTTGGAATTCTCGGTTTTGTCCCATCCTTATTGGACCATGGCTGGTTGGGTGTGTAGAGGGGAACTCTCGAAGTGGCCGGGGGCGGCCCTAGGTTGCCCTTTTGCCTTAGTATAGGCAATGGAGTCGAAATTGTTTTTCAGGCGTTATTATGGTCATATTTGTGTAATTGTGATTTACTTTTGGTCACATTTGTCTTAGCACGTTTATTGTTGTTTGATGTGTAATCACATTTTCTTTAAAATAGACATGGAAAAAAATCAAAAAATTTAATAAAATTAAAAAGTAAAAAAAAAACAAAAAAAGTTAGTATCTTAATAATCAAGTGACATTTTAGTGATCGAATGATATTTTAGTAGTATTTAGATAGAATAGAATTTTGTTTCAATTAAAAGGTGAAGATAAAAAAGTGATAAATGAAGAGTGGAATTGCTTTTAGCTTAGAATTGTATATTAGGCTAGGTTTAGTTCATGCTTGATTAATGTCTCATTGTTATCATTTAGTTAGGAAATTCGCATTATTTAGTTTAAGTATTTCCAGGTTTAGTTACGAGTATCATTCAGAGCGGTCTTATCGCGAGACATAATAATAAGGCCTTGTCTAATTTTGCCCAACACGTCTCGAGTCGATATTGTACCCATTTTATCTCCATTTTTTTGTTTCATGTTGGATAGTTATGTTGTTATGAAATTACTTGGTTGGTAGATATAATTCTGCAAATTCGCCATACATAGTCACCTAGATGGATGTGCCTAAGAATTAAGAAATGATCGCAGATCAAACCTTCTCAAAACAATGAGCAAATTTATCAATTCCCCTTCTTGGATATTCGTTCTCATAAATGAAATGGTTTTCCACATTTCACATGACTTCTAATCGGCTTCCAGTAAGTTAGTGGAGACTCTTAAAAAAAAAGAAAAGAAAAGAAAATATCCGTAACTAACCAAGTCCATCAATGTTCCGAATGAAGGGTTTGGGAGAGCACAGGCCAAGTGCTAGTGCCACCTTATAAGGGGATTGCTCGCATTCACTTGGAAATCGCCGTTGGCCGCGAGGCAACACACGCCTAAAGCGTGCACCCCTCGCCCTTCCAGAGGGGCTGAGACCCTATTGCTTTAAAAATCAAATGCATTTCTCCATGTAACTTTAAGGGAGTATGAATATGACGTTGATACTTGATATCTCTCGGCTTTATGGCTTGTAAGCATAGATAAAAAAGTTATTTCTAAAGGACACCAGAGTCGTGACATGCTACAGTAAAGAGATGTCTTAAACCATAATCCATGTTAATTTCGATTTTCATAGTGTAATAATAGATTTCGGCTATGATCGTGTTGCGTAAATGAGAAAAGTCACACTAATCAAACCCAGTAAGATCATTATTAACTCATATTTGATTATGAATGATTAGATTAACTATTGTATAATAGGTTTAAGAGTTTTTACAAAATTATGCCAGTGACTTGATGCATAAGGACAATAAAGGTGAATGACACCTTAGTAAGCTTCCTTAATAAGTAAGATCTTTATCGGGTGCCATGACTTATGACAATAAATATGACACAGCAAGGGGGTGTCATGAAAAATTAATGCTTGAAATAGAACTTGCTGAATTCGACTCCCTTCTTTCCGGCGTGGCCAAATTGGATAGACTCACGTGCACCATGACAGACTCGAAGAACAAGAACGTGAACCTGTATCCTGATAAATAATTATTAACAGAATATTATTAGTTTCACCGCGGACTTTCTGTTGGCTTATTGACACGTGAAAAATTCGGTTACAAAAATACTACTAAAAACGATATCATTCATCAAATGAATGAACATGTGAGTTGGACATTATAATCGCTACATTATTATGATGCACATGTCCAACATGAAACTACAATCCGTGAATATTGTAGCTAAGTGTATATGCAAAAGGAGGGTCGATAATATGAAATGGAAGTTTCGACAAGAAAAAAATTGAAATTGAATTTACAAAGAATCATGAGCATGCTCTAAATACTCGGTCACTCTCGCACAGCTAACAAAGTGACCTCCTCTAATGTAACCATAAACAGAAAAAGTAACCTTCTCTAGCGTATCCGTAGGAGCCTCCAAGGATGATGGCATTCCCGACGAGGAGATTTAGAGAGCCTCATATTCTCTCTCTCTCTCTCTCTCTCTCTCTCTCTCTCTCTCTCTCTCTCTCTCTCTCTCTCTCTCTCTCCCTCCCCGCTGGTAGACACTCTTTGAATCAAATCTCAACCTCCTCCGCCAAATCTTGTGCGATCTTGGCAACTTCGGCAGCTAAGTCGAAGGCCACTCCGGTGGTCACGGCAAAGTCACTGACCAAACCTAAGGTGGAGAAATTATCCAGAAAGCCCTAAACCTATTTAGTTATAAAAATTTTAATTTTACTAATTGAGTTCTAAATATTTTTATATTTTTTCGGTTGAGTATGTCCAATCAATTTTGATTGCAAATCACTGATATTGATGTTAGCTACCTTATATGACATGCTCGATGCTAACGTAGACGATTTCTAATAATATTTTAATATGTTAATATGTAGGACTCGATTGATAAAATTACTAATAAAAAAATTAACAAAATTAAAAGATTAAGGATTGATTTGGTAAAAGTGTAATAGATTTAGAACATTTTTGAATAATTTTCTCGTTTGAGGTTTTGTGTGACTGTTTGAGTTTGCAGTTCTCAAGGGGCATTTTGGGTAAAAGTGAAATTTTAGTAAGTTATAAGGGCAAGAAAGGCAAGAAAAAGGCTTTCCGAAAAACTGTTGCAAAGCAAAGCCAGGGCAAGGAAGGACTTGCTTTGGGCTTTGCTTATGCTGGCTTTCATCCAATGTAAGTTTTTTTTATGAGACATTAACTATTGAGCAAAAGCTAAGATTGTGGTTTGAGGACTGACCCATCTGCTTTTTGCCCTCTCTGAGTCTCTATAGAGGAATTAATGTTTTGGTTAAATGTTGTGTGTTCAGCTCACAGGGACCCCCTCCCTCCCTCCTCTCTCGCAATGGTCTCCAATACAAATAAAGAGGGCAGCTGGGACCTGTATTTGCCTTTTTTGGCCTTTGGATGGTTCTGTTTTTCCGAGCTAGAAGCTTATAATTTCTGAACCTTTGCTCATCCTATCACCCTCTCTGTCTCTTTTTCCATTACCTCCAATTGATTGCAAGTGACATGCAAGTGGCAACACAAAAGGATAATGGACTGATTTATCCGTACCAAACATGTGGTTGCTGCTCCAAGCAAGGTATCTGTCCTTTGTACTAAATAAGTAAACATGTCATAACTATTATAAATGAGGAATCCTATAACACCTAAAGTCTCACATTAGAGTAGAAAAATTTGTGAAGTGATTCATAGTTGAGACCTAAATCAAGTTGCATCACCTCGGAGAATCTTTAAAGAAAAAAAAAGAGTGTGAGACAAAAGGATAATGGACGATTTTTTTTTCATACCAAATATGCCACTGCTAATCTAAGTAGGGAATCTATCCTTTGTCATGTCATAACTACTTTATAATGAGGTATCCTTTAACACCTCAAGTCTCATATTGAAGCACAAAAGATTTGTAAAATGATTCAGTTGAGACCTACATCAAGCTGCATCACCTTGGACAATCTTTAAAAAAAAAAGAAGAGACCATTTTTTTTTCCTCACTTCATTCTTTTATCTACATGTGTGTGCGGTGTTTATGGGAATTGAACCCCGAACCTAGTACTCTTTGACCCCACCACTTCAATCCCTTAAACAGTAGGGTCACATGCCTATTGGCATGCGAGGTCTACTTTAAAAGACAAAAATATCATACTAGTGAAAGATATGATATGAAGTATGAAACATGCCAATAAGAACTTGTTTCAATTTCTTTTAAATGCTATAAACCCCCTTTTCTACAACTATGTTAAAACCATCTTTGGCCTTAGAAATTGTCTTGTCAACCTAATGCATCCATTAACAAAAATTTGAACCATAACATTCGACACGAAATATAGAGTCTACGACTTTTAGTGGTTTAGATTGTGGATGTATCTATAGAGTCTACCACTTTTAGTGGTTTAGATTTTGAATGTGTCTATGTCTAAATAAACTTTTGCTTTTTGCTTAATTTGAATGTTGCAGTTTGACATGTTTTCAAAATTTTAAACATTAGAAACTTTCACAATATGCAAAGGTTGAGACGTAAGTTTGTATTTATTTTTGGTACATTTTTCTGTTGTTTTAAAATTGTACAGAAAAGTAAAAATTTATTATTATTATTATTTTTATTTATTTTTTTTTTTACAAAAACGTAATTCTAACAAACAAGTCCATACGGTTATGTAACAGTTTTTCCCCAGATACAGGCTTAAGCCTTCAGGGACGTTTTACGTTGTAAAAAAGACAAAGAAGCATGAATGACCGCTGCTTCAACTTTTTCTTTTCAAGAGTTTAATTGAAGGAATCGATTGTTTGGGTGAAAAACTCCGGTCTTTTTACTCTTTTTATTGCTTTGCAATTTGATTTTTATTCATCGTGAAATATCTAAAACCTTTCAAAATATATGAATATTGATGCATACAATGACAACTTTTTTATCTATTTTTTTTTCCATTTTTGAAAATATATTGGAAACTTTTATGACAAAGTGGACGAGTAACCTTATTCTCAATTGAAAGTTGACCAACACGCATGTAATAATTCACCATGTCAATAGCGTACTTGTTCCAAATCTCTTTTACTATAATCAATCACTTCTTGGGGAAATTTTTTTTTTTTTTTTTTTTCTTGGTTTCTTATTACTGATCGTCCTAGGAAATATAATTATGGCAAAAGGTGGACCCGTCGCCGTTGAAGGACATGGCAGGGTCATCAGTTGTGGTGTATCCATCCAAAAAGAAGAAAAACAGAGATGAATACGTGAATAGGAGACCCAACTTAACCCGACGGCAAAGTATGGGTTTGAGGGGAGGTTCAGCAAAGCCAATCACTCGTGGCTATAAATATGGTAAATTTGAGTCCCTAGGACACCAGGGCAAATTCATTCGAAAGTCAGAGAGGTGGATGCAGAAGCTGTCTATAGATGACCAGGAGGAGATTTGGGAGCGGAGAAGGCAGAAACTGGAAGCGTTAACGGGGGCCGATCCGAGCCAGCGACAGGACGATCCTGCACAACCTGACGAGATTATAGATCCCCTGCTATTCTCGGCCGCGAAGGAACCGGACGTCGACAAGTTCATCAAAGCCCTGGAGGATCATTGCGCCAAGGAAAGAGTGTCTTTGCACGTCCTTCTCGAGCGACGCAGCTTCTCCGAGAGCACATTGCTTCACGCTGCGGCAGGTATATTAAAAAGGGCGCGACTATACATTTCAAAATTCTTGTATCTTTCGCGCCCAAATTAACCTGACATGAATGGAATACAGAGAATGATGACAATGTTAAAGCGGTCATCCATTTCTTCCCCGAGCACTTGATCTACTGTGAGAACTCCAGAGGAGAGACGCCGCTTCACATTGCAGCTAGAGCCGGGAAAGCTGTTGCGGTGGAGCTTCTCCTTCCCCAAGGGGTGCCGATAAAACTTGACCGCTGCGGCAACTCTGCTCTGCATGAGGCCGTGAGAAATCGCCATCGCAAGGTGATCGGTCATCTGGTGAGTAAAGACCCCAGCCAGCTGTATTGTCAAAATAACGAAAGCAAGTCTCCATTGTGCGTCGCAGTCGAAACAGGGGACTTGGAGGTTCTCAAGCTCTTGTTGGAAGCGCTAGACGATGGCGAAGACTGGAGGAGATCAAAGAGTCAAAAGATCTTCAGCATGTCTCCCGTTCATGTCGCCATTATACATAAGGAAAAGGGTAAACCCTACTTTTGTGCTCTCGCTTATCCTTTGATCTTCTTGGTCACTCTCTTGCGTTCTTCATTTTGGTTTCCACTGGTGGTGGAAAAATCAGGCGTCACAAGCAAAAGTCTAGACTATGGTATGATAGCTTGCGATCCTACGGGATAAAATTGTGAATCAACTCCCGATACTTTGGATCGTCTTAAACGGGATCAACTTTGATTAAAGAATTACACACATTTTATTCATCCCAATGATTAACTTCCTATGTTGTATTTAGATATGCTGATCAAGATGAGGGAAAAAAAACCGTGGCTATTTCAATTGAGAGATGCGAGAGGCGGAACTCCCCTCCACTTCGCAGCATACAAAAATTATCTCGATGGAGTCAAGTTCTTGATCGACAAGTTCCCAGCAAGTGCCTTGGAGAAAGACAGCGCGGGCCATCTCCCTATCCATGTTGCCTGCATGAAGGATAACGTCAAGATCATTGAGGAGCTACTTCAGAAGTGGTCAGACCCCGCAGAGCTTCCAGCTGGGCCGGGACAAAACATTCTTCACTTGTCGGCGATGTATGGCAGCATTGCAACTGTCGAATACATATTGAAAAGTCCTAAATTTAATGACCTCATAAATGCAAGAGATTTTGATGGGCATACACCTCTGCATCTGGCTGCGTCGCACTGCCAACCTTCGGTTGTGCTTCTTGCCCGAGACAGGAGAGTTGATATGAAGCTGGTCGATAACAATAACATGACGGCTCATGACGTCGCATTGGAGAACCTATCTCAGGGCATGAAAGTGAGATCTCCTTCACCAGGGGAGGTACAACCCTTTACACTTTTCTCACGGTTAATCATTTGGTGTATCAATCAGGGACACAACTAGAACATAAATTAGTGAGGCATGTCATTTAGTGCGCTCTCGCCCACAATTTTAATTTAGTTGCCAAAATCATAATGTGTTTGGTCTCTTTTTTTATTCTTTAACTCACTGCTTGCAGTTGTATACAGTGGTAACTCTAGAAATTGCCGGAGCACCGAGAAGTGGAGAGTTAGCTATTTGCAAGCCAACCGTTCGGAGCCCACGGAAACGAAGTGTACTGCATTGGAAGGCACATACGGACGTGGCGAATTTTCGCGCAGTCGTGTTGGCGCTTGTGGCCTCTGTCACTTTCACTTCTGGTTTTTCCGTTTCGGAAGGATATAATGGTTCTGAAGGCAGATGCTGGAATCCCCATATTGCTCCACAAAGTCATGTACAATGTCTTTGTGATTAGCAACTCCATGGCCATGTGTAGCTCGATCATGTCACTCATGATCCTCCTCTGGTCCTTTGATGATCCTTCCGTGGGGCTATATGCCATTTTCCTATCAAATTTCCCATTCTTGGTAACTCTTGGCACAATGCCTCTGGCATTCATGGCGGGCGTCTACGTGACCGTAACCAAATTTACTTGGCTTTCTATTATTGTCATTGTGATGGGGTCCGTCCCCCTCTTCATTTTCTTGAATTTCTTCGTGTTGATTCATATAGTTGTGCTGTTTATGTGCAAGCCTCCTCTCATTGGTCGCTTCTTCGACCAACTGCTTATTTTCATCCTTAAAAAATTTAGGGGAGACCTTGCAGAGAATGAGACTGCAGGACCTGCAGCTACATCCGTCCGAGGCACTCGCGACGCCTCCGCCCCAACTTGAACAGATGATTTGAGCTTACATGTTTCAGAAAGATGGCGTCTGATCCAGCCTCGAATCTATCTTATCTTCTAGCTAATTATGTACCGATGTCCGTACCGTTAGCTCCTCCTAGTTTACATTAGCTGCCTCTGTTTCGATTTAACTAGCCTGCCTGTCAACGGTGAGAACCAGTGATGTCTGCAATTTTAGTGTATCCAAAATGCTTTGTGATTAGCTCTCCATTATACCTATAAATAATTTTGGCAGAATGGAAATTGTATCTCATCATTACAAAGTTCCATACCCTTTCACTTTCCTTAACATTACTTAGACGCATACCTTTACATTAATTAGAAAGGAAAACTGAATCGTCTCATTCAATTTAATATAATGTTTCCAGGATAATATATTAGCATCGGTGTGTCTTACTTATTAATTCGGATGTAATAATGATATAAATCTAAACTCACCAATTAATGATTTTATCTGTTTTCTCTTTTATATTATTGATGTATAATGCTACTAGTTATAAGAAAATAAGGTATAAGAGAATTGTGCAGGGTAATATCTACTCTCTCTCTCTCTCTTCTCAAGGTATCTATTTTCCTATAAATTTATTGATGTACACTTATGATATATGATCTTGTATACTTATAACATATACATTTATATATAGGAAAGAGGTTTTTGTTCACTAAATGAGGTTCTTTAATTAGTTAATTTCTATAGCTGTCTTATGGGTGCAATTTTTATGTTTAATTTGCTTTGCTGGACTAAGAATTGAGAGGTCAAATGAGTTATGAGAAATACTCATCACGTGTTGTTGTCATGATGACTATTAGTCTACATTGCTAAATAGTTACAGTGCAATTCCTCAAACTGTTTTGAGGAGATATCTTCCATTTATCTGTATTTGGTTTTTATGCTCCATTTCATTCGGATGCTACCAATGTTTTGCATGATCCGAGGAACATCTGCACCTTTTGCACGTGCTTAGTAGTTTGCAACTCCGTATACCAGAGACCATCATCGACAGCAGTAAACGTACCATCGGCACGAATTCTAACATTCTCATAATTACTTGATTTGATTTTAAGTCGTTATGTCATAAAAATAAATGAAACACAAAAATTCTAGAGATAACATAATAAAATACTAGGCACATGGGCTATAAACGGAAAGCGCACGGAAGCGAAAAAGCTTATTGCAAAAGAGAATAACCTGATAAATTATATATAGAGAATAATTCGAAAACAGAAAGAAATTTCTTAGCATATTGTCTAAAGTCTAACTGGATAACTAATAAAATCAAACAAAACTATCTAAGATTCTGATTTAATCTATTTAATCCTAAAATCAAGTTAACACAAAGAAAGATTACATTATATAATTAATTTCTAAATTTATCAAATAGCACATGAAAACCAAATCTTGATATTCCCTATGTCAGGGATCAAACCCATGGCCGAATGTTTTTCAGTACACCGGTTTCAGCAATGTGGAATGTCGGAAGCCTAGTCTACTAAAGAAATACCATTCAAATGGGAATAGACAAGACCGATATCAGAGAAAATATCATTGGATTCAATGAAATGAGAGCTGGCTCAACTAGCTATGTGTTTCAAGTGATTCTTGGTGTCTGTGGCTCAAACTCTTATTTGTGCAAGGTAGGCGTGTACTTTGTGCAACTACAGCGTCTCTCTATTCATGGAAAGAAGCATTAGGACGGGAATGTTTGGCTACTTGTCGAGACATAATGTCCAAAAACATCTAAACCATGGAATTCAAGGAATCTCGATGCAATTGGAAGCATCCGGAGCGCACAAAACAAATGCAGGCTTGCAATCGTCGAGTGGTCAAGCTTCCATCCAAAAGTTAAACTTTTGCTAGACTGGGCAGCATCCCATCTAAACGAATCCACTATTTATTCAGTTACTGAAACTCGACTATTGACATAAAAATTAGCTGCTTTATTAATTCCTATTACATTAGAAAACAAATACTTTTCTCTATGAGCTTAAGGGCGTACAAAATGACATCGACACTTGATGTCTCCTAGCTTTATAGCCCGAACGTAAGCACAATAAAAAAAAATATGTAAATGATATCACAGCATTACAACATGCCCTGGTCAAGAGATGTGTTGAATCATCATCCATGTTACTTTCGAGCGTGCCTTTTCATTATTACCCGAGGCAATCCACACCCGCACCTGCCCATGGGTTGGGTAATTGGGGAAATGCGAGTCTATCACTGGGATAATAATATGAGTTCTGAACTTCTGCCCAAGATGGGAATGTAACACTTGGTTTCCTAGTGCGATAATAGATTCTTGCTCCGACTGTGTTGCTTAAATGACAGAGATCACATTAAGGAAACCCAATCTGACTATCATTAACTCATATCTAATTATAATTGACTTGACTCATGACGACAACAAAGGTGAATCACACCTTCATCACCTTTTCTACTAGATAGAGCCGACTGATGCCAACGGTCCAATGGGCTTTTCACGGTGATATCCAATTGGACCTTTCGGCCTAATCCAGCCTGTTAAACCTAATTTCTCGGCCCATCAAGATAATCAAGAGAAAGGAAGAAGGCCAATACAAACTCGGCTTCGCACTCGAGACCGGCACCCTCGCCACCCGGCCGCCTTCAATCTTGTCTCTTTCCCAACCGTCACTTTCTTATTTTGTTTTCTTTCATTTTTATCTGGAAAATGATTGACTAACGGTGCTGTCATTTTATGGAGATTGACGGTCTAACTCTCGACCACAAAAGCATTTCCTGGGAATAGGATGACTTTTTCATCCGATTTCCACTGAAGTGGCGTTCTTTAAAATAACGTTTTAAGGATTATTTACCCAATATTAGGCATAATTAAACGAAAAGAAAAAAAAAAATTACTAGATTATAGCCAATCATCTTGTGAGTCAAAAAATATATTATTTTGCTTAATAATTGTTAAATTAGAATTCTCGAGGTTTATCTCATTATTCTTAAATCATTATAATGGGGAAAATTGACAAAAAAATTTCTCAATTTATTATACTTTTGCTAATTTAGACTTTTAAGTTTTGCCAACTAAGTTTTGAACATTTTAATATTTTATCAATTGAATCTATCCAGTCAATTTTAATTAAGAATCACTAATGCGGATAGCTTTCGTTGTACACGACAAGACCAACTCTAACGTAGATAATTTTCAATAATATTTTAATATTACTTTCACAATTTTTATTACTTTTTTTTAATTTTCTTTTTTCCCCTTAATTCTTCTTCGTTTTATTGGTGATTGGCCACAAATGATGCCTAGGTGGGTTGGCCTCGCTTGGTCAATGGTTGCCGTCACTCACAGTAGTTAAGGTGGCTTTGCCAGATGTCACCTTGCCTAGGTGATGACTAGTGAGGACCGGCCTTGCTTAGGCTAGATTTGGTAAGGCCACCTTGGCCTGAGTGAGGGCCAACTTTGCCGGTAGTGGGCGTACAATGACCCTTGCCCAAGGGAGGTCACCTCACCTAGCCATAGATGGTGGACAGAAGTATGAAAATATAATATTACATTAATTTCTTGTTCTTTTTATTTTATACAACCGTCGCTTGCTTTTTTTTTTTTTTTTGGCAACGGAAACATATTATTTTCACTGCTCATTGAACCCACGAGGCAATTATTTAATTCATAGTCGCTAGGGGGCTTTAAAAAAATTCAGAAGCCAAGTAAGGGCTTGTTTGGTAACCATTCAAACAAGCCCCGATTCTAATTTTTTGTTTTCAAAAGTAGTTTTGGAATAAAATCATGTTTGGTAAAAAAAATTTTCTCTGGTAAAATTTTGTTCTCGGAAACAAATTTTCTATTTTTTTTTTTTTTTTCGGATGTAAATTTGGAATAGAATCAAGATTAAAAAAAGTTGATTCTTGTTCTCGGAACAAATCTAAGAATCAAGCCATTTTCTTTCTTTTCTTCTTCATCTACCACCACCGTCGTGGTTGCCATTCGCCGCCATCCGCCATCTATTGCCCACCGCCACCGGTCGCCGAAGGCTCGCTAGGCCAAGGCAAGGTTCGGCAAGGCTCGCCCTAGCCCCACCGGTGGCCAAGCGGGCCTCGCCCAACCC
Source organism: Eucalyptus cladocalyx (assembly GCA_017140615.1). Classification (NCBI taxonomy): domain Eukaryota; kingdom Viridiplantae; phylum Streptophyta; class Magnoliopsida; order Myrtales; family Myrtaceae; genus Eucalyptus; species Eucalyptus cladocalyx. The sequence goes on from CM029526.1 coordinate 4,838,333, forward strand.
CGGCGAGGTCGCTTGGCCATCGGTGAGGCTCGGCCGATGAGGGCCGGCGATGCTCTAGTGAGGTTGCCGGCCCTCATCTAGCCGATTGCTTTGTCATCCCAAGGTCGGCGACCGCCACCTTGAAGAAGAAGAAGAGGGGGAAAAAATAAAACAATGATTTGAAGTATGAATTAAACTTTTGCTATTTATATAATACATACTTAATTTTGTATTTTAATTTATTATGTAGTATTTATATTTATAGTTTATTATTTACTATTTAATAAAAAATTGATTAGTTAATATGTTAATTACTTAGTATAGATATAATTAATCAATAGAATTTCTATAATTTGATAAAATTTTAGAATTGGAATAGAAATTTTATATAGTTACCAAAAGTATTTATGTTCTTTTTTTATTCCATAATCAGAAATTGTGTACAGTTATTAAATGAATTCTTTTGCTCAAAAATTAAATTATTCCTAGGAACAAAATAAAAAAGAATAATTTCGATCAGAATCTGTTTCTGAGAACATAATTATTACTAAACGTGCCCTAATTGCCTGCAAGAGACCACGTTCTTCTGGTTCTGCCAAAAAAAAAAAAAAAAAGACGATTTAGTCTAGAGTCACGCCCAACCCATTCAGTGTCATCAAATATTCATTTCACACGAATTTCACTTGCATTTGCTTCGGTCCAACTTATTAGTTTTCTGTGTCTGGGGTGAAAACGTTTTTAGGCTAAAAGGTTTTGATGGAATGCAAAAAGCATTTGGGAAACACTATGAAGTTGTATTGCACTGTTTTGGCCTTCGAATGGTTCCGTCATCTGCCGCTATGTCTTTTTTCTGTTACCTCCATGATTGTCCATATTATTCTTTGATGGATGAACAGAAATCTGAGATGCGTTGCTTTGATTGTCCATACAACTATGAAGTTGTATTGCCCTGTTTTGGCCTTCGAATGGTTCCGTTATCTGCCGCTATGTCTTTTTTCTGTTACCTCCATGATTGTCCATATTATTCTTTGATGAATGAACAGAAATCTGAGATGCGTTGCTTTTGCGGAACACAGTGATGATGCTAATGGCAACATAATGGACTGATTCCTTCGTATCAAACACATCATGACTACTTTAACTGAGGAATTTATACCACCAATCCTGGCTGGAGCAGAGAATTTGTACAATGATACAGAAGTCGGAGACCCGCATTAAATTGCATCGCCTTGAGCAATCTTTCTTCGAGCACTAATGAACAAACCGCTCCTTCAAGCTTTTTCTTTTGTGAGTTTTATGTGGGAATCGGTTGTTTGGATGAACGAACACTGGCCCTTTTTACATTTTTCTTAATTGTTGCTTCGCAATTTGATTTTTATTGCTGAATTTGATTCCTAGGACACACCAGGGCATTTTACTCGAAGTCAGAGGGCATAGTCACCCCCGGAGAGATGGCTGAGCGTCTGCACCAGGAGACGTGGAGGCAGAGAAAGCAGAGACTGGAAGCATTATTAAGGGCGGACCTGATCCAGCAGCAGCACGATCCTCCACAACCCGACAATTTTTTGGATCCCCAGCTATTCTCGGCCGCAAAGGAAGGGGCCGTGGACAAGTTCGTCGAAGCGCTGGAGGATCATTGTGTCAAGGAAAGAGTGTCCTTGCCTGTCCTTCTCGGGCAACGCAGTCCCTTAAGAAATACACTGCTTCATGCTGCGGCAGGTATATTAAGAACGGTGGGACGATGCGTTTTTTAAAGTTACCGAACTCTTGCGCTCAAATTAACCTGACATGAATGGAATACAGAGAGTGATGATAATGTCAGAGCGCTCATCGAATTCGTCCCCGAGCACTTGATCTACTGTGAGAACTCCAGAGGAGAGACGCCACTTCACATTGCAGCTAGAGCCGGGAAAGCTGTTGCGGTGGAGCTTCTCCTTCCCCAAGGGGCGCCAGCATGCCCTGACCACTGCGGCAACTCTGCTCTGCATGAGGCTGTGAGGAATTGCCACCTCGAGGTGATAGGTCATCTGGTGAGTAAAGACCCTAGCCTGCTGTATTGTCAAAATAACGGAAGCAAGTCTCCATTGTGCGTAGCAGTCGAAACAGGGAACTTGAAGGTTCTCCAGCTCTTGCTGGATGCGCTAGACGATGGTGAAGACTGGAGGAGATTAGAGAGTCAAAGGATCTTCGGCATGTCACCCGTTCATGTCGCCCTTATACACTGGAAAAAGGGTAAGCCCTGCTTTTGTGCTCTCTTGCTTATTCTTTGATCTTCTTGGTCACTCGCGTGTTCTTCATTTTGATTTCCACTGTTAGTGGAAAAATCAAGTGTCACAAGCAAAGTCTAGATTAATGGGGCACGTGGAACATATGGTACGATAGCTTGCTATCCTATGGGACAAAATTGTGAGTCAACTCTTGATAATTCGGATCTTCTTGAATAAGATAAACTACTGTTTAAGAATTACAGACATCATATTCATCCCAATAGATAACTTCTCACGTTGTATTTAGATATGCTGATTGAGATGTGGGAAAAGAAGCCATGGCTATTTCAATTGAGAGATGCGGGACATGGTACTCCACTCCACTTGGCAGCGTATGACAATTATCTCGATGGAGTCAAGTTCTTGATGGAGAAGTGCCCAACAAGCGCCTTGGAGCAAGACAGCATGGGCTATCTCCCTATCCATGTCGCCTGCATGATGAATAGAGTCGAGATTGTTGAGGCGTTGCTTAGTCAATGGCAAGACCCTGCAGAGTTCTTAACTAGGCTGGGACAAAATATTCTTCACGTGTCAGCAAGGCACGGATCCACTGCAACTGTCAAATACATACTAGAAAATCCCAAATTCGGTCACCTCATAAATGCAAGAGATTTCGATGGGAATACATCTCTGCATCTTGCTGCATTGCATTGCCAACCTTCGGTCTTGCTTCTTGCACGAGACGGAAGAGTTAATCTTAAGTTGGTCAATAAGAATAACATGACCGCCCGTGATGTGGTAGAGCAGAATATTAAAATAGATTGGTCTCCACTTGGGAAGGTATGACCTTTACACTTTTCTCACAGGTAATAATTTGTTATACCAATCAGGGGCGGAACTAAAACATAAAATAGGGAGGCATGTCATTTAGTGTGCTCTCACCCCCATCTGCAATTTAGTTGCCAAAATCATAATATGTTCGTTTCTTTGTTTATTCTTTGACTCACTACTTGCAGTGGTTAACGGGGACAGTTGTGACACGTGCCGGAACACTGGCAAGTAAAGAATTAGCTATCTGCAAGCCAACCGGTCGAAATCCAACGAAACAATTGGAACCGCCGGAATTTGAAAGAATTAGGGACCATGTGAATACTTTCTCAGTCATAATGGCGCTTGTGGCCTCTGTCACTTTCACTTCTGGTTTATCTGTTCCCGGAGGATATAATGGTTCTGACGGAGATGCTGGAATCCCCATATTGCTTCACAAAGCCATGTACAGAGTCTTTGTGACTTGCAACGCCATCGCCCTGTATAGCTCAATCATGGCACTCGCCCTCCTCTTCTTGTCAAGTATTAATGATCCTTATACGAAGAGACTTACCATTGTCCTATCACTTTACCCGTTGATGATAACTATTTTCACAATGCCTCTCGCATTCATGGCGGGCGTCTACGTGACCGAAACCAAAGTTGCTTGGTTCTCTATTTTTCTCCTGGTCTTGGGATCCGTCGCCCTCTTCGGTATCTGGAGTCTCCTCATTTTGCGTTGTCTTCCATATAGGAGCACAAATCCTCTCATTCGTTTCTTCACCGACAAAATACTTTTTAGGGCTCTTGTGATAGCTTTTAAAAATACTGAAGGGAGTGAGATTGCAGGCAGCAAGGCTGCATCCGTCCGGGCCACTCAGGGCGATACCATCCCGCCCCAACTTGAATAGATCATTTAGCGCCTAGATTCTAGAAAGATGGCGCCTGATCTAGCCTTGATTCTATTAATCTCTCGCTAATTGTGTAACGATGTCCGTACCTTTAGCGCCCTTTTAGTTACATTAGCTGCTGCTGTTTCAATTTGGCTTTCCCACCTGTCTGCAGTCAGAATTAGTGTTGTCTGCAATTTTAGTGTGATCCAAAAATACTTTGTAATCTGCTACTCAATTATAGCTATAAATAATAGCGAAATTTGGCAGAATGGAGTTTTGTAGTTAAATTTCATCATCGCAAAGTTCCATTTCCTTTCACTTTCCTTAACATTAGTTAGGCACGTACCTTTACATTAATTAGAAAAGAAAATTGAATCATCTCATTCAATTTAATATAGTGTTTCCGGGAGAATATATCATCATCAGTTTGCCTTACTTGTTAATTCGGATGTAATAATGATGTATTGGTCGATAAATGTAAACTCACCAATTAATTATTTTATCTGTTTCTCTCTTTATTGATGTATGTTGCTTCTAGTTATAAAAAAATGCGGTTTAAGAGAATTGTGTAAGGTAATATCTACTCTCTTCTTTTTTTCTTTCCTCAAGCTATCAATTCACCGATAAATTTATTGATGTACACCTATGATATATGATGTCATATACATATAACATATGTATCTATATACATTTTCATATAGGAAAGAGGGTTTTGTTCACTAAATGAGGATCATTAATTAGTTCATTTCTATAGCTGTCTTATAGGTGCTATTTTTACTTTTAATTTGCTTTTGTGGACTGAAAACTAAGGGGTCAAATCAGTTACGAGAAGTTTTCATAACGTGCTGTGGTCCTGTTATCATGATGAACTATGGTCAACATTACTATATAGTTTCACTAAGATTTCTAAAACTGTTTTGAGGAGATACCTTGCATCTTTTTGTATTTGGTTTTTATACTCCTTTTTCCTTCTGATGATGATAATCTTTTCCATAATTCAAGGAATGACTGCATTTTTTGCGCGTGCTTAGTAGTTTGCAACTCCATGCATCCAAGGCCGTCATTGAGAGCAGTAGACGTACGAGCGGCATGAACTCTTTCTAGCATTTTCATGTTCCGACTTCTATTACTGAATCATATCGATATAGCCAATGGACTATTCAGCTCTAAAAGATTAGTTCACCTATGCCAGTTTAGTAGTTGGAACGCAAGAGAAAATTTTGATGACAAGGTATAAACAGTAACACTAAGAAACCCTTCATTAGCCCCAATCATGGATCGTTACTTGCATTGTATTCAATGAAAAGAGAGCCGCTTCAGCTAGCTATGCGTTTCAAGAAATTCTTGTTGCCTGTGGTGTGGGCTCAACTTGACAAACTAAAGATGCACTGAGAAGAGTCGTATATAAAAAAATTATGAGACATAATACATACGCATACAGCTAGATTTCTGTTGCCAATCAGCAGATTCTGAGAAGTGGGAATACCAAATTCAACTGCTTTTGAAACCTCAGTCACCATACCGTAGTTTAATTTGGAATATCAAGTGCATGTGCTGTCTAGTGATAATTCATGACATTTATATCCACTCCAAAGAAACAAGGACAAGATTCTTGCCAACAGCCAACATATACTGTCATGCCCCGAACCCCGAGCGCGCGCACATTCCACTACGGTCGATCAAATGCGACATTCCCAGGTAGTGTTGCCGACCCCATCCATTTATTAATGCGCAAGCGGAACGTATTATAAAACCCCTGACAATAAAATACGGGATATAAAAGCAGCAAGCAAAACCACAACATAACACTTTCATGATTCAACATTATTATAAACAGAGGTCTACGGCCAAAAGTCTACAAAAGACCGGCTCTTAAAAAGGAATTGTCCTACGACCTACAAGTCGGACACGTTCTCCAATCTTATGACTTCACCTCTGCAACTCCTCAAGGCCAACCAAAGCTATCCGGTCGCTCTGTCCACCAGGGACCTGAAATTTTAATCCCACAACCGGGATGAGACGATGTCTCAGCAAGTTCAACCCCTTAAACCCCTATTAGAAAGAAAATACGTCCTGGGTGGCCTAGCCACATCACACATAAGACTTACCTCGCATTAGCCTTCATCTGCAGGTTAACATAATTTATATAATTCAACCACGTGCAATTATGATAACCAAACAACCATGGCACAATCACATCATCAGAACAATTCAACCACTTGGATCGTCTCAACGATCAATCGACTTGGCCGATTACATGTCATTCTAGCAAATCAATCATTGCTCTCAATTACGGCCCTATAGGAAGGTTTAATAACCAATGGGCAATCACGGCCCCACCGGCAGGACCTTTAATTAGGTGGTCCATTACGGCCTCACTTTCAAGCACGACCTCTCATAGGTGGTCCATCACGGCCTCATTGGGCACGACCTCTAATAGGTGGTCAATCACGGCCCCATTAGGCACGACCTCTCTTAGGTGGTTCATCACGACCCTACTAGGCACGACCTCTCATAGGTGGTCCATCACGGCCTCACTGGGCACGACCTCCAATAGGTGGTTAATCACGGCCTCACTAGGCACGACCTCTAATAGGTGGTTAATCATGGCCAATCTCCCATCAATTTCAACACTTAGAATTTTATAAAGAATCCATATTTATCACAATCAACACTCAATTCGCCACATCCATTCATCAAATTCAAATTCTAAATGCACAACAGCGATCGGCACGAAATTCTGAGCAAATAAGGTCCCAACGAAAATTTTCGGAATTTAATAAATAATTAAATTTATTCCGAAAATTAATTAAATAATAATATCCATAGTTTTTGAAATCCACACTCAATTTATAATATCCAATCATCAATTTCAAAATCCGAATGTACTTGTGACCGGCACGAAATTCTGAGCAACCGGGGTAAAAAATAATTTTTTCGTATTTTTAATAATATTTTAATAATTTCGGATTATAAAATAATATTATATTTTCCAGAATTTCGAAGCACTTAAATAATTCAAAAATAAAATCCTTTTATGTCACATCAAGGCTTAACTTTAAATAACTTCTTTTAACCTTTAATTTAAACACACTTTAACATAGACCAACCTCTTAATCCACTTTATAATTAAATATACTAATCCACCCACATAAACTTATTTAATTTAAACTAAGCACACTTAGGGCATCATTAACACTCTAATAAAGATTTAGTGAGCTAAACTCACCGGATTAACGAGCCGAGCGGACCAAAACGACGGGGACGACGCGAGGATCGACTTTCCTCAAGGTGGGCCGAGCATCTGGGCTCGGGAAGGCGGCCAAAATGGGCCAAGACTTAGCTGCCATACCCATTTTCTTGGTTGCTGTCCATGGCGGTTTGAGGCCGAGAAAGGGTAGATCCGGAGCTTGGATGAGATGGAGAAGGACCAAGGAAGGTTGAGGGGTCGAATCGGACCTAAGCGGGGCCCGAATGGTGGCCGAACGGCTCCGGCACTGGCTAATGCAGCAGCCGCGACGCAAGGGCAGGCGAGAGGGAGCCGGAGATGAGCAGAGCAGCAGCGGGTAGTGACGGCCTTGGCGCAAGGCATGGACGGCGAGCGGCGGTGGAGCGCGGCTACTCCGGTGGTGCTGCTAGCCTCGCTGTCTTCGGCTTGCAGATTTGCTGGGGACGTCGAGCCCGAGCAGGAGAAGGAGGAGAGACGGAGGCGGTGGTGTGGTGGCGGCACGAGCGGGCGGCAAGCGGCCTGGCGGTGTGAACGGCGGCGGCTCCGGAGGCGTGCGGACGACCGAGCGGGCGGAGGGGGCGTCGAGCTCGCTGGCCGGCCGGATTCTCTCTCCCTCTCTTCCCATTTCGGAATCCAAGGAGCTAGAGGTTGAAGATGATGTTGATGGGTGCCTTTCCAAGAGCCAATATCCACCCTCCACTTGTCCAAATCTCATTCTCTTTGGCCCAATCACCATGACATCTGTTAGGGAAATCCCTTATAATGTTTTGAAGATGACAAAATAAATCAAAGGCTACTAACATGTTTGATGGTTGAGTAATAGACCATGCAGATGATAGAACATGGAAAGGATATTATCAAAGTCAGAAGATGACCAGAAGACTGAACGTATGACCAAAGTATATTCCGAAGATTTCCAGGACTTCGTGTCAAAGTCTAAAGACCGCGTACTCAAGACTCAAAGTCTCAAGACCGCGACTCGAGACCCAGATTGTAAAGTCTCAAGACTCATATCGTAAAGTCTCAAGACTCAGACTTTACATCCAGATTCGATGAATCGTAACTCAAGCCCAATCATATAACGGCTAGTGATCTGATTTGGATTCCACATCAAGATTGATTTGATTGAAGACAAGAACTTTATATACGAAGAAGCTTTACTTATGGAAACCAAGATTTCGTTTGTATGGGCGATCGGAATCAATTTGGGATTTTACCTTTGTCACTCAACGGCTACCTAATCTTCTAGATACGAGCTGTCCAATGGGTATATTGGAAGACGATTCTCCGGGATGCTGTCCAACGGCTAGTTTGGAAGTGGAGGAGTATTTAAGAAGATCATGGACCGATGAGCAAGTAAGAGACGGAGCGTAGAATTTATAATTCCAAAGTCTAAGCGACCTTCGATTATACACTTGTCTTTGGAGAGCTTAAACGTTTGTAATCGTGAGAGAAATACCAAAAGAGTGACTTAGTGAGATAGGGTGATCTACTACTAAGTGTTTGCACTCGAAGTTGTAATCTCTTGTTGATTGCATAGTGGAATCCAGCCAAGAAGGCTGTTATCGTGGGAGAGTGGACGTAGGCTTGGATTAAGCCGAACCACTATAAATCTTGTGTTCTTATTCTCTTCCCTAACTCCTTTATTTTGTTCATACTAGCACTCTCAACATCATCCCATGTCATCTTCCACTAACTCATTTCCTCTACAACCTATTTCAATGGGTCCAATTTCATTTTCCGCCGGGGCATAAAACTTTGTGCAACAATTTCTTCAATTCCACTTGATTCTCTTCCAATTGAGTCCAATTAAAGTCCATAAAATTAACCCAATGTCACCACACTTTAATTCACATATTCACTTGTCTATATAATCAACTTAAGTCCCAAAAGCGCGACCAAAAGATGAGCCTACTAATTTCTCGAGTCAAATTAACCATTTTCTAATTTAATTGCTGAAAAACTCTAATTGCATGAAAAATTTTCCGAAGATTAGTCAATGATCCTAAAATGATTTGTGACACACCTAGACTTCCAATTTCTGAATTCGATCTCAATTCCACGGTTAATTTCACTTTGGCACGATACTAGCGCGGCCCAACCTACCGGGTAGCTTTTAGAAATTTTCTTGCATTTAACCTGTGGTTGATAATCTCAAGCCACAATGTACATCTTTGAAACATTGGCAACTTTCGGTTGTCGGGGTAATCTCAAGGTTTCAGATACGGACACAGGGTACCCAATCAATAGAAAAGTCGGTCTAGTGCCGATCGACAAGAATTGTGCGATCTGGTGGAATCACCCACACTTTATCATATGCCTCTATTGAGTCGACGTATCTCCGATCTCTAATCGATTTTTAATTGTGCCGTAATGACTCTTGCAGATTAGCTCGGTCGGAAGGTCGCTTCATAGTCAAATTCTCAAGTCTGATGCATTAGAAACTCTTAGCGGCTTCACCTGATAGACTAGTTTTCACATGAGTGGCCAACTCAAGGAAAAGAATTATATGCGTGCCAACGAAATGCCCGTCTCAATTTATCGAAAATAGGATTGGAAAATCGGGATGTCACAACTCTTCCCCTCTTATAAAAAATTTCGTCCTCGAAATTTAAACCTTTACCAATTCTTAAACAGAAAAGGTGGGGGTACAATTGTCTCATCGAATCTTCGGTTTCTCAGGTTGCTCCTTCTGTACCAATACTGCTAGATCACTACTATCTTGCTCGAACCACTTTGGGTTCCAAAATACTAAACGCTTGCCCACTTAAAATTCCAAATGTCTTCAACACAAAATCTGCGAAGCTAAACTGGCGATTCTGAGCGGTCTCTAAACTGTCTCTGATAATTGCAACTGAATCACTAATTTCTGACCCAACTCTGGACTTGCGATTTTCTGATCTCTGATCTCATCTCAACAGACTGAAATCCTGCACTCTCTACTATACACTGCTTAAGAAAGAACCATCTGAAAGCTCTGCCAACTTGGAACATCTGATCTAGATTTGAAATACAATTCATCCCCGGCACTCCATGCAGATGATTTATATGATATACACACACTTCGGTGTACCTATTTTGTGATAAGATAGAATCTCCAATTTCTGAAATCGAACTTAGATTGGCGATTAATTTCACTCTGACACGCTTTTAGTGTGACATAGGCTACTAGGTAGTTTTCGGAGCTTTTTAGGACAAATGACCCGTGGTCGATTTTCTTCGAGCCATGATGAACCCACTTGACACATTGGCGACTCTCGAGGGTCGTGAAAATCTCGATGATTCAAATACGGACACAAGGTACCAAAACGACAGTAAAATCAAATTAGTATCATTCGACGAGAGTTTTCCAATTTAGTGGAGTCAACCACGATCGGTCATTCATCTCAGTCGAACTGACCTATCTTTGATCTTAATTCGATTTTTAACTATGCAGTAATGATCTCTAAAGATGAGCACGGTCGAGAAGTCGGTTCCTGGTCGAATTCTCAAGTCCATTTGCCTTAAAGTCCTTAATAACTCACCCAACTAGTCTAGTTATCTCGTAAGTGGCCAACTCAGAGAAAAACACTGTAATCGCGTCGATGAAATGCCCAATTTAACCAATCGAAATCAGAGTCTGAAAATCAGGATGTCACACACTTAAAACAAGGTCTATTCATACTGTCTGGACAACGCTGAAATTACTATGATTAGCTTCCCATAAGATATCTTCTTTAATTTCTACATCATCAATAACACACAATCATCCTCAGAACCTTAGCGTTCTGTCTTCAGAAATTTGAAAATCAACCTCTCTCTCATCTGCATTCTCTTATAAAGTCTCCTGAATTTCTGAATCTGTCCGCTGAAGCAATTGGATTCTGATATGCTCTCTCGGTTCAATTCTGAGGGTAGTAATAAGATTCCAAAGGTGGCCTACCTTAGATTTGAAAACCGAATTTCGAATTTCCTCAAATAAGATCCAATACTTGAGTACCGACTGTGCAACTAAGGACTCTCGACCCAATGCATCTGCGACTTTGCTCACATTTCTACGGTGATTCAAAATATCATAGTCATAATCCTTAAAAAGTTCCATCCAGCGGCATTGTCTCATATTCAACTCCCAAAGTCTCAACTGACGGGACGCATATGCAACAACCATATCCTGCTATATCAACACATAACCCAATCCTTTAAACAACGCATCACTATATATCTCATCACTTCTATGACCAAATGGAATAGTAAGCACAAATGCGGTAGTCAGCCTCTTTTTAGGCCCTTGAAAACTACACTCGCATTTATCTGTCCACATGAACTTTTCTTACTTCCTCAGTAGTCGAATCAACTGCAATGCTGACATTGAAAACCCTTCCATAAAACTTCTGTAATATCCTGCTAATCCCCAAAAACTTCTAATCTCTGTCACTGTAATCAATCTCGGCTAACTGTTCACTACTTCAATCTTGGACGGGGTCTACGAAGATTTCTTCGCCTGAAATCACGTGACCTAGGAGCGCAACACGAGTCATCCAAAACTCACATTTGCTAAACTTAGCATAAAATTGAAGAGTCCTCAAGGTCTCTCGTGCTCCTCAGCACTCTTTAAACACATTAGGATAACTTCAATGAACACGATCAAGACTGATTCAAGTACCCTTAAACATTTTTCTCATTAGACCCAAACAAATAGCTATGGTGTCCATCAAACCATACGGTATTACAACGAACTCATAACTGCCATATCGAGTACGAGATGCTAACTTCAGTGTGTCCTTCTTCCTGATCCTCAATTGATGATACCCTGACCTCCAGTCGATCTTGAGGAATATCGATACACACCACAATGAACCACATTTCTCCTTCATGTACAAAACTGGTGCTCCCCAAGGTTATGCACTGGAAAGTATGAATCCCCTATCCAACACTTTCTGCATCTACACCGTCAGTCCTTTTAACTCGGGTAACACCATCCGGTAAGGAGCCTTAGGGACTAGCTCTGTTCCGAGTGCTAATTCAATCGCGAACTCCATTTCTCTTCCTGATTGCAAACTTGACAATTCTTCAGCAAATACTTTAGAAAACTTATGTACCACGATTATATTCTCCATATTCGGCTCCTCAACTGATGCATCCACTACAACTGCCATGTAGATTTGGTAACCATCAACTAGAACCAGGTCATCTTTAGTGACAAATAACAAGGATTGAAGATCCTTTCGAACTTTCAGTAATTCAAAACTCTCATACGCTAACTGAACCAACTGAATTATATCACCGCCACGATTCATAACAGCAGAAAGCTCCTCGTGCCAAACCTTTTTCATAAATGACTTCCAAGTCATACATAAGCAAACCCATCAGGTACAACTATAGTCAAAGACTCATCTTCCTATTACTTAATTACAACGACGGAAACTCCACAACCTTCACTCAAAATCCTGTTGCGCTACTTTGATAAAAATATCTCAAAAACATTCATCTTCTGATTGATGCATGGTCGATCCCATCATGCTCCTCTATCCATCCTGGTGGCATCCTATTTGCAGTAATGGTACTTACGCTCTCTTGGACTTACACGGACAATTCCTGACCCGATGGCCGTGCTGGCCACATTAAAGCATGCTCCCTTTTTACTCTGACACTGGGCTGACTCAAGCCTCTTTCCACAAACTCGTTACACAATCGGTGAGTCCTCTACCTCCCATCAAGGAACATCATGCCCCCTTTCTTGCACTGGGATCCATTCCAAGTACCCCACTGAACATCTTGAAGCATGCTTCCTCTGTTCTGTCTTATCAACGGCGGTGACAGAAACGGTTGTGGTTCCATCTGTCTATATAGGCAATCTCTGATCAGAAGACTGTACTAGCGACCCTTGTAAAAGTCATTTCCCTCTTACAGCACAGAACAGATCAATGTCTTTCCCTACAGACATGGCACACATCAATCGAGAATCGAGTTAAGCACTGACTTTCTCATTCTACTCTTCCGGTTGGGTGAAACGGGGCACCTTTCTTCTGACATCAGCTTTTCTCCCTAATCAATTTCCATCTATGTCTAAACTGAAGCTTGACTTAGATACAGCGGCTTGATCCTTGATCACAACTCCAGATTGAGCCTCAACAGTCGCGGCAACAACAACAATCACCACACTGGCAACGGTAGAAACAACGGCAACAGCAGCGGCTCGGTCCTGAGCTTACTGAACCAACAAGCTTCCAAAGAACACTAGCGCCTCAACGATCCCATCAAACCTAGGATCGTTTGGTGCTACTACACTCTAAGTACCGACTTGCGGCGGTACTCTCACACTCGCGCTGGTCTAAGCATACGCTCTACCTCGGGTACCGACTCTTGTCAACATCCTACCCCGAGGTACAGGTCCTATCGACCTCCTTCAAGGAGTTCTCCACTCCTGATCACTCATCCTACAGGCTCTTTATAGACACCTGTCTTCCGATTCCAACAACAAGTTAGAATTTGAGTGACCCCACAAACAATCTACCAAACAGCTATCAACCACATGCATAAGCATATTAAAAGCCTTTCCTACTAACTATCCCATAACTCATCGCACCTTATCACTCCATACACAGACCATGCTTTGATACCACATAAACGGGGATGTCACGCCCCGAACCTTGAGCGCGCGCACATCCCACTGCGGTCGATCAAATGCGACATTCCCAGGTAGTGTCGCCGACCCAATCCATTTATTAATGCGCAAGCGGAACGTATTATAAAACCCCTGACAATAAAATACGGGATAGAAAAGTAGGAAGCAAAACCACAACATAACACTTTCATGATTCAACATAATTATAAACAGAGGTCTACGGCCAAAAGTCTACAAAAGATCGACTCTTAAAAAGGAATTGTCCTATGACCTACAAGTCGGACACGTTCTCCAATCTTATGACTTCACCTCTGCAACTCCTCAAGGCCAACCAAAGATATCCGGTCGCTCTGTCCACCAAGGACCTGAAATTTTAATCCCACAACCGGGATGAGACGATGTCTCAGCAAGTTCAACCCCCTAAACCCCTATTAGAAAGAAAATACGCCCCGGGTGGCCTAGCCACATCACACAGAAGACTTATCTCGCATTAGCCTTCATCTGCAGGTTAACATAATTTATATAATTCAACCACGTGCAATTATGATAACCAAACAACAATGGCACAATCACATCATCAGAACAATTCAACCACTTGGATCGTCTCAGCGATCAATTGACTTGGCCGATTACATGTCATTCTAGCAAATCAATCATTGCTCTCAATTACGGCCCCACTCGGCACGACCTTTAATTATGTGGTCCATCACGGCCTCACTAGGCACGACCTCTCATAGGTGGTCCATCACGGCCTCACTGGGCACGACCTCTAATAGGTGGTCAATCACGGCCCCATTAGGCACGACCTATTTTAGGTGGTTCATCACGGCCCTACTAGGCACGACCTCTCATAGGTGGTCCATCACGGCCTCACTGGGCATGACCTCCAATAGGTGATTAATCACGACCTCACTAGGCACGACCTCTAATAGGTGGTTAATCACGGCCAATCGCCCATCAATTTCCACACTTAGAATTTTATAAAGAATCCATATTTATCACAACCATTCATCAAATTCAAATTCTAAATGCACAACAGCGATCGGCACGAAATTCTGAGCAAATAAGGTCCCAACGAAAATTTTCGGAATTTAATAAATAATTAAATTTATTCCGAAATTTAATTAAATAATAATATCCATAGTTTTCGAAATCCACACTCAATTTATATTATCCAATCATCAATTTCAAAATCCGAATGTACCGCAGCGACCGGCACGAAATTCTGAGCAACTAAGGTCAAAAATAATTTTTTCGTATTTTTTAATAATATTTTAATAATTTCGGATTATAAAATAATATTATATTTTCCAGAATTTCGAAGCACTTAAATAATTCAAAAATAAAATCCTTTTATGTCACATCAAGGCTTAACTTTAAATAACTTCTTTTAACCTTTAATTCAAACACACTTTAACATAAACCAACCTCTTAATCCACTTTATAATTAAATATACTAATCCACCCACATAAACTTACTTAATTTAAACTAAGCACACTTAGGGCATCATTAACACTCTAATAAAGATTTAGTGAGCTAAACTCACCGGATTAGCGAGCCGAGCGGACCAAAACGACGGGGACGACGCGAGGATCGACTTTCCTCAAGGCAGGCCGAGCATCCGGACTCGGGAAGGCGGCCGAAATGGGCCAAGACTTAGCTGCCATACCCATTTTCTTGGTTGCTGTCCATGGTGGTTTGAGGCCGAGGAAGGGTAGATCCGTAGCTTAGATGAGATGGAGAAGGACCAAGGAAGGTTGAGGGGTTGAACCGGACCTAGGCGGGGCCTGAACGGTGGCCGGAGGCGGCCGAACGGCTCCGGCACAGGCTGATGCAGCAGCCGCGACGCAAGGGCAGGTGAGAGGGAGCCGGAGATGAGCAGAGCAACAGCGGGTAGTGACGGCCTTGGCGCAAGGCATGGACGGCGAGCGGCGATGGAGCGCAACTACTCCGGCGGTGCTGCTGGCCTCGCTGTCTTCGGCTTGCAGATTTGCTGGGGACGTCGAGCCTAATCAGGAGAAGGAGGAGAGACGGAGGCGGTGGTGCGGTGGCGGCACTAGCAGGCGGCAAGCGGCCTGGCGATGCGAACGACGGCGGCTCCGGAGGCGTGCGGACGACCGAGCGGGCAGAGGGGGCGTCGAGCTCGTTGGCCAGCCAGATTCTCTCTCCCTCTCTTCCCATTTCGGAATCCAAGGAGCTAGAGGTTGAAGATGATGTTGATGGGTGCCTTTCCAAGAGCCAATATCCACCCTCCACTTGTCCAAATCTCATTCTCTTTGGCCCAACCACCATGACATCATCCCATGTCATCTTCCACTAACTCATTTCCTCTACAACCTATTTCAATGGGTCCAATTTCATTTTCCACTGGTGCATAAAACTTTGTGCAACAATTTCTTCAATTCCACTCGATTGTCTTCCAATTGAGTCCAATTAAAGTATATAAAATTAACCCAATGTCACAACACTTTAATTCACATATTCACTTGTCTATATAATCAACTTAAGTCCCAAAAGCACGACCAAAAGACGAGCCTACTAATTTCTAGAGCCAAATTAACCATTTTTTGATTTATTTGCTGAAAAACTCTAATTGCATGAAAAATCTTCCGAAGATTAGTCAATGATCCTAAAAATGATTTGTGACACACCCAGACTTCCAATTTCTGAATTCGATCTCAATTCCACGGTTAATTTCACTTTGGCACGATACTAGCGCGGCCCAACTTACCGGGTAGCCTTTAGAAATTTTCTTGCATTTAACCTGTGGTTGATAATCTCAAGCCACAATGTATATCTTTGAAACATTGGTGACTTTCGGTTGTCGAGGTAATCTCAAGGTTTCAGATACGGACACAGGGTACCCAATCGACAAAAAAGTCGGTCTAGTACCGATCGACAAGAATTGTGCGATCTGGTGGAATCACCCACACCTGATCATATGCCTCTGTCGAGTCGACCTATATTCGATCTCTAATCGATTTTGAATTGTGCCGTAATGACCCTTGTAGATTAGCTCGGTCGAAAGGTCGCTTCATAGTCAAATTCTCGAGTCTGATTCATTAGAAACTCTTAGCGGCTTCACCCGATAGACTAGTTTTCACATGAGTGGCCAACTCAAGGAAAAGAACTATATGCGTGCCAACGAAATGCCAGTCTCAATTTATCGAAAATAGGATTGGAAAATCGAGATGTCACATATACACCACTTAGAGATTCAGCTTAGGTGCTTGAATTACACGCTACTACATTGAAACTTGAAAGATCATATAAAAGGAAAAAGGAATACAACAATTGCACAAGATCATACCAGCCAAAGGTGTGTACACTATACAAGGGCAGCGCTCCTAGTGCTCCAAAATTTTAATCTTTTCTTGGCGCTTGTGCATCTCGTTGAACCACCTCGGGTGAGAGACGAGACACGGAGACAAGCTTGTACTTGCTCAAACTTCAACTCATCACACTTCAAGGCAGCTTTTTTACAGCCTTGATGCTTCCCGGCACCAATAGAAATCTCATTCAATTAGCTTCCAAGAAAAGATCTCACTCTTTCCACCAAATAAATTTGCACGCCATGGTCGATTTAAAAGAAATATGAGCTAATAACCTCATGAAATTTTTCCCAATCTCCTAGAAAATCATGCTAGTATCACAATAACAGCAAGATGCAAATTCGGCACCCATTATGCTTTCAAAGTTCAAGCTTCAAGATTAATGCGACTTGTGTAAAAAAAGAAAAAAAAAAAAAAAAAGAAGAAGAAGAAAACACAGTTCAAGAATCCAAGTGGTATTGTTCTTTTGTTAAAAAGGATCGAGATACAAAAACCGATCCCACTAAGCTAACCTACTTACAATCACCAAAAAGAGGAGAATAATGGTGCGTTTGTTTGCTTTCTATTTAAAAATTGTTCCCGGAACGTAAACAAACAAAATAGAAAAGTGTTTCTGTTCCGGGAACAATTTTTGAACAAAAAAACGCGTTTGGTAAACTTGTTCCGAGAATAAAAATAAACGAAACACATTTGGTAAATTTGTATAATTTTTTTTTATTTCTTTTATTTTTCCTTTTTTTATTTTTTATTTTTTCTTTTTTGGCCGGTCGCCAGCCTCGGCCATGGCCGGCGACCGACCGAGGGCCGGCGGCCTCGCCCAACCACGGCGAGGCTCACCGGCCCCAGCCGAGGCCGAGCTTGCCCAAGAGCCGGGCGAGGCGCGGCCTCGCCGGCCACCGCCCGAGCGACGCCGACTCGCCCGAGATCTAGCGAGGCCAAGCCTCGCCGGGCGAGCTTGGCCTCGTCGGATTTGGGCAAGATTGAGCTCGCCCGGTGGGCGCGAGGCCGACCTCGCTAGCTACGCGAGCCTCGCCATGGCCGGGCGAGGCCGCCGGCCCTTGTTGGCCTGGTCGCCGGCCATGGTCGAGGCCGGCGACCGGCGAAAGAAAAAAGAAGAAAATAAGAAGAAAAAGAAAAAGAAAATATAAAAGTGTTTCTCAGATTTGTTTCAGAAATAAGAAACACAAATTTGTTGTTTCTTATTTCTATTTCTTTTTTGTTTCGAGAAGAAAAGAACAAAAAAGGAACAAACGCACCCAAACTCGTTTCTGTTCATTTTTTGTTCCTGGAACAAAAAAATAGAAATTTTTGTTCCCGAGAATAGAAATAGGAACAAAAATAGGTGCCAGCCAAATGCACCCTAAAGCGCTAATTTCATGATTCAATTTCAACGAGTAAAGGATGAATTTTTGTGCTATTCAGCATCCGGCTCGACACCCGTTCGACTCACCGCTCAAGTCGAGTAAATTAAATAGCACTGGACAATTTCCGACGTCGTGACCAAGGTGATCGCAGCCCGCACCTTCCGGTGCTCCTCCCTAGAAGCTCGATGATGCAAAGCTTCGTGATGGGATTTACATACTTCATCGCACGGAAAATCACAACCACGGGGTTGACCATGATTGAATCACGTAACTTGGTAGTGAAATAACGTAGAATTTAACCTCCGTACACCCGCGATTCCGGATACGAGGGATCCCATAAAGAAGGAAGAGTACCTTGAAAGGATCCGAGAGACGAAGGGAGGCCGCACTCCCCGAAGTTCACGAGGATGCTGTCCCTGTTGGAAGATATGCATTGGATGGATTCCGAAGACATACTTAGAAGGAATCTCGGTCGATTATATTTGTGTATAAATTAGTTAGGAATTGATGTCAATCGTTTATACAAACCTTTTCTTCCTTTATTACATCAATCTTGTATTATATTTACGAGCATTGTACATTGAATGAATACAATGAAAACACAATTCCTACGAATTCTCTTGATCTTCTCTTGATACTTCATCTTCTTTCATGGTATCAGAGCTTCGGCTTCTGATTTTTTTCCTCGCTTCCGCTCCTGGTCCTGGTTGCCTGCCAAAGGAGATCTGAAATAACTCAACAGATCTACCTTCTGGGATAGGAACCACTCTCGAGAAAGAAGAAAAGAGCTTCTATTTTTTTATCCTTACCTCCGTAACTTCCATGGCTGATAACCAGTCCTCCTCAGATGCATCACCACCATTGCAGATCCAAGATTCTCCTGCAGAAACGCAACAACAAGCACTCCAAACTCAACTGGTTCAATGGAGACCCACACAGGCTCAGTTCGGACTGGGGCAACCCTTTGCGGGTCAACCGTTCCAGTGGATACCTTACCCATGGTATCTCGGGCCAAGCCCGAATAAATCATCACCTGTTCATGTGGGCCAGCAAGGAGCCCACGTCCAGTCCGAGGGGAGTCCACCAACCGTGAATGGGGCAAACTCGAACCCCGGAATGGAGCAGGTAATCGGGTCTGGAAGCGGGTCTGGAGAACCGGGTATGGGAACGAATCCCTACCCGGGATTTTCAAATGCGGGTTACCAATTCAGCTCAAACGAATCGGGTCAGGGAACGAATCCCTACCCGAATCTTGCACCCAGATTCATGCCATTCCCGGTCGCTGCCGTCACCGGGCGACCAGAGCCTAGTGACCCCCTGCATGTCTCGACGGCCGACGGCCCTGAATTGAAACTAATCAACTTATAGTTAACCGGACCGGAGAATTACCACAGGTGGGCCCGAGACTTCCGGCGCGCCCTCGTAATGAAGGACAAAGATGGATTCCTCGACGGGGCGGTTCCGATTCCTGCCGATGAACGCCTGGCTCGATTCTGGAGAAAGTGCAACCAGCTCGTAAGGACATGGATCGGCAATTGCATTTCTCCGGAAGTTGCCGCCGGGCCTACCACCAACAAGACTCGAAAGCCATATGGGACAACATCAAACAGATGTATGGAAAGTTAGATCGGCACGAATTTTTTCCTTTTGCAGAACTCGATTTTAAAGCAAGGAAACATGACCGTGACGGCCTGTTATAACAAATTATCGTCCTTATGGAACGATCTCGAAGCCACGGAAGAAAGACTTGAAGGACCAGAGGCGACTCTTGCACAATATCGCTCCATAAAAGAAAGGGAAAAAGCAACCCGATTTCTCCTTATACTGAACGACTCGTACCTGAGTTTTCGGTCCCAGATCTTGGCCATGGAGCCCGCGCCACCACTCGGGCGAATCTTCCAACTCGCCATCCAGGAAGAGAGCCAGAGACTCGCATCCTCGGAGCCGACGAAGGGAGCAGGAAGTTTCGCTCTCGCGAGTCGAGGAGAACGGCGAGATCCGCCGCAGATCCGTGGAGCCAAAACCCTAGCGCACGAAAGAGGGGAGATGCGGGGGCGCTAGGGTTCCGAATTAATGAAGAACGCGCCCTTAAAAATGAAGGGATGGGTGGTCCAGATCATCCGCGACGATCTGACGGCCAGAAGAGCTTGATCCGCTTCGCTGGATTGAACGGTGGAGATGAGGCGAGTGGGAAAGGATCAGACGGTGGGATTTTTTCGGCATATGCGAAAAATTTCTCTAAAGGCAAAGGTAAATTATATTGCGAATTTTGTCGCCGCCCGCACCATACAATTGAGAATTGTTGGAAGTTACACGGCAAACCTGGAGAAAGGGGGAGAAAAAAAGAATTTTCTACAGCCAATCAAGTTAGTTGGTCCAATGTTGATAAATTCATTACATATGAGCAATATCAACAACTGATGCAGACCATGAATAAATTGGACACCACCAACAAAGGGGGAAATCTTTCAGGTATCTCTCGCTGCTTGGTCAATAATATCTCAAGAAATAATTGGATAATTGACTCTGGAGCCAGTGATCACATAGTTTGTGAGAAGGCATTTTTTTCAGAAATAAATGCGAAATTGGATTTTCCCATTTCTGTGCAATTACCCAATGGCAATATTACTTATGTTGCAATTACAGGGAAAGTCCAACTTAGTCCCCAAATTACTCTCACAAATGTGCTTTATGTCCTAGAATTTCGATTCAATCTTGTCTCTGTCTCCAAAGCCTGTAAAGAAAATTCTTGTCGTATACAGTTTGATTCTGACAATTGTTTTTTTCAGGCCCTTTCGACTGGCAAAGTGATGGGCATTGGTAGTCTCTCTGAAGGACTGTTCCTTTGGAAAAATTTCCCAAGTAATCTTGATTTGTCATCTATTTTTTTAAATAAAATGTCATTGTGTAATGCAACTACCAATGATAAAGAATTCCTTATGCATTCAAGATTGGGTCATAGTACTTTTTTCACTCGTGAGAAAATTCAACAAGGGATAGTTGAAACAAGAGGGATTGGAACGGTAGAGAATGTTCCGATATTTTTACCAAACCTTTATGTCAGAGACAACATGCATATCTATTAAGCAAGCTTGGCGTCTTGGATATCTACCGGCCACCAAGCTTGAGGAGTGTTGGAAGATATGCATTGGATGGATTCCGAAGACATACTTAGAAGGAATCTCGGTCGATTATATTTGTGTATAAATTAGTTAGGAATTGATGTCAATCATTTATACAAACCTTTTCTTCCCTTTATTACATCAATCTTGTATTATATTTACAGAGCATTGTACATTGAATGAATACAATGAAAACACAATTCCTACAGAATTCTCTTGATCTTCTCTCGATACTTCATCTTCTTTCAGTCCCATATCGCTTTGGATACATTGAATTGAGTGAGTATGATGGGGTCATCCACTCCGAGCTCTCGATTCGGATCCAGGAAAACCTCCATCACCATGTACCGGTTCTTGAATCCCACCATGATCTCCGGCCTCCGCCACCGCGACGACCGCCTCCGCCGTTCCAAAACCCTAGCAACTTAGAGAGAGCCTTTGGAGATGATGAAGGAGGGGGCGTTTGACTGTCCTATGAGCAAGAAGAACCGGAACGAACCGGAGCCGGTAAATATCGGTCCGGTCCTGGTTCCAGGTGTGGACCCATCCACCGGACCGGATCGATAGCTTCTTTTTTTTCCCCTAATTTTTATTATTACAAAAATGAAAACCCAAACTAGTTATATTTTATCCGAAAAACCCTAATGAGTCGATGCAACAAACAAAGAGCCTGTTTTTCGACAAAGCAGAAGACGGCAAAGTCACGAATCGAAGCGTGGACGCAGTTGATATAAACCGAGCAATAGAAGAATGGAGAACCATGGAGGTTGAGGGAGACCAGAGAACTGGAGAAAACCCCAGATCAGCGGGGCAGGCGACGACAGGTTCCGAAATCTCCAAGCCACTCATCCGGATTGCTCAACCAGTACGCAACGGAGAAAGATCAAAGACTGGGTCGGTGAGAGATTCAGCAGATCGAAGGGTGGGTGGAGGGGTGCGATGTGAGATTGAGAGAGGGAACCTTGAGAATGGGGGATGGAGATGGAGATGCAGATGGAGATGGAGGGGAGTCGCAAACGATCTCTCAACACCTCTCGCGCCAATCTAACTCACCGTCCATATCCTGCTGATCCTCGCCCGCAGTTCTCTCCTTCACCATCACGGATGAAATCGTCTTTTCTCCTCTTCTCTTTCGAAATGGAAAACAGGACGAAACAGAGCAAGAAAAACGCCAGTTCCCGGACCGACGAGGGAGCCGAAACGGACCGGCGGTTTCCCCACCACTAGGGAACTGGACAGGACCGATTCCGGTCCGGTTCGGATCAGGACCAGGTGGACTGTTCCCGGTTAAACCGGCCCACCACCCCTAATTTTTATGGCCTATTGGGCCTTTTACAAAAAAGCTGAGTTGGGTGAAGCGAGTTTGGGCCTGACTTTCCCCGAGCGAGCGAGCCCTCAAAGGCCCACGACCATCTTGGCGCCTGTTCAATAAGTCCAGTTGACCGGGCGCACTTTTCTTTCTGTCCACGACGCGGACGGCGACACGTGGAGGGCGAGGATAGGGCGAGACCGTTCAAAAGTCCACCCACCCCCCTTCATTTTCTCCCAACGTCCTGCTCAGTCAGTCATGATTGTGGGCCCACAAGGACACGTGTTGCCTTTCTATCGCCTTCTTATTTGCCACGCTGGAGCACTAGACATACCCAATATTTTCTCCCAATCATGACGCAAAAGGAAAAAAGAAAAAAAAAAAAAAGAAAAACACGTTGGAATAAAGTGGGGGAAAGATGTTAGACACGTGAACCCCGGTTGATATTTCCGCTTTTGTGGACTGACAATTTAGAGGTCAAATGAGTTATGCGAACTATTCATAAGGCGTTGTGGTCCAGTTATCTTGTTGACTATTAGTCTACATTGCCATATTGTTTCACTGAGAATTCTCAAACTGTTTTGAGGAGATATCTTGCATATATGTATTTGGTTTTTATACTCCATTTCATTTTGATGCTGATAGTATTTTTCATAATTCGACGAACATTTGCATCTTGTGCATGTGCTTAGTAGTTTACAATTCTGTGTACCAAAGACCATCATCGAGAGCAGCAAATGTACAGTTGGCTCCAATTGTCATATAGCATTCCCATAATTACTTGATTTGGTTTTTAAGTCATTTCATCATAAAAGCAAATGAACCACAAAAATTATAAATATAACCTAAAAAAATACTAAGCATGTGTAGTATACACAGAAAGCGTACGGAGGCGAAAAAGCTTGTTGCAAAAGAGAATAATACAAATATAAATAACCCAAAATTTCTAAAGATAACCTAATAAATATAAATAGAGAATTATTTAGAAACACAAAGAAATTTCTTAGGATATTGTCTAAAGTCCAACAATTTAATCTTCAAATCAATTTAACACAAACAAGTATTACATCGTATAATTAATTCCTAGGTTTATCAAAATAGAGTATGAAAACCAAATCTTGAAATTCTCTATATCAGGAATTGATCCCATGGCCAAACCTTTTGCACATTGGTTTCGGCAATGTGGAATATCGGAAGTCCAGTCTACTGAAGAAATACCATTCAAACGGGAAAAGGCAAAAAGTATCATCGAATTCAATGAAATGACAGCTGGTTCAGCTGGCTAGCTATGTGTTTCAAGTGATTCTAGGTGTCTGTGGCTCAAACTCTGTTTGTGCAAGGTGTGCAACTACAGCCTCTTTCTGTTTATAGAAAGGGGGATTGGGACGGGAAGGTTCGGCCAGTGGCTGAGGCATGATGTCTAAAAACATCTATCTAAACCATGGAATTCAAGGAATCTTGATGCAATTGGAAGCATATTGAGTGCACAAAACAGATGCATGCTTGCAATCGTTGAACGGTAAGCTTCCATCCAAAAGTTAAAAACTTTTACTAGACTTGGCAGTATCTCCTCATACTATCTAAACAAGTCAGCCATTTATTCGGCTTCTGAGACACGATCATAAGCACAAAAAAAGAAGAAGTTGTTTTATTAATTCCTTTTTGCATTAGAAATCAAATACATTTCTCCATGAGCTTTATAGGCCTACATAGATGACGTTGACACTTGTGTCTTAGCTTCATAGCCTGTGCGTAAGCACAGTAAAAAGATATGTAGAGGATATTACAGCATTGCAACATGTAAATCTAATCGGACCTTTCGGCCCAATTCGAGCCGGTTAAACCTAATTTCTCGGTCCATCAAGATAATCAAGAGAGAAAGAAGAAGACCCACGGAAGCTCGGCCTCACACAAAACCGGCACCCTCTCCACATGGCCGCCTCCTAGAACTTCCTATTTTGTCTCTTCCCCAACCAATTTTGTCACTTTTTAAACAACTTTGAATAATCATCTAAATGTAAAACGCAATTTTTTCATATTGTACTCGTGACAATATTTTCATATTATTGATACAAAGAAAGTCATATTAGTAACCCACACGTATGTTTCACTAATTGAATGAGATTCCGAAACATTATTGAACAAGCGAAAAATTGTGTACACTACAATGAGTCTTGTTGTGGTATTTGTAGAAGTTAGACACAATATATACGTATCTAGTTAAGATGTATTAAATTAAAATTTCACTAGCATGGTGAAAAATTGGGCTATACAAAATATAAAAAAGGGAAGTGAGGCAAAAATTTTAATCAAACAAATTCACTATACTATAGATTTTTAAATATATTTCAATTTGAATAGTTACAAAATGATCATAATTTTGGTTTTTGAGTTAACTTGGATTGCTTTGACTCAAGTTGAATTTATCGATATTTTAAGTTGTATAAATAAAGATTCAAATGTTAATTTTGGTAATTGTATTCATTTTACTAAATGATAAATACTTTTTTTTTTCATGATTGTAAGTGTGAAAAATGTTTCACATAATAATGTTGTCAATAGAAATAAAAAAGTCATTTGTATTATATTAAAAATGTTTGAATTGATCTTTCTACATGGAATATAAGATATTTCATGTTGATAATGCTTTCAATAAAACTCTTTTCAATTCCTTAAGAATTGGTGAAAAAAATTCCTTAAAATTTATCTATTTTCTTTTTTATTTGATTTATTTTTTAATCTAGAGAATCCCATTGAGTGGGATTCACGGTTCTCTTAAGGTTTCCTTGAAAATCTTGTCGTTGGGGGAGCACCCCATCATTATTCTAAACCCCTAAACCAGTCAATATCATCAATTAATTTCACTCCTTTAATTTCTACCGACTTGTCCCCTTCTTATTGGTCCTCTCTCTCTCTCTCTCTCTCTCTCTCACTCTTCTTCGTCAACGCCACAAAAAGAAAAAGAAGCCTCTTCCTTCTTGGCCTAGCTTTCAAGCTAGAGAGAGTGAGTGTGGACGGAGAGAGAGACGACTTGTGTTGGTTCCTAGGAGAAGCTGGAGCGTTCCGTGGCTCGACGTGTGTTATATGTATGCCCTAAAGCTGCTATGTAATAGTTACATATTAGGAATTTTAGTTGTACTTTCATTATTATTATTTAATTAATAGGAATGACGTATTCATTCATTTGTCCAATTATTTTATATTGATGAATGATTCCATAAGATCAGTTACAACTAGACCTATCTTTGAGACGTTAAGAATATATGTGACGGGTTCATAGTTAGACTGAATCTTTAAATCGTTCTCGGTCGATAAATTATTAAGTGGATATTAATAATCTTGTTGAGATCGGTGTGTTCTTAACTTCGCCATTAAGTATTGGATACTTAAGGGAATGATGAGTCACATGTCATGGGGTATTATGATGCCTGAGTTAGAACACAGGTATTTGTATTAGACAAATTCACTGAATATGACGTATATGGAACGATTAGCGACATTGAAGCTTTTAGCGTGGTCAATGTCTAATTGTTCATGCTTTGGTCTTGTGTAAATAATCCTTAGACCTGAAGCACAGTGTTAACTTGTATATTGAACAATTATGGTTCACAGGTACACATAATGCCGGGTTGTTGATCCGTCTTTAAACCTAATGGTCATAGTTTGTTCATATATGAAGTTACACATGTGCGCAATATGGAATCTGTCTCCTTGTTATATGCAAGGTATGATAATGATGTCCTATATGATTTAATTGTGACACTGCATTGAAATCCTCGGCCGAGGTTGTAACCGAGAATAAATTGTTTATGTCTCGAATAAAATGCATGTCAATTAGATTTGTGCATATGATCGAATTAATGATTTGACTAATATTCCATGGTCTTTATTTGATCAGGACATAGTAAGACAGAGGGATTGAATTACACTGTAGTCAAAACTGACAGGTTCATTATGTTCTTAAAATATTCACACTATCTGGGTAATCATGACATATTGCTAGATGTCAATCATGACTTGTAAGACCCAAAGTTAATCGGGACAATTAAATCTTATGGGAGTACTAATGTGTTAGTACAAGTCTTACTACCAGCTTAGTGATGAACCTAGGGATGTCATACACAATAAACAATTAAGATAACGTGGAACAAGAGAGAAATATAATTGCAAATTATTGCAATCGAATTGTGTCGATTTGAAATTAAATTAAATGAGATTTAATTTAATTTATATTATAGTCACGAGCCTATTTGCATATGATGCACACGCATGCCCGAAGTGGATACATGTTAATGTATTCCAATTGTACATATAAAATTATGTTCTTTTTATTTTTAAAAAGAGAATTGATTAATTAATTAATTATTCATTTAATTAATTAACTAATTAAAAAAATTAAAGCTTCATGCATGTGCACGAATTCGTGCACATGCACGAAGCGTAATGGTTAGCGGTTGCTGACCATTATGCACGAAGCATGGATGGTCAGCAACCATCATGCCAAGATCGTGCATTAGCGGTTGCTCATGCACGATCATCTGCTATGGACGATTAGCAACCGTTGCTGGTCGGTTTTATTATAAAAACAATTGAAGGACGAGAGTTAAAGTGCTGCTGAAAAAATTAAAAAGGAGACTTCGTGTGTTTTGTCTTCTTGTTCCGGATCGGCTCTTCACCATGAACAAAAACTTGAAGTTCTGCTAGTTGCTGAATATTGAGTAAAAGTGTGTGTGCGTTCTTGTGTCTTCGAGACACGAGGAAGAAAAACAATTCTCTCGTTCGGGCCGTGACTATTATACATCAAGAATACGACGGATTGTTTCCATGTGATTGCTAGCACGATCGAAGTGGTGAATATCCTAAAGTTCTCTCTTCTGTTCGACGTTCGTTGTTGGTGTGTCTGAACTAGAGGTCCGACGCTTGTGAGACTCGAACTATAGAACATTTGAACTGACTCGTCTCAAAGTGCACTTCGAGAGGTATTTCGTTTAACTCCCTTTTATGTTCAAATTTTTGATTAAAACACACAAACAACGTCTTAGGAGAATCATGTGTAAAATATAATCTTTCTAGAGCTTTAAATTTTGAATTTATGGCTCGTAAGGAAGAGTGGTGATCATGGGAAAATCCCTAATTGTTATGATTGTTGTATGGATGAATGTATGATGATTAGATGTATTCTTTTTGGGGATGTAATTATTAAATGGAGGCTGCGTCCTTCCTTTTATTTTATTTTAATATGTAATTTTAGTATAGTTTAGTATTTCAATTGTTGATGTAAATACTACAAGAGAGGAGGAGCCATTGGAGGAGCCATTAAACCGGTGAGCTCTCTAGGCTCGGTCTTTGAAGAGTTCAAAGATTGAAGAAAAAGTGAAGAATAGATCCATATTATTAAAACATTAAAATGGCTAAATGGGTCTCTTTGGCTCGAGACCCATTGAACCATAATTCCATGATCACCATATAGGATAAATGTTTATGTGATATCTATTTATTTATTGTGTTTATGGTATTGTGCATGTTAAACCGGTTAATGTGCAAAGTGAGACTGTTAATAACGACCCAAATCTTCTTACAAAGAATATTAAGTCGAAATGGGTTTTGGACTCGTGGCCTTCCATCGTTGTGGTTTGATCCAATATTATAGTGGTTAACTAACCGGTTATGGATACATAGGGGTTAATTACCATTTATAATATTTGACCACTTCATTATACATATGATGCTGTGGGGTTGGAGCCAAATGATTTCTAATAACTGTCAGGTGTGGAATCATTTATGTTTTCAATACTTGCATGAAATGATGGGCTTGACTTAACTATGATCATGATGCCAATAACTGTTAGGTGAGGCTTTCATGATCTAGAGACCGAAGTTATGATTGTGACTCGCATATGATGTATTGAACAAGCTAGTTCACTCACTAAATTCATAAGACACCAATAACTGTTAGGTGAGGTGAACTTTGGGCTAGTGAGACTCCAATCCCCACTAGTAATCTTTACCCAACAAAGATTACCGCTTCCCATCTTAAGGAGTATGGAATTCGAATATAAATTTAGTGGGAGGATCTATTTCATTTAAAGGCCAAAATGAAATAGTTACTTTGAAAGATACAACGGCTAACAATTTATTTTCTACAACAGATATATTATTACTCTAAAAATAGTGACCACAAACCCACTCGCTTCTATACTTGACAAGAATTATTTCACTAGACCCAATTTCACTGACTAGGTGAGGAATTTGAGAATTGTTCTCAATTTAGAAAAAATTGGGTATGTGCTTGATGAAAATATGCCAGCCTCCTTTCTTGAGGGTGGGACCCAAGAGGAACGTGTCACTTATGATAAGTAGCATGATGATGATTTAAAAGTTAGGTCATATATGCTTGCTTCGATGAATAATGAATTACAAAAAAAGTATGAATTTATGAAGATGCTAGGTCGATCATTTTGCATCTAAAGGAATACTTTGATGAGAATGGTTGAACCTCTAGATATGAGATATCTAAGGCATTGTACCGTATGAGGATGGCTGAAGGATCATCAGTTAATGATCATGCTTTGAAAATGATCTGGCATATTGAAGAATTGGCTAGGCTGAATCTTGTTATGGACAATGAGTTAGCTGTGGATTTGATCCTCCAATCTTTACCTGATTCCTTCTCTGGTGTTGTCCAAAAATTCCACATGCATAAGATGGAGAAAACTCTTGCTGAGTTACATAGCATGTTGGTAGTTTATGAGAAGGAAATGCATAACACGAGACCAAATATAGTGACTATGGCTAAGGTTTCTTCTTCAAGGGGTAAGACTATTTTAAAGAAGAATAAATGGAAAAGGCCTGCCAAAACTATTGTGCAACCAAAACCCAATATTGATAAAGGGAAATGTTATTACTGTGGTGTCAAAGGGCACTGGAGGAGGAACTATAGAAGGTACCTCGCGAGCTTGAAGGTCAAGCCCAAGAACCAACCCTATGAAGGTATGGTGTCTATGTTTATTGAAACTAATCTTATGGTTAGTGCTGAATCCAGCTCATGGGTTCTAGATTCTGCTGCAACTTCATATATTTGTATGTTTTTGCAGAATCTGGAAATAAGCAGGATGCTAGGGCAAAATGAGATTGTCCTGACGTTTGTCAATGGAGCAAGAGTTGCTATATTAGCTATAGAGACTTTTCATTTATGTTTGCCTTCTGGACATGTATTGGTTTTAAAGAACTGTTTGCATTATAAGAATGCCGTTAGGAACATCATCTCTATACCTCATTTGGGTAAAAAGAATTATGAATTTTCTTTTGCTGATGATGTATGTTCTATTTATCATAATAGAATATGTGTTGGTTCTAGCTTATTAACCAACAATTTTTATACCATTACAATGTCCGGTAATGCGATTACCAATGTCAATAAGCAAAATAGAATTGATATAAATGTCATAACTAATAAACGCCCTAGAGACGGTCCAAATAAAAAGTATGTTTGGCATCTCCAATTAGGTCATATTGAAGAAGACAAAATTAACAAGTTGAGTAATGATGGATACATTGATCCTTCAAATTTTGAGTCATACTCGACTTGTGAGGCATGTCTTCTAGGAAAAATGACCAAAGCGCCTTTTGTGGGACAAAGTGCGCGAGCTGCTGACATATTAAGATTAATACATACAGATGTATATGGACCGATTAATGAAACTGCTAGAGGTGGTTATAATTACTTCATTACCTTCACCGATGATCAGTCACGGTATGGTTATTTATACCTCATGAAGTATAAATCTGAATCTTTTGAAAAGTTCAAGGAATTCAAGGTTGAAGTTGAGAAACAAACAGGAAAATGTATTAAGGCTTTTCGATTGGATCGATGAGGTGAATACCTTAGTACTGAATTCCTGGACTATCTTAAAGAGAATGACATTTTATCACAATGGACACCTCCTGGAACTCCAGAACATAATGGTATATCTGAACGAAAAAATCGTACTTTATTGGATATGGTACGATCTATGATGAGTTACACCGATTTGCCAATATCCTTTTGGGGATATGCCCTTGAGACAGCTGTATATATACTGAATAGAGTGCCATCCAAATCTGTTCTAAGTACGTCCTATGAGATATGACATAGGAGGAAACCTAGTCTTAATCATATTAAGATTTGGGATTGTCCAACTTTCGTGAAAAAGCTAAAAATGGAAAAATTGGAGGCAAGATCTGAACAAGGTCGCTTCATTGGATATCCAAAGGAAACTCTTGGATATTATTTCTATTTTTATTCAAATCAAAGAATTTTGGTATGCAAGCATGCTTCCTTTTTGGAGAATCAGTTTGTCCAAGAAAGTGGTGCTGGGTGGAAAATAGTCTTACAAGAAGAAAATAATGAAGTACCAAACAACCGAGTTCAGATACCAATCTCTGATTCAGTGGGAGCTTATGATACACAACCTTTTAGGAGAAGTGTGAGAACGTCTCGCCAACCTGCTCATTATAGATACTCGGTTGATCATATTGAACCATTATTCATTGTGAATGATAGTGATCAACCTAGTGATCCTAAAACTTATGAAGAGGCGATGTCAGACATCGATTCTAGTATGTGGCTAGAAGCCATGAAATCTAAAATGGATTCAATGTATTCCAATGAAGTTTGGACCTTAACTGACTTGCTTGATGGTATTATACCAATTGGCTGTAAATGGATCTTCAAGAGGAAGATGAATGCAAAAGGTAAAATTGGAACTTACAAAGCATGGCTGGTGGCAAAAGGATATCGTCAAAAAGAAGTAATTGATTATGACGAAATTTTCTCACCTGTGGCCATGCTAAAATCCATTCGGATTATGTTGGCTATAGCTGCACACCTTGATTATGAGATATTCCAGATAGATGTCAAAACGACTTTTTTAAATAGTTTTCTTGATGAGGACATTTATATGGAACAACCATAGGGTTTTGAATCCAGTAGTGAAAAACGGAAGGTGTGTAAGCTTAAGAGATCCATTTATGGACTCAAACAAGCCTTCAGAAGTTGGAACATCCGTTTTGATGAGGTAGTCAAATCTTTTGGCTTCATCAAAAATCTGGATGAACCTTATGTATACAAGAAGATCAGTGGGAGTGCAATTGCATTTCTAGTCTTGTATGTCGATGATATGCTTTTGATTGGAAATGATGTACCAATGATATCATCGATAAAACTATTCTTGTCACATAAATTCTCCATGAAAGATTTAGGAGAGGCAACCTACATTTTAGGTATCAAGATTTATAGAGATAGATCAAGACGATTGATTGGCCTCTCACAA
Source organism: Eucalyptus cladocalyx (assembly GCA_017140615.1). Taxonomy (NCBI): domain Eukaryota; kingdom Viridiplantae; phylum Streptophyta; class Magnoliopsida; order Myrtales; family Myrtaceae; genus Eucalyptus; species Eucalyptus cladocalyx. Next base: position 4,870,491 of record CM029526.1, read on the forward strand.
TCTACGTACATAGACAAAGTGTTAATACGGTTTAACATGCAATGTTCCAAGAGAGGATTATTGCCTTTTAGGCAAGGGATCATTCTTTCTAAGGAGACGTGTCCTAACACTCCTAAAGAAAGAGAGCGGATGGCAAAGATACCATATGCATCTGTTATTGAAAGCATAATGTATGCTCTGCTATGTACTAGACCCGATATTGCGCATGCTGTAAGTATTACTAGCAGATATTAGTCTGATCCAGGAGAAGAGCACTGGATAACAGTCAAGAATATTCTTAAGTACTTGTGCAGGACTAAAGATTTATTTTTGATATATGGAGAAGGAGAATTTAAAGTTGTAGCTTATATTGATTCTGATTTTCAATCGGATCCTAATGATTATAAGTCTACGTCTGGGTTTGTCTTTACATTCAATTGTGGTGCAGTTAGTTGGAAAAGTTCCAAATAAAGTATAACTGCTGATTCCACCACTGATGCAGAGTATGTAGCTGTTTCTGAAGTAGCAAAGGAAGCTGCTTGGATGAAGAAGTTTATTTTTGAACTTGGAGTCATTCCTTCAATTGAGCAACCGATCACATTGTTTTGTGACAATAATGAGGCGATAGCTCAAGCTAAGGAACCAAGGTCTCATCAGAAGTCCAAGCACATTGAGAGACGCTTCCATCTCATCTGAGAAATTGTTAGGAGATGTGATATCACCTTACAGAAAATTGCCTCAGCAGAAAACGTGGCAGATCCCTTCACTAAGGCTTTACCTCAGTCTTCTTTTGAAAGACATATTGACAAAATGTGTTTGAGGTACCAAAAAAGTTGGCTTTAGTGCAAGTGGGAGATTGTTAGATGTATGCCCTAAAGCTGCTATGTATAGTTACATATTAGGGATTTCAGTTGTACTTTCATTATTATTATTTAATTAATGGCAATGACGTATTCATTTATTTGTCCAATTATTTTATATTGATGAATGATTCCATAAGATCAGTTGCAACTAGACTTTCTTTGAGACGTTAAGAATATATGTGACGGATTCATAGTTAGACTGAATCTTTAAATCGTTCCCGATCGATGGATTATTGAGTGGATGTTAATAATCTTGTTGAGACCGGTGTGTTCTTAACTTCGCCATTAAATATTGGATACTTAAGAGAATGATGAGTCACATGTCATTGGGTATTATGATGCCTGAGTTAGAACACAGGTGTTTGTATTAGACAAATTCACTGAACGTGACGCATATGGAACGATTAGCGACATAGAAGCTTTTAGCGTGGTTAATGTCTAATTGTTCATGCTTTGGTCTTATGTAAATAATCCTTAGACCTGAGGCACAGTGTTAACTTGTGTATTGAACAGCTATGATTCACGGGTGCACATAATGCCGGGTCGTTGATCCGTCTTTAAACCTGATGGTCATAGTTTGTTCATATATGAAGTTACACGTGTGCGCAATATGGAATCTATCTCTTTGTTATATGCAAGGTATGATAATGATGTCCTATGCGATCTAATTGTGACACTGCATTGAAATCCTTGACCGGGGTTGTAATCAAGAATAAATTGTTTATGTCTCGAATAAAATGCATGTCAATTAGATTTGTGCATATGATCGAATTAATGACTTGACTAATATTCAGTGGTCTTTATTTGATCGGGACATAGTAAGACAAATGGATTGAATTACACTGTAGTCAAAGCTGACAGGTTTATTATGTTCTTAAAATATTCACATTATCTGGGTAGCCATGACATATTGCTAGATGTTAATCATGGCTTGTAAGACCTAAAGATTAATCGGGACAATTAAATTTTGTGGGAGTACTAATGTGTTAGTACAAGTCTTACTACCAGCTTAGTGATGAACCTTGGGATGTCACACACCATAAACAATTAGGATAACGTGGAACAAGAGAGAAATATAATTGCAAATTACTGCAATCGAATTGTGTCGATTTGAAATTAAATTAAACGAGATTTAATTTAATTTGTATTATAGTTACGAGCCTATTTGCATATGATGCACACGCATGCCCGAAGTGGATACATGTTAATGTATTCCAATTGTACATATAAAATTATGTTCTTTTTATTTTTAAAAGAGAATTGATTAATTAATTAATTATTCATTTACTTAATGAATTAATTAATTAACTAATTAACAAAATTAAACTTCATGCATGTGCACGAAGCGTAATGGTTAGCGGTTGTTGACCATTATGCACGAAGCATGGATGGTCAGCAACCGCTGACCATCATGCCAAGATCGTGCATGAGCGGTTGCTCATGCACGATTGTCTGTTATGGACGATCAGCAATGGTTGTTGATTGTCCATCAATTAGCAACCATTGTTGGTTGATTTTATTATAAAAACAATTGAGGGACAAGAGTTAAAGTGCTTCTGAAAAAATTAAAAAGGAGACTTCGTGTGTTTTGTCTTCTTGTTCCGGATCGGCTCTTCACCATGAACAAAAACTTGAAGTTCTGCTAGTTGCTGAATATTGAGTAAAAGTGTGTGTGTTCTTGTGTCTTCGAGACACGAGGAAGAAAAACAATTCTCTCGTTCAGGCCGTGACTATTATACATCAAAAATACGACGAATTGTTTCCACGTCAATGCTAGCACGATCGAAGTGGTGAATATCCGAAAGTTCTCTCTTCTGTTCGACGTTCGTTGTTGGTGTGTCTGAACTAGAGGTCCGACGCTTGTGGGACTCGAACTGTAGAACATCCGAACCAATTCGTTTCGAAGCGTGCTTCGAGAGGTATTTCGTTTAACTCTCTTTTATGTTCAATTTTTTTATTAAAACGCACGAACAACGCATTAGGAGAATCATGTGTAAAATATATTTTTGTTTCTGCTGCGTTCATTTCTTTAATTTTTTTTATACATAATTCATGAAACCCCAACAACGTGCTGGTGAGTGGCTTTGTTTTGGTTTGATCAACCTGCTTTCCATGCAGTTTTTATTTATTTATTTATTTTCCTAGTCGTGGTGATGTAGTTCAGCTGTAGAATTTGTTGCTACTGGTCTTGTTTTGCGTGAAAGTGGTCTTTATTTTTGTCATGTATCTTGTCCATGCTGGGCATCTTTTGCCATTTGCCATGGAATGATTCTGTTCTTTTAGCTGCATGCTCCTGATAGTGAATATCTTGCGGAGAAATGACTAGCGTCTCTGATTATGTGCTGGTGAGAGACGAGGATCAAATGCTTCATGAGACCCGGTCTTTGCAGACCCCGTCTCATAACCGTAGAACTGAAGGTGAAATTCCGACCCTAAAAAACAAAGAAAAAGAAAACTGAAGCTGCGATTGTGATTCGAGGAGGCATGGCATATCTGCTTCTTAGCATCTCTGAGTCTTCATCGGAGATTCTGGCTACATGTTATGTGTTCAGTTTGCAGGGTCTCCCTTACGCGTGCAATGGTCTATATGATAGAATATTTAAATAATAAATCACGTTGTATTTAACAGCTTAAGTTTTTAGAACAGTTGGTAATGACCTTATTAAACATCACATAATATTTCACTTGTCTCTCTAACTAAATATGTCCACGCTTACTATTAGGCAAAAAGACTAAACTAAATATAAGAGGGAGTGATAAAATATTTAAATAAAGAGAAAAAAGCCACAAATGAACCCCAAATTGCCATATGTGACATATTCATCATAAACTATTTTTTCGTGATACAAAAGACTCAAAACTTGTATTCTATACTTGTGACGCCAATTTTTTTTTATAATGTAAATGTGTCATACATATACAATTTTAGGGTTTTTTGTGTCGTAAAAAAGTTTAATTTTACAAGTTTGGGATAACTATGTCATATAGGTACAAATTTAGGGTATAAGGTAGATGTGTCATAATGGGCATAGTTTAGAGTTTTTGGTGACTTTTATCCTTAAATTAAGAGTCACACATTTATCTTACAGCTTAAGAGTCCATATGTTTTGCCAAAAATGTATCATTTCTAGAAAATATTGTCCAAGAAATCATTTTACGGGAAAATGACTTTATTTTCTGGTATTTGATTGAAACTTGAAAAGACCTTGAAAGTATTTTTTATCATTTGGTAAAGAAAATCTAATATGAAAAATTATAAAAAAAATTTGTATTTTTTATATATATTTATTTTGAAGTATTTTTTATTCATATATATTTTCCCTTTTTTGCTTTTTCCTTGGTTGATTGTTGGCCATAGTAAGCTCAAGCCTTGACCAAGTTTGGCAAGGCTTGAGCTTGCCGGATTCCGGCAAGATCGAGGCTTGTCGCTAAAGGCCGTGAGCTTATTAGCCTTAGGCAAGCTTGAGCCTTGCCACCAGAGGTAAGGCCGTGAGCTTGCTTGATCTGGTGAGGCTTGAGCCTCAATGTTAAAGGCTGTGAGCTCACCAGCCGTTGTTGTGGCTAGAACCTATCGAGTAAGAAAAAGAAAAAAAAATTTAAAATAATAAAAATTTGAGTTTCAAAATAATTAAAAATTCAAACTCTTTTTTAAGCTAAGGATCAGAACTTGCGCATGGCTTTTGTGGACTCGGATTTGAGGTTCAAGACCAAAGCTTGAGGGTAGAAGACTTGAGCACGGCCTTTATAGACCTGAGTTTGGGTGTGGAAGCATCGAGTGTGATATTTTTGAATCAATTCACTTGCAATATTGTTCGCTTTGGCTTGTCTCATATTGAGCCTCATGATTTTGTCATTTGACTTATAGATAGGCACTTTTTGAGGAAGTCACCCATCTTGAAATTTATCTATCATGTCACTTTAGTCCGGTGAAGTTCATCGTGTCAAATGCATTACTTTCTTCCAATTCTCTTTTACTATTCAATCAATTTTAGGCGGAAAAAGAAATTCAGATGTACATTTATTAATTAAAGAGAAAAAGAGATGAATATGTGAATCAAGGACCCAAGTTAACGCGACGGTATAATGTGGGCTAGGGAGGTTCATCAAGGCCAATCCGGTTGAACTCGACTTGGTCTCTGTAACTCTGCTGAATTAGATTCCTAGGACAGAGGGCATTTCACTCAAAAGTCACACGCAGAGTCACCCACGGAGAGATGGATGTGAAGGTGTCTATAAATGACCAGGAGATCTGGAAGCAGAGAAGGCGGCGATTGGAGGCGTTAATCGGGGCTGACCGGGGCCAGCGACAGCACGATCCTGCACAACCTGACAAGTTTATAAGTCCTCTGCTATACCAGGCCGCGAAGGAAGGGGGCGTCGACAAGTTCATCAAAGCCCTACAGGATCATTGCGTCATGGAAGAAGTGTCGTTGCCCATCCTTCTCGGGCTACGCTGCCCCTCCAAGAATACATTGCTTCACGCTGCGGCAGGTATATTGAAAAGGGTGGGACCGTAACATATTATTTTTTGTTCTGCACCTTTTAAAAATGTACAAACTTGCGTGCTCAAATTAACCTGACATGAATGGAAAACAGAGAGTGATGATATTGTCAGAGCAGTCATCGATTTCGTCCCTGAGAACTTGATCTCATGTAAGAACTCCAGACGAGAGACACCGCTACACATTGCAGCTAGAGCTGGGAAATCCGGTGAGGTAAAGCTTCTCCTTCCCCAAGGGAAGCCAAGATGCATTGACCGCACCGGCAACTCCCCTCTTCATGAGGCTGTGAGGAATCGTCATTACGAGGTGATCCGCATGCTGGTGAGTGAAGATCCCAATCCACTGTATCGTCAGAACAAGGAAAGCAAGTCTCCATGGTGCATAGCTGTCAAAACGGGCGACGTGGAGGTTCTCAAGCTCTTGTTGGAAGCGCCAAACGATGGCGAAGACCAAAGGAGATCAGAGAGTCAAAGGGTTTTCGGCATGTCACCTGTTCATCTCGCCATTGTGTACCAGAAAACGGGTAATCCCTGCTTTCACGCTCCTGCTTATTCTTTGATCTTCTTGGCCAGTCTTCTGTTTTCTTCATATCGGTTTCCCTTAGCGGTGCAAAAATCACGTTTCACAAGTAAAGTCTAATTTACTGAGGCTCATGCACGTATGGGATGATAGCTTACCATCCTAAGGCGCAAGATTGTGAGTCACCTGCATCAACCCCTATTGGAGAATCCTAGCTATTGTGTTTCATCCTAAATGATTAGACTCTTGCCTTGGATATAGATATGCTAAGAGAGATGTGGAAAAAGAAGCTGTGGCTATTTCAATTGAAAGATGCAGGATCCGGCACTCCACTCCACTTTACAACGTACACGAATTATCTCGATGGAGTCAATTTCTTGATCGAGAAGCTCCCAACAAGCGCCCTAGAGCAAGACAACAAGGACGGCTATCTTCCTATCCATGTTGCTTGCATGATGAATCATGTAAGGATCATCAAGGAGCTACTTCAGCAATGGCCAGACCCCGCAGAGTTTCCAGCTAGGCTAGGACAAAATATTCTCCATGTGTCAGCTAGGCACGGAAGCATTGCAACGGTGACGTACATACTGAAAAGTCCCAAATTCGGTCACCTCATAAATGCGAGAGATTTCAACGGGAATACACCTCTGCATCTGGCTGCGTTGCACTGCCAACCTTTGGTAGTGCTTCTTGCACGACATAGAAGATGGCTCTTGACGTGGTAGAGCAGGAGATTAAAGTGGTTGATGCTCCACTTCGGGGGAGGTACGACCTTTCACACTTTTCTCACGGATAATCATTTATTATACCTATCAGATTTAGAACTAAAACACAAATTAGTGAAGTCATGTCATTTAGTGTGCTCTCACCCACATCTGTAACATAGTTGCCAAAATCATGTAGTGTTGGTTTAGTTGTTTATTGCTCCACTCGCTGCTACTTGCAGAGGTTAACACGGATAATTTTGGTATCTGCCGGAATACCAAGAAGTGGAGAATTGGCTATTTGCAAGCTAACTGGTCGGAGCCCAAGGAAACGACTGGAACCACCGGAATTGGATAGATACAAGGACCAAGCTAATACTCGCACTGTCGTGGCGGCGCTTGTGGCCTCTGTCACTTTCACTTCTGGTTTTTCCATTCCTGGAGGATTTAATGGTTCTGACCTAAATGCAGGAATCCCCATATTGCTCCACAAAGCCATGTACAAAGTCTTCGTGATGTGCAACTCCATCGCCATGTATAGCTCGATCATGGCGATCGTGATCCTCCTCTGGTCACATGTTAATGATCCTTACACGATGCTATTGGCCATTCTCCTATCAAATGTCCCATTGTTCGTCACTCTTGCTGCAATGCCTCTGGCATTCATGGCGGGCGTCTACGTGACCATATCCAACCTCACTTGGCTATCAATTATTTTCTTGGTCTTGGGATCCATCGCCCTCTTCATCACCTTGGGTCTCTTCATTTTGTTGTATCTGCCGCTTGGGTGCAGACATCCTCTCATCCGTGGCTTCACTGATAGAATTATTTTTGTGGGCCTTTTGATAGCGAGGAGGGAGGCTGCAGGGAGTAGGACTGCGGGACGCGCAGCTACATCCTCCACCCCCGCTTGAATGGATGATATAAACCTATATGTTCCAGAAAGATGGCGTCTGATCCAGCCTCGAATTTACGATCTTCTCGCTAATTATGTATCGATTTCCGTACCTTTGGCGCTTCTTAGTTCATTAGTTGCTGCTGTTTCGATTTAGTGATCCGAAATATTTTGTCATTAGCTACTCAATGATATCCATAAACAATAGCAAAAGAGTTCAGTAATTGAGTCACATCATCACAAAGCTGCATTCCCTCTCACTTTCATTATAAGCTAGAAGTTTGCATTCCCTCTCTTCGTTTATATAAAGGGTAATTGAGATGGGAGTGTTAGGCTAGCGGCAGAGACATGACGCCGAGAATCATCTAATCCAGTCAAATTTAAGGGATCTTGGTGCAATTAGGAAGCAACTGGGGTGCACAAATTATATGTTGTTATCAAACGGGTATTTTTGCTCATAAACTCATCTAAAAATAAAAATAGAAAAAACTATTTTTTTTCGAGAAATCAATTTTTGCACCTAAACATTTGAGATTTATTACTTCAATTAAAAATTACAAAATAAGGAAGATTTGGATTACAATGTGAATTTGAAAAGACGGAGGTTTAAGAAATCACATTGTTATCATCTCAATCACTTTTTGCAATATCAATCTGTCTTTAGTTTATCTCCTACGATCGTGATTCATCTAAATAAAATACATGAGTTTTCACAAAATTTATTGGTCAAAAATTGAGGCGAAGTTACTTTTGGATTAATATTAGTTAGTGGGAGATTAATTAGTGAGAATTTGGGAGCAGAAAGGTACCTGCTTTTGCATGTGCAAGTCCACCAACAGAAGGCTGAAGGAAAGTGTACATGACTCAATATTTGATATCCTATATAGAATGACATTAGCATAAAATCGGCTACCTTTTTTCATTCCTATTTGTCGACACCCGAGTTTGCTCACGAGTCTGTCAACTATTTCAGGGATGAAAGTTGCCGGCAATGTCGGAATCCAACCCTAAATTGAAGACGGTCATCATTTCACCGTCTTGCACTCATTTTTTTTACCACCGAGTTTCTTCTCCATGTTGCGACTAAGGAACATTGTAGTTTCAGGACCTCTAGGACTCTTGTCCAATCCATGAAATCAAAATATACTTTCCGATACAAGGGATGGGCGCCGAAGCTCTGTACTTTCGCCACCTCGCCTCCTGCTCGCTCTCGTCGTTCCTTCCTCCATCCCCGCCATCTCCATTTCGGGCCCCTCACCATTAGCTCAAGCCTCTGCTCTCGCTGGTTCATCATCGCCACCTCCAGCTCGTCCTCACCGGCCCAGCATCCTCCCCCGGTCACTCACCAACCCACGGCCACCACCTCCTTCCAGTCGCTGCGCCGGCACGTCCTCGTGGCCTTTTCCATCTCTCCATCCTCCCAGCCAGCTCTCGCCACGCCCCCCTCACCACAGCTCCCTCCTTCGACTCCACCATCTCCAACTCACACTATACTGGAGCTGCTCGCTCTATCGCTCTCATCTCCGCCGCTACTTACTTTCTTTAGCTCACGCTCACGCAACCATAGTCTCTGGTCTCATCATCTCCGTCATTCGCCATCTCCATCTTGTCACCATACCTATAATCGATCATATTACCTCGATGCCGTCGGTTCTGATTCCGGTGAGGGAATTAGTTAAGGTTTGTAGGGAGGAGGGCGTAGATCAGGTTTTTGTGGATGCGGCGCACGCGATTGGTAGCGTTGAGGTCGATGTGCAGGACATTGGGGCTGATTTTTACGTGAGCAATTTGCATAAGTGGTTCTTTTGCCCGCCTTCCGTGGCATTCTTGTATTGTCGGAAATCGTCGGGTTTGGTGAGCAACACGCACCATCCTGGGGTTACACATGAATATGGGAATGGATTGCCGATAGAGAGCGCGTGGGTTGGCAACAGGGATTATAGCTCTCAGCTTGTTGTCCCTGCGGCGTTTGAATTCGTGGAGAGATTCAATGGAGGGATTCAGGGGATCATAAAAAGGAATCACGAGCAAGTTGTGAAAATGGGACGAATGCTGGCAGAATCTTGGGGGACGAATCTCGGGTCTCCACCAGAGATGTGTGCTAGTATGATCATGGTTGGTCTTCCTTCGAAGCTGTGTATTTTTGGCAGAGAGGATGCTCTGAGGCTAAGGTCGTATTTGCGGGTGAATCATGGGATCGAAGTGCCTATACACTATGGTGTTGATGGACCTAGGGACAAGGATGGGAGCATAATGGGATATGCTCGCATTTCTCATCAAGTTTACAACACTGAAGATGATTATTTCAGGTTCAGGGATGCAATAAATCAACTGATTGAGAATAATGTTACTTGCAAAATGCTCCTTGTTGAGTGAAAAAGGTACTCTTTTCTCACCCATGAAATCATCTCATAAGAGGGATCATAATTTCTATTCTTCATGCCTTCTATGCCTTGAACTTAGAGCCACTCATATCCTACTTTATATCGTCTTCATTTTCATTGTGGATGGAAGGTGCAGAGTTTGCTGTTCTATTAGTTGATCTCAGTTAAGCACAGCAATTGCAGACATATGGCTCATTTGAATTCTCTGATGATTGAATAATCAGCTCTTTAGGCATTTCAGGACCGCTTCTGTGTGCCAGTTGATCACTTGATTTGTCAAATGCTGGCTGGCTTGACCTGTTATTTTTCTCTTTGCTTCTTGTAGGATATTCTCCATTAACAAAATGCTTTTATGGGATTTTTGCAATTCTATTGGAGGATTATTGTAATTGAAGATTGATATAGAGCACTCCCTCACTTTAGTACATGATTTCATGCTTATGTTGTTCTTCTGCTTAGGCTTCCTTTAGAACGTTTTCTATGGGATATCTAAGGATTTGAAAGTTTTCCCTGTGAAATTTTATAAACTATTTTGCAGAAATGCGATGAAGTCTCCCCCCTATGACTATATGAGTTGTCTTTTGACTTTTTAGCATGAAGACGTGTAGTTCTTGGACCGATTGCAGGATTTCTCTGTTCCCAGAGATTCCTATAAATCCTATCCTGAGCTGCAGTCATATGTGTGCAATTTCTACCAAATGATTGACTGTCTTGAAGTCTATTTGAAATAAGAAAGCCAGTGCAATGGCGGTTTTGACTAGATGTGAGGTTTTGACTGTCTTTGCTAAGTCTAGGTGTGAGGTGAGGTTTCCCTCTGATGGCGCACCAATTCTATCTTCGCCCAACTAACTCTTTATTTAGGTTTCAAGGTTCAAGCATGCTGAAAGTGGACAGTGAAACCCCATTCCAATAGCTTGTATATACGTATGGTTGATTTGCTGTGTGGATACTGATTTGCACTTAGAACGTTACTTTAAGCTTCCTCTGCTTTCATGCACTTCATCTTAGAAAAACATTGACGGTGGATGTCATGTGTTGAGTGCATTTGTTTTGCCTGGCTAGAGTTTACAAATAGCCTCTTCTTATTTTTCATGCTGTGTTGGCAGATCCGTTTCTTGATTTGCAGTTGACAAGCCTTGTTTGGGGTGATGCAACTCTTTCACTACTGTGCCAATGTCCATGGGTTGTTATGTTTTGGTAGCATGTGGATGGCCGGGTGGAATTGTACATGTGCTCTTCAAATTTTTGATGGTTTTCCAATAATAACTGCTTTGAGCTGACACTTGTGGATGAGACAGCCATATTGTATCGACATAAACAGTGAATCTTAGAAAATTTGACCATTAGTTCCAATTCACTAAATTTCAATAGTTGTCCTGCCAACATGGTCCAATGATAGCTTGATAATTGACTTTTAGTTTGTCTTGCGGATTGATGGTCAAAATCTCTTCCAGTGGAGACTATTCGTGTATGGTGAAGCCATTTGCCTCTTCTATATTGTATAAGCAGTAATTTCACGTTTGGATGTGAGGCCTAGAGTGAGAGGTGATGTGGACAGATTGAACAAGTCGCCAGAAATAGATTTATCATGTTTTTGTCAATGAATTGAAGCTTGGCTTCAAATGATTCCAGGGCGGACACCATTTTCACTTTCTTCTGCTATCTATCCTTGTTTGTGATTAGAAGATGATTCATCAAAGAAGACATTCGTAAGAAAGATGCAACAAAATTCAAAAGAAACGTTGATATAGCTAGTATGAGTACCTAGAGGGGGGGTGAATAGGTATATAAAAAATTTCTCGAAGCTTGTACGATATTTAAACAATTAATGATTCAATCGCAAGAGTTAAATATCAATCGAGAGACTGAGTAAGGGAAAGAGAGAATTGAACACTCGCTTTATAGTGGTTCGGCTTGATTCAAGCCTACGTCCACTCTTTCTACACCGACAGCCGATTGGCTGGATTCCACTATGATCAAAGAGATGTTACAAATGTGTTGATCTTCCTTGATTTCTAGGTGTAGATGATCTACCACACTCACTCAAGGCGTCACCAAGTATATACTCTCTTTACAATTTCGCTCGAACAGCCTCAAACAACAATCAAGGATCTTCGACTGAATTTTTCTATCAATCACCCTCTTAAAATAACTAGAACGACTTCTTTTTATACTCCTTCATGCCATCATAGCTGCTTGGCACTTACCAAAGGAATTCCTCCAATCTACCCGTTGACGGAATCAATCAAGAAGATCATCCGAGCTATTTAAGGAATCTGATGATAGCCCATCAATCCCGTTCGCCCATACAATCGATCTCGGTTTCCATGAATAGAACATTCCAAGATTATTTCGTCGACCAACGGATCTTCAATCGATCTTAGATAAGAATTAAAGAATCCGAAATGATTATCCAACCAAAGAATCTATTCCGAGAATAGGATCGAATCCTCAACCATAAACCTCGGCTTTGGATTTCCTTCGTCACTGGATTAGAAAGACTGTCAAGGAGAACAGACTTAAGTCTTGAGTCCCGAGTCTTAAGTCTTGGGTCTTGAGTCTTGAGTCTTGAGTCTCGAGAGAACAAAGTCTTCGACTTTAAATCGACGGTCTCCGAACTTCCGTACTTTAGATCGAAAGAAACGTTTTGTCGCCTTCAAAATATTCTGGAAAGATTTCTCCAACAATCTCCCCTTTTGATGGTGACAAAACTTTCTTGAAGATTTGAACAACTTTGACCTGCAAAACATTTCTCAAGTAATATGGCTAACTCATAAAGATTAATAAAATAACCAGACTCGCATCCACCACAGAAAAATTGGTTAGACTTTCATGAGAAACACCATATAACAAAACTTGAATAAATGCGACCACCAAGCATCACAATCGACAGTCAATTCAGTCATCCAAGTTCAAGTTCTCAAGTCATACTCAAAAATAAACATAACCAAAAAGGTCAAAGATTAAAATATGAAAGTTCAAATTGATTCTCCCCCTTTTTGTCATCATTGAAAAGGGTGAGAAAGGAGTCATGTCTGCTTGGGAATGCGCACGATCCGGAAATCCCCAATAGACTCGGACTACTCCTTCGAGCTTCTTCGTGTCTTCTCTCGATGAGCTACCTCTTCTCCCTTGGCATTGGCTTGAAGTTGCGAGCGAGGTCTTTGAGTCTATCCTCCATAGAGACTCAAGATGCTTGTCCAAAGGCTCTTCAAAGCTTGGATTTCACAAATCGAACATATATCCGGTTCCGCATTTCCAAGAATATTCATGATGCTACGAAAGTCTACAGAATCATCCGTCTCGTGTACTTGCATTGACTCTCTCGATGATGGCGTTTTTGAATGGTCCGGCAGATTTGGAATCGATGCATCACCTTCTTCGTGCAATTGAGAGACCCGAACTTCTTCCGGGTCTTCCGGAGATTGTCTTAGATCTTCACCGACAGCAGGAGGTGTAGACCTCTTGCTCGCTAACTCCCCCTCGTCTCTAGGACATCGAAAGGGGAAGAGTGATGATCATGCTCTTCATTTCCCTTTTCTCCGCACTGTCGCAGACTTTTCTTTTTCTCCTTCTTCTTCTTCTTCAACTTCTTTGTTCTCCGCTGAAGATCTGCTTTGATGAGACACGAACGTCTTGTTCTTGCCGCGCTTGGATAGTGGGATCTTCATCATCTTCATCTTCATCTTCATCATCAAGGATGAGAGTTCTTCTCTTCTTCTTCGATGGGGCACCCATGGCCTCCTTTCCTTTCCTTTTTGAAGCAGATTGGACCGGAGATTTCACTTTGAATTTCTCCATTGCCTTGAGAGTTCTTTGCGTACGCATCTTCATTAACATTTTCAACCCTACCACCATCTTTTCACACGGTCGATCACAAAATGTATGCGGTAGTTCAATGTTCGATGTCTCAAGATCTTGGTCACCAGCACCAGATAAGGCAATTGTCCTTTGTCTTTTGACAATGCTCGTACATATGGAAGAGAATAGTGTGCGGAGAGAAAACTTCCGTCCCGAGTTGATCGCATACATCAACTTTGCTTCAGAAGAGACACGAAGTCTTTGACGTAGACTTCGGTCCGAGATGCTTAATCACAATCTTATGAAGCACGATGTTGATGGCCTTCATCCTCGAGTAGGTAATTTTCTTCTCTCGCGTCCATATCTTTAACAAGATCCGAGTAGTACGAGCAGTGAGACTTTGATAGGGAGATAGCGTCCCCGTTCAACTCCAACAATGTCCGCCAACATATTCACATCTACCACGTAGACTTGATCTCGAACACGAATGAAATTCTATTCGCATCCAAAAAGCTAAGATTTGAATAGAAATAGGCGGTCGCTGAGCATACCCGTCTCAGAGTCGAGCGTAAAAGTCTCAAGTTGAAGCAATTTCAACTTTTCTCTTAAGTTCACGTTGATGGAGTCCAGAAGTCAAAATCGACACTTCTAGGGTTTATCACCCTCTTTTCAACAGCCTGAAATACACTTTCTCCGATCCTTGGATTTAAACAAATCCATCCGATTTCCTTTCACATTCGCTGCCACACCCATTCTAGGTTTAAATTCAAGGAACATTTTGTCATCATCGTTCCCACAATCGATTTTGTCCCGCATACGAGGATCACTGGGAATGTTCTCAAGAGCCTCCATTGCCCTTCCTTTAGGAGCAATTCCCAATTCCTCCATTTTCCGCAGAAAAAGATACTCATTCCCATAATTTTTGTCCTTAAGGAAGTCATCTATATACTTTAATGAAGTGCCGGTGACTTTCAACGCACGATAAAGCTTATAGATAACAGAGGGTTTTTGGACTTTACCGGGTCAAGCATCCTCGATTATCTCTTCTTCCGATTTGCACCTTGTGGGGCGGTGAGATGCCGAATGACGGGAGGAGAGCGAATCGGACTTTGTCGCGACTTGGTAAGTCTTCATCCTCGCAAGATCGAAGTGTGTCGGTCCCTTCTCCATTCTCTCGTGGTCCCCGTTTGCGATTCTTGATGATTTCCTCGAAGACGACATCTTCCTTTGTCTATAGGAGGATTCCTTCACTTGCTTTTCCCAAGAAAGATGACCACTTTCTCGACAATGAACAAAGAGTAGAAACAAGATTTAGAGGAGAGTGCTTTTTAGGGTTTTGAAAATTTGGGGTAGAATAACCGTGAATTTATATGTGCCTCGGATTTGAAAAGAGAAGTTTAACTGCACAAGGAAAGTGTACGAACACTTTTTTTCAAAATCAATAACTCGCCAAAAATAACTTCCTCTAAAAAGACAAGTTTTCAAATTTCACACGAATTATATCTCGAATAAAAGAACGACCTTTTCGAGATAAGATAAACAAGAATTAGTACCTTTTAGATAGAATAGCAACTTACGGTCTTTTAGCCATGAATGATTGAGTCTCGTGATTTAGAGTCTTAGAGCTGGTGAGTCTCTAGACTTTAACTTCTTCACGCTTCAAAATGTTGAGTCTTGAGCGGATAAAATCGAATTGATTTTTCTCCAAAGGCTTTGTAAATATATCTGCTAGTTGGCTCTTTGAATCAACAAATTGAATAGAGATTTCTCCATTTTGAATATGATCTCTAATAAAGTGATGACGAATCTCAATATGCTTTGCTCTTGAATGAAGGATTGGATTTTTGGTGAGATTGATCGCTACTGGTGTTGTCACATCTGATTTCGTGCATGAGTCTTCAATGCCAAAGTCTTGTAGCTGTTGTTTTATCCATAGAATCTGCGAACAAAGCAGCCTTCCAAGAGCTACATACTCGCTCGTCGTTGAGAGAGCTACAAGAGCTTTGCTTCCTTGAGAACCAAGACACCGTCCCGTTTCCAAGCAATTGACAAGTTCCGTAGTGCTCTTTCTATCGACTCGCAACCGGGGCCAGATCCGCATCCGAGTATCCTAGAAGATTAAAGTCTCCCTCTTTGGATACCAAAGACCGATGCTTGCGGATGAAGCAACGTATTTGATAATACGTTTCACGGCAATGAGATGTGATTCTCTAGATCCGATTGAAACCTAGCGCAGATGCAAACACTCAACAAAATATCAGGTCTAGAAGCGAAGATAAAGAAGTGAGCCGATCATGCTCCCGCATGCTTTTTGATCTACTTTCTTCCCTTCTTCATCCTTGTCTATCTTCTCGAGAGCATGACATTGGTATGTCGTCTTTCTTGCAATTTTCCAATCCAAATCTTTTGACAAGATCATTAGCATATTTTTCTTGGAAGATAAAAGTTCCTTCCTTCAATTGCTTTATTTGAAGACCGAGAAAGAAAGTTAATTCTCCCATCATACTCATTTCAAATTCGTCCCGCATAGACTTAGAAAATTTCTTGCAAAGACTTTCATTAGAAGATCCAAAAATAATGTCATCAACATATATTTGAACGAGTAAGAAACTTTTGTTTTCCCTTTTTATGAACAGAGTAGTATCTACTTTACCTTTGACAAATCCGTTCGTAATAAGAACTTACTTAGTCCCGTCGTACCAAGCTCGAGGTGCTTGCTTGAGACCATACAGCCTTTTCAGTCCGAAGACCGAGTCCGGCTTCTTTGGGTCTTCAAATCCAGGCGGTTGTTCCACATAAACTTCCTCTTGGATAAATCCATTCAGAAAGCACTTTTGACGTCCATTTGGAATAACCTGAAATTTTTGTAACAAGCAAACGCAAGTAATAGACGAATAGCTTCTAACCTTGCAACTCAAAAGTAAGTCTCGTCATAGTCTATTCCTTCTTCTTGCGTGTATCCCTTGGCACACGAGTCTTGCTTTATTGCGTTTACTTTTCCTTCTTCGTTCATCTTGTTCCCGAATACCCATTTGGCTCCAATAATGCTTTACCTTTCTGGTTTAGATGTCAATTCCTGCACATCATTAATATTGAACTGTCTCGAGCTCCTCTTGCATAGCTTCGATCCAGCTTTCATCGATAAAGCTTCTTCTATGCTTTTTGGTTCAATTTCGTAGATGAGAGCAACAAGACTAGACTCTTCACGCCTTTTTGATCTGGTGCGGATTCCTTCATTGATTTCGCCAATAATGAGATCTTTGGGATGACCGGATTTGTGTTTCCAACATCGTTGATTTGCTTGGTTGATGATCTCTTTCTTTATTTGAATCTTCATGAGTATCTTGATGATGGACTTCCCGAGTCCGAGATGCTTCTTGAGTTGAAGACTTTGGAAGGTTTAGCGTGAGTTCGATTCTTCATATTGAGTCCGGCCGATTCATCTTGCGCCGAGTCTTGGAATTTGACATTCATTGATTCTTCCACAGACCGGCTTTTCTTGTTATAGACTCGTAGGCTTTGCTTGATGCAGAATATCCAAGGAAGATGCCTTCATCTGATCTTTCTTCAAACTTACCAACTCGATCATTTGCATTTTTCAAAATAAAACATTTGCAACCGAATACATGAAAGTATGAAACAATAGGCTTCTTACCTTTGAACAATTCATAGGAGTTTTCTCAAGAATAGGTCTTAGAAAGACTCTATTTATAATATAGCATGCAAATTGAAACCGCTTCAGCCCAAAATCGTGAAGAAATTTTACTTTCAATTAAAAGTGTTCTAGCCATTTCTTGAAGAGATCTATTCTTTCTTTCCACAACTCCATTTTGCTCGGAGTATACGGAGAGGAAAACATGTGATTAAAACCAGATTTATCACAGAATTTTGTAAAATCTTGATTTTCAAATTCACTTCCATGATCTGTTCTTATACTTGAAATAGCAAATCCTTTTTCATTTTGAACCTTTTTAGCAAACTTCTCAAAGTACGAAAAGTTTCGACTTACTTGCAAGAAAATATACCTGTGTAAAGCGAGAGTAATCATCTACAATTACTAGACAATACTTCTTACCTCCAATGCTCGGGTTCTTGTTGGTCCGAAGAGATCCATATGAAGCAACCGTAATACATGATTAGTAGATACATGATTTACTTGCTTAAATGAATTTCTTACCCGCTTCCTGCAATGCATGGAGTGCATAGGTCGACTTTAGATATGGCAATTTAGGTAGACCTCGAACAAGCCGCTTAGAAGAGATTTTGGCTAATTGCTTCTTGTTGATATGGCCAAGTTTTCTGTGCCATAGAACCGCTTCATCTTGAATTGAGATTAAGCATTGTTCTTCATTTGGCTGTACATCAAGGAGGTAGATGTTTCCATGCCTTCGACCCATAAAAGACTCGAGTCGAATCTTTGCTAGTTCCGTAACATATGCCTTCTTGAAAGGAGATCTTGTAACCGCATCACACACCTGGCTAATGCCGAGTAGATTGTAGTTGAGTCCTTCCACTAGTGAGACATTGCTTATTGTGAGATTTCCAATTTTTACAGTCCCGAATCCCACAATACTTCCTTTGCTATTTCCTCCGAAAGAAACTTTTCCACCATTTACTTGAATAAGTTTAATGAAACAATTTGAGTCTCCTCACATGTGTCTTGAGCATCCGCTGTCAAGATACCACTTTATCTTCTTTTTGACAGACCGCATTCAAAAGAGAGTCTCAAGCTTTCTTTGGTACCCAAACTTTCTTGGGTCCTTTGGTGTTAGTAGGATGAGCATTATTAGGCCATACTCTCTTAACAAAGTGCTTCCAAACCATAGGACATTCTTTTTCAAAATGATCCCGATCACACTTAGAACACCTTAAAGCATTTCGACCTCACGACTTTACAAACACTCTTTTGAAATGATTTTTATAAGCCTCTTTTGATGGTCTTTTTCTTAATTCTTTCTTTTACTTTTGGAAAATCAATCAAGGGGATTGTTTCCACTGTCATACCTAGACCAGACTTATTAAAGTAAGGTCTTTGGACCGAAAGCACTTTTTCAAGCTTTTCGGATCCTATCGAAAACTTCTTTGAAATATTTGATAAGTCTGTTTTTAAGAAAACATTTTCTTTCAAGAGATCATCTTCTTTTTCTTTAAGAGCAGAAACATTTAGATCTAGACTTTTAATTCTTTCTTCTAAAATAATTTCCTTTTGTTTCAGAAATGAGTTTTCCTTTTTAAGTTCGGAAATTCTTTTGAGAGAAGTCTTGAGACCGAAACACAGTACTTCATCAATATATTTAGAGACTTTGACAGAATTTTAAAATTACTTACCTCAAATTCATCGTTCGAGTCTCGATCCAGACCGAGTCCGAGTCCGAATGTGCCATCAAACATATGTTGGCGTATTCATTATCACTCTCTTCACATTCTCGTATCACCTGTGTTTCGCTTTGAGAGCCTTTCGAAACTTCTCAGCCTTTTCCTCTTTTCTTTTTCGTAAGAGGATAGCTTGGGTCCGATGTGTCCCTTCTTTTGCATTCGAAGCAAACTACATCTTTGTTTGGTTCTCATCATCAACAGACTTGGTCTCGCTGTCTCGAAAACTTTGTTTCCTTGGGATGAACCTTCCGCTTTTCTATTCAGTTTTCTGAATCTTCTTATCATAAGAGCGAGCTCCTCATCATCCATATCATCTTCGAATCTGCATCATCGAATCGTCATTTGATTTTAATGCAATAGATTTCTTACCTCTTGGATCTTCGCTTCATTAATTCGTTCCACTTCGTAAGACCGAAGAGTTCCAATCAGCTCGTCTACGATAATGGCATGATTCTTTGCGTTTCTCTTATTGAAGTCTTTATATGATTCCAATCCTTAGAGAGTCCACGCAGAAGTTTGTTCACCTTCATGGGATCAGAAATTTTTTGTCCTTGGTTCTCAAGACCATTGACAATATCTCAAAACGACTAAACATGCGGCGCTTATAGATTCTCCTGGTTTCATTTTGAAGGCTTCATATTGACCAAGAAGAATGTTAATTCGGTCTCCTTCACTCGATCCGTCCCTTCATAGGTGATGTGTAATCTATCCCATACTTCTTTTGCTGTAACACAAGAAGATATTCTATTATATTCAGTTGGAGATAAAGCACAATATAAAGAATAAATTGCTTTAGCATCGAGTGCTTGTCTCTTGTTTATCTCTTCTTGAGACATTCCGCTGGCTTCAACAGCTTTCTTTCCTCTTTCGTAGATTGAAGCAAAGAAGCAGGAGTGATTCCTCTTTCCACAACGTCCCATTCCGTAGGATCCTTTGATCGAAGGAAAGCTTTCATCTTGTTCTTCCGTATGTTGTAATCCTTTCCATCGAAGTAGGGAGGTCTGGTATTGCTTTGCCCTTCCATCAGCCTCCTTGCTAGCATACTAGCCATGGATCTTTTACTCAAGTAAAACACTTCAAACAAAGTGAGAACACGGGCTCTGATACCAATTGATATAGCTAGTATGAGTACCTAGAGGGGGGGTGAATAGGTATATAAAAAATTTCTCGAAGCTTGTACGATATTTAAACAATTAATGATTCAATCGCAAGAGTTAAATATCAATCGAGAGACTGAGTAAGGGAAAGAGAGAATTGAACACTCGCTTTATAGTGGTTCGGCTTGATTCAAGCCTACGTCCACTCTTCTACACCGACAAATTTCGATTGGCTGGATTCCACTATGATCAAAGAGATGTTACAAAGGTTGATCTTCCTTGATTTCTAGGTGTAGATGATCTACCACACTCACTCAAGGCGTCACCAAGTATATACTCTCTCCGTTTACAATTTCGCTCGAACAGCCTCAAACAACAATCAAGGATCTTCGTACTGAATTTTTCTATCAATCACCCTCTTAAAATAACTAGAACGACTTCTTTTTATACTCCTTCATGCCATCATAGCCGTTGGCACTTACCAAAGGAATTCCTCCAATCTACCCGTTGGACGGAATCAATCAAGAAGATCATCCGAGCTATTTAAGGAATCTCAGATGATAGCCCATCAATCCCGTTCGCGCCCATACAATCGATCTCGGTTTCCATGAATAGAACATTCCAAGATTATTTCGTCGACCAACGGATCTTCAATCGATCTTAGATAAGAATTAAAGAATCCGAAATGATTATCCAACCAAAGAATCTATTCCGTAGAATAGGATCGAATCCTCAACCATAAACCTCGGCTTTGGATTTCCTTCACACGGATTAGAAAGATCAATGTTGGAGAACAGACTTAAGTCTTGAGTCCCGAGTCTTAAGTCTTGGGTCTTGAGTCTTGAGTCTTGAGTCTCGAGAGAACAAAGTCTTCGACTTTAAACCGACGGTCTCCGAACTCCGACTTTAGACTGAAAGAAACGTTTTGTCAGCTTCAAAATATTCTGGAAAGATTTCTCCAACAAACGTCACGAAACCGAAGAGCTCATGCGATGAGCAACCAAGGAATGATTCCAGGGTGGACACCATTTTCACTTTCTTCTGCTATCTATCCTTGTTTGTGATTAGAAGATGATTCATCAAAGAAGACATTCTTAAGAAAGATGCAACAAAATTCAAAAGAAACGTCGTGAAACTGAAGAGCTCATGCGATGAGCAACCAAGGATGCGGAGAAATATGCAGGGAAGGTAAGAAATGTTCAAACAGAATCAAGATTGTAATTGACTCGATCAGCGAAAAGTTTGATCCGATTGACAAGCTAGGCATGTATCACATGAATTTTCTAAGTGCCGAGTCAGTTGGGTCCCCATATCACCCATAACATAAACCATTACCCGGCTGAATTCTCTAATGGTGGAGGGAAGTGCGGCTGAAATGAAGAGGACTGCCGAGAGTCTGGATTCGGTTCTCAAAAAGTGGGTGGAGGAACAGCGGAAAAGAAGGGCCAAGGGCAAAGCCGAGGACAATGAGCAGGACTTCATTCATTTCATGCTTTCTACATTGGAATTGGAGGATGGGAATTACTCTGTTTAAGCGGCTGATACTGCTCCTCATGCCACTCGGTTACTACACCTAGCAGTACTGATCCGTGTTTGTGCCCCTAGTTCTCGGTCAAATTAGAAAGTTAAGATGTAGAAGTCCAAGCATGCGATGGCGAAAACCAAGTTATAAGAAAATTCAAAGGTGATTCAACGTTTGTACCTCCCACACAACAAGCAAAGTCCAGCCAATTGAGGAAATGTCTGCAACTGCTTCAAAGGGACACCATACATTTCAAGAAGAAATACACGTGATAGTAGATGGATGACCAAACAGGTCGGTTCAATCTAAGAACCGAATCAAATAGTCTTGCCTGATGGGCTTCTGTTCAGTTTTTGGATAAAAAAAAATGAGGACCGGCCTTAACTGGTTTGTTTCCTGGTTTCACGCCGTGAATTGGTCATCAGTTTTACCCGGAAGCGGCCTTGCTTGTTCCCAGGTATATTTTGGTTTTTAACAGTTCAAAATCGAACCCTAAATCTGTATAGCAGATGAAATTGATGTAGTGAACACAGCCGAGATAGGTTTGAGTACGAGGAGGGCCTAAATTGATGCAAGGAATGCCGAGATATTATCTCTAAAAGAAGAAAGATTATCACAGTGCGTGCAACATTATCCAAGGTTGCTCTTTTATGAGAAGATGACATAGCACGATTGTTGACTCGTAGCAAACGCATAGTCTCTCTGTGTTGACAACAAAGCAAGTCCCGGACTGCCATTTCACCTGCATGCATGAGCTTGATCCTTTTTAAGCTCTCCACCGAGAGGAGAGCTTGACCCCTTCCGTTATAGATACAGATTAGCTCTCTATACTAAGAATATCCTGATCTGGAGGAAGTTGTAAGTGTGAATCAAGAACCCAAAATAAGCAATTGGTCACTTCCACACCTACACAAAACACACTCCTCTCTGTACATTGCACATATGATGAGCTTCTGATGAAAAATTGGATGAAGTTGGAAAATCTCTGTTTTCCAAGAAGAAGATGAAACTGTTTCGTCACCAGGCAAGGGGATTTCTACAATCCTACATATCCTGGCTTCAATACGACGGAGAGTGAACCGAGAGCCCTCCTTCCTGTTTGCAGAGCTTTTCTGGTTCACGCCTTGCTCTGCTCTCCTTTCTCTCATCACCAAAACCGTGCTGTCGGATCGGGTTACAAACCTGAATATGAGTCTGCAGTTCGTGTCTGGTTTTGGTTCCCGCAGGTTTTCTATTTTATTTATTTGTGTACATTTCCTCATTGAATGTATTGATCAAACAAAAGGAGGGTGATTTAAGGTTTTCAAAAGTAGACTTGCCTTGCAACTTGTCTTGGAAGAAACCTTTCTTGTCATCAACATTGTACTCAAAATTGTTTTCCCTCTTAATTTATAGCAATTTTGGCCTTAAGTAAATATAGTTCTGTGCAGTAATTGTCGATGAAAATGTGTTTTGTGCATGGTTTTCGAGATTGCATTCACTGAGATTTCATTGCAGGCAATGAATAGAACAATTTGCTAAGTTAGAAACCAGTTTGTCAGCGAAAGAGAGTTATCCTGACCATTCTTCGAGAGCTGTTTTGTGGCATATACATGTTGAAGAAATCTGGCCCTTCTCGGGGAAGCATTCTCCGTTATAGTTTACTATAAGCAAGCTTAGTGAATTTCAGTTAATGCAATATCACCCCCAACAGACATAAACCATGCAATATCTGATTGAATGCAGTCTCAGAAACCATGCACAAAACGCATTTTCATTGACAGTAATTTTCCATCAACCATATTTTCTTAAGGCCAAAATTGTGATCGATTAAGAGGGAAAACATTTTTGAGTAGAAGTAGTCGTGGGATAAAGGGCCTGGTTAGGGAACCATGCCTGGTCATCAGGATCAGAAAACTTCAAGGCAGCAAAAGCTTGATTGAACCAATGACAGCAATTCAGCGCTGCGTGCCTTGGTCAGATTTGAAAACGTAATTCTGCTTGTTGTCCTTTAGGTTGATTATTACTTGCTTTCGGATCCTTCATTTGCTTTCTGCAAATGAAACTGATCAATGTTGCACCCCCTTGGACTGAAATTGCTCTGGCCTTGCTTTCCACGCTTGTTGAAAGTGTCACTCCCCCATCCCAGTAGGATTTGGGGTGTGACATTTGTTGGTTTTATTGCGACATTGTTGGATTAACTCACTCGAAGTATTGTCCACTTTAGCTTATTTATCTTTGGTGTAGGTAGGCACGATCCCTAGAGAAGTTCACCCATCCTGGTAGTGTTTTAACTTGGGCTCGCTTAATTTTGGAGTTCCAAATCGCTCTCCCCTGTTCCGTGCATATTTGGGTTCATTTCTATCACCTTTGTCATCATAGAAGTTTGTCGGAAGTCACTCCTTGTCTAGGCCCTTTGGCCCAACAACCACTCCTTGCCCTTGTTGAAGGGGGTCATTAACCCACCACTTTCCACCCGATTCATCCTGAAATTACACACCTATTAGAGGGATTCTGCTTTGATACCATATTGTGATATTCCTAAATTAACTCACTTGGAGTATTGTCCACTTTGCAGCCCGTCGTATACTGAGCCTCATGGTTTAATCCTTTGACGTATAGGCAGTCACTTTTCCTAGAAGTCACTCGTTGCTCTAGCCTCACTTGTTAAACTTAGGAGTTTCAAATCAAAACTTGTCATTATATAAAAAGGCACTCTCACGAGTCAATTCTAGTTTTTATGTATATATCCCAGACTCGCTTTCCCTAGTTTGGTGCATAGTTCCGTTTACTCCTACTCCCTTCCCCATCCTAGAAGCCTCTTGCTAGGAGCTGCTTCTTGTCTTTGAAATATTTGACCAACAAAAGCATTCTGATACGAGAAGCCAGATTCTTTAGAGCCATGCCACTTTCTCATAGTTTCATGGCCTTGAAGGAGCGGCACAATATCAGCATAAGAAGGAACGGGAGGGTTTAATCTGGAGGTAACAAAAGACTCGTATTTCTTACCCAAGCCACGAAGAAGTGAGAAAATTTTAGAGCTGCCACTCACAAGCTTTCCAATAGCAGCAAGCACAAATGTACTTGAAAAAGGCTGATATAATCATAGTATAAATGCCTTTCTTTTACATTTTGAGGCTGTCACGTAAATAATATTCACTTCTTAAGATCTCTTGCAAAGGAGTTGATTGAGAAATATTACACCTCAGCAGTCGTCTCAAACCGTCAACCATGCCAAGAGCACCTTCAGACAATGTTCAGTGATTCATCTATGCAGGCGACAATCAGACCATTTCCTTGCGTTGTACATTGAATTTGAAATTAAGTTTTTTCCATTCACAACTTCAGTGTTTGGGACTACAAATTCATTAACTGGTGCAGGATAATCTCCATTAATAGATCCCAGTGTATCCTGGCTTTCTATGAGACCCATAGTTTGGGTCTGCCAAAATTTAAGAGTTGAGTGGTTTAGCTTAACCGTCCCAAAGTTTGCAACATTTGGGGTCAATGGATGATGGACCTTAGAGGAGCTTGAGCTTGCCATTGTAGATAGATAGCTTCAAGAGAGGGCTTTTCTTTTCTCAAGATCTGATACCATGTGTGTGTTTAAGAGTGGTTTTGAAATGAATGGGCCAACTTGCTCTCAATCGCAGTCTCTGCTTTGTATAAAATATGTCTACAACTTTCAAATACAAGCTAATAAAATGGAGAAGACATGGATGACAGATAACAGCTCTGTCTAAGCTTTAAACAAAGTAGAGATAGAATAAAATAATCAACAAATTACTGTAATCTTGAGGTGGTTTCTTCCAACAGTATGATATCATCGTTGAATTTAATCCACAGAAGCAACCGCACACTGAATCATGTTATTGCCTGTTTTGTTAAGGTGGAAACTTAGGCAGCATAAAGTTTGACCTCCTAAGCACCACCGTGAAGGCATGGAAATGTCTCTGCAACTGATAACGCTTTTTGTTTCGCATCTGCATATTTTATCAGCTAGATTATATAATCCTCTTTCTACCAATCTTTTTGTGATGCTATTTTGACCAACAAAAAATGGTGAGAATTAATAGAAACTATACGGAAGTTTAAGTTTGTATTAACAAAAGAGAGAGATTTTTCGTTTCTAATCATAGTATCAGCATACTCTCTTTTAATAAATTTAGATAGAAAAGTACCTCCTCAATACCTTGCATATGTAACATTATTTAGTTTTTTAAACAAAACAAAGCACAAGTAGGCAAAGAAGCGGAAAGTTTAGTATTAGAACAAATTAAATTGTCACCTTGCTCGAGAAGGTTGTAAGCTGGTCCTTCTTTGGTCATAAGGAGTTTTGTTCCAACTTGTTTTGCTCTTTAAGTGAAAACTTGCAAGCTCAACATGTAATGAAGGACTTTTTAGATTGGCTTCTAAAAACAAATATACCTCTACGACCATTGAGCATCAGGTGTAAAGCATTGAATTTCCTTTAATAAACTCAAGTAACAATATGGATCCAAGACCACAGGGGAAAAACAAGACACTAAACCAAGATACTAAGCTAAATAGACTATTAGATAGTCGTTCAAGCAGCTTGGATCATCATTATCTTGTTTAGATTATTCAAAGAAAGTTACGTATAACTGTTTTTTATTTCTCCAAGGCTTAACTATGTGGGGCTTGCTACCACCGGCCTTGGTGGCTCTGCTGGATAAGAACCCCTTGCCTTGGGGGAAAGGTGAGGGGATCAAACCCCAGGGGAAGCATCGGCGATTTAAGCGTGACGTCGGGGTGGTGGGTCCTTCGCTAGCGTCGCTCCAAGGTTTACTTGGCGGCTATGTACCGCCGCAAGGCGACGAACGGCTGACGGGGTTCCCTGGGTATCAAAAAAAAAAAGAACTATGTGGGGCTTGCTTGGCGTTGGTGAAGGCATGGTGCTTAAGTGTAGAGCATTAAGTGTAAAGCATTGGGATCCCATAATTATTTTCTTTCTTTCAAGAATTCATTTTGATTGAAGTATAATAGTTATAAGTGGAAGTGTGGCTAAATTTAGCATTGAGACTAAACATGTCCAATGCCATGCCCATCCCCGTGACCAATGCTCTAAGTAGAGCATTGGAACAAACTCGAGAGATTTATTTTGATTAAACAAGACAATTAGTTTTTCATCTTAAATAGACTTCATCGTTATGTTCTTTGGATTATTCAAAGTTTATGTATGATTAACTTTTTTTTTTAAGAGCAAATATGAGCAAAGTAGACTTGAGTAGAATATTCTATTCAAGACTTAATTCTGACCTAATGGAGGAACTCGTTTACATTGCATTTGGAAACTGCCAAGAGATATATAGTCTTCCTTAAGTATAAAGCACAACTAAGGCTACTTGATCGCCAATTTTGGGAAAAATTGAAACTTTAGTAAGACAAGTGGTGGGAAAAATTGAAACTTTAGTAAGACAAGTGGTGGCGAGACAAGCCGAGGTGAGAAAGCGGAAGAAGAAGAAGAAGAAGAAGACTGGCTAGAGAGACCAAGAGGGAGACTAACGAGAGAGGAAAAGATGCGGCGGGAGGGGGGGGGGGGCAAAGAGGCCGGACCCCAATTTTGTCCTTTTTCTCCTCTGTCTTTTTCTTCTTTTATGGAAAATCATGAAATTCTAATAAAAAAGAAAATTCAAAATAATTTCGTAGTTCAAGCAACATTTTCGATGATGTGATTACTTACGCATTAAAAATAAAAAAAGGCTGATTAAAGCAAAAACTAGTTACCCGTTGAGAATAATTTGCAGTTCTTCCTGGCCCTTCACGAGGCAAAAAGTAGCGATTGGGAAGTGAATCCAGCTCTTTCTCATTGGGGCAAGTCAGACCACGTTGCGAGCCCTACTACTTTCATAAGGACAATATTGGATCATCCCAACTAATTCACTCCAAGGGCTTGCTTCGCTAAGGAGTCCTACTTTTTGCCGTCTACAATACCCCTACTTGGGTGGCAAGCCCTTGTCATCGAGCTTGACCATGACGCGATGATTCCATCGAATATGGTGATCCTGACCACGTGATGAATGGATGTAGTTGATTTCTCCATCTTGGAAAGAAGTGTAACATATTTTTAACCTTGCTTTTGTGGACAACCGTTTTTTTGTAATATATTATTATTTTAATATACAAATATTTTAATAATAAAAATCAAAAATCCCAAAAATAATTTATTTTTCATGAATTAGAAATATCCAAAAATATTTTACATTTTCCCAAAAAATCATAAAAAGTCAAAAATGATTTCTATTTAAAAAAAAGATAAAAAAATCCGAAAATGCATTTTATGTTAAAAAATATAGAAAAAGACCAAAATATGTTTTTCTCAACATAAATTCTTAAAAATCAATTTAAATAAGATTAGGTAGGGCATTAGTGTAATCAAATGGCCGATCCTAATCCTAATTTCTGCGAAAATATTTCTCCATTGCGAGCCTTGCTGCTTTGCTTTCTAATTGACCCGTTGTTGGCGACTCATATTTAAAATTAACTTAAGGTTGGGAGAGCGGGCTAAGCCTAATATCGAGATTGCGACAGCTTCCAGAAAATTTTACTTTCTTAATATGTCACATTATTCATATGTCTAAGTATAAATTATGTTAGTGGATTGTAGCCGTAAGTGGTGGTAAGTAGTGGTGATTAAATGTGATGATTGACTGTCCATTAATAATAAAAGGGAAACCTTGATTAGGTATCCATGGTATTCTAGGTTTCATTCAAAAAATAAGGACCCTATTTGAACCTAGAACGACACTCACCCGAGAAAGGTGGCTAGCCAAGCCTTGCCTACCACTAGGGGAGGGTTGCAAAACCATTATAAAAAAAATTATTTACATTAACACATGGCCATCATACCTGCCTTCACTTCAGCATATTTTCAATTAAAATTAGTCAATTCTTAGTAATGTAGCGAATGGAGGATGAAGGAGAAAGGAAATGAAAAAAAGAAAAAAAAAAAGATTTGATTTTTTTAAAGAAAGAGATAACAAAAAAGATTTGGGGGCGAAGAGGCCGGACCACAACCTTGTCCTTTTTCTCCTCTGTCTTTTTCTTCTTTTATGGAAAATCATGAAATTCTAATAAAAAAGAAAATTCAAAATAATTTTCGTAGTTCAAGCAACATTTTCAATGATGTGATTACTTACGCATTAAAAAAAAAGGCTGATTAAAGCAAAAACCAGTTACCCGTTGAGAGTAATTTGCAGTTCTTCATGGCCCTTCACAAGGCAGAAAGTAGCAGTTGGGGAGTGAATCCAGCTCTCTCTCATTAGGGCAAATCAGACCACATTGCGAGCCCTACTGCTTTCATAAGGACAATATTGGATCATCCCGACTAATTCACTCTGAGGGCTTGCTTCGCTAAGGAGTCCTACTTTTTGCCGTCTAGGATGCCCCCACTTGTCATCGAGCTTGACCGAGACGCGATGATTCCATCGAATATGGTGATCCTGACCACATGATGAATGGATGTCGTTGATTTCTCGATCTTGGAAAGAAGTGTAACAAATTTTTAACCTTGCTTTCATGGACGGCCGTTTTTTTATATAATATATTATTATTTTAATATACAAATATTTTAATAATAAAAATAAAAAATCACAAAAATAATTTATTTTTCAAGAATTAGAAATATCCAAAAATGTTTTACATTTTCCCAAAAAATCATAAAAAGTCAAAAATGATTTCTATTTTAAAAAAAAGATAAAAAAATCCGAAAATGCATTTTATGTTAAAAAAATATAGAAAAAGACCAAAATATGTTTTTCTCAACATAAATTCTTAAAAATCAATTTAAATAAGATTAGGTAGGGCATTAGTGTAATCAAGTGGCCGATCCTAATCCTAATTTCTGAAAATATTTCTCCATTGCGAGCCTTGCTACTTTGCTTTCTCATTGACCCATTGTTGGCGACTCATATTTAAAATTAACTTAAGGTTGGGAGAGTGGGCTAAGCCTAATATCGAGATCGCGACGACTTCCAGAAAATTTTACTTTCTTAATATGTCACATTATTCATATGTCTAAGTATAAGTTAATGTTAGTGGATTGTAGCCGTAAGTGGTGGTAAGTAGTGGTGATTAAATGTGATGATTGACTGTCAATTAATAATACAAGGGAAACCTTGGTTAGGTATCCATGGTATTCTAGATTTCATTCAAAAATAAGGACCCTATTTGAACCTAGAACGACGCTCACCCGAGAAAGGTTGCTAGCCAAGCCTTGCCTACAACTAGGGGAGGGCTGCAAAACATTATAAAAAAAAATTTATTTACATTAACACATGGTCATCATACTTGCCTTCACTTTAGCATATTTTCAATTAAAATTAGTCAATTCTGAGTAATGTAGCGAATGGAGGATGAAGGAGAAAGGAAAAAAAAAGAAAAAAAAGATCTGATTTTTTAAAGAAAGAGATAACAAAAAATCAATTTTAAAAAAAGTTAATTTGATAAGAAAAAAGTTTCATTTACAAAGGAATCCGAAAAATGGAAAGTTTCCGTTTTTTGGTTTTTTCAAGGGAATTGAAAAATCTTTTCAAAATATTGAACAATCTTTTCTCACAAGCTATTTTCCAAGAAAATCAAAATATTTTCGTTTCTGCACTCTTTTTAATAATATTTTAATTTCTTTATTTCTTTTTTTAAATGAACTTTCAATTATTTTTATTATTAAAAACGAATCGTTAATTATTTCTAAAAAATTTCGAAATATTAATTATTTTTTTAAAAGATCGGTCCAAGATGAAGAAAAAGAAAAAAAAATAAAAATGGATTAAAAAAAAAATGAAGAATCCGATTTTTTTTTTTTTAAATTCAAACTCGATTTTTTAAAGAATAATTGCATAGTACCAGCTCGCGCATGGTACCAGCATGGGACGACGTTGCAAACGAGTGGGTTCGCAAAAACCCCTTAAAAAGGAGTCGCTTTTCTCCTGTTCTGTACGCTTGCCGGTTCAAGAATCCTCATTTCTCTCCTAGTCTCACGAAAAAATGTATTTCCTTTTCTTCTCCATTTTCTTCATCACGTTGTTGTGCTTTGCAAGAATGACTCGTAGGCTGAGGATAGCCATGCTCAAGAATCCTCACTCTTTTCCCAATTTGTTGTTCTTGGTATTGCTTTCCATCGTTCTCTTGCATGGTCTCGCTCGAAAACTTTACCCGTGGGTTCAACACAAGATTGTACTTATGTCTATCCGCGTGTCCCCGTTTTCCCCGACTACATGGTGGAAGACACAATTGGACCATGTCCATAGAGCTGCAAATGTCCCACGGGTGGTGCCTGCCACTAGCACAGCCTGAAAAGGAAAAATGAGTAGGGAAGAAACATACTACAGTGTGTTAGACAAAATAACAGTACAGTTGGAACTTACGGCTTTGCTTTTTGCTGGTATCTAGAGTAGCAGTCGCATTATATCTTGTAGCACGATTGACTAATAGAATGAGCTGAGGTAACAAAATGTCAAAGTGAGACCATAAACAACTGCTTTGGAGGGAGTTGACATGAAGATCTTTCCATTTAAATACATGAGTCCCCCGTGCATGGGGTGCCGACGGTTTCCATGGAGTAAATATCATAGTGCAACAGGAATACATCCTAATATACCCATTTGGTCGATTCACCGGACAGGTAACCTCAGACTATTTCTAAAGAAAGGTACTGACCATGTGGAGTTCGCTAGCAGTTTGATGACCGACATGAGAGACATTTTTACGTCAAACACCGATCTTAGTGGAAAAGCAACATCATCTCTCTGAAACTTCCATCAATTTTGCACCTTTAATAACCCACTTTTTTGGTTCCCACCACCTGCTCTTAGAATAAGGATGCAATCTCACTCTTCCAACCAACCTTCCCCGGACTCCTTTTGCATCTAATGATGCAGCAAAAGATGCTTCAAACAAAGTCCATCACGAAAAAGGAGTCTCCGACTTAGGTATTACTCGAGGATAGCCGCACCCTAAAAAATGCTAAATATGATAACTAAAATGTGAATTCATCACCTTTAAGATAAATGCACTAATCAATTACATATTGCCTTCAATTTGCATGGCATCCAAGATGAAACTAAGTTGTAGTCATCCTTGCTATGTCCATTTTAAAAAACAATGACCGGATACCACAAGGCATAATAAGTCATGAGGCAAAGTCGCTTTATATTCTCATGAAATAATGGATGCACACAATCAGAAGAAATCTATCAGCAGGCTTGTACCCCGTCGTCACGCCCTTTGCGAGGTTCCTAAGCAGGATAGGCCAACAATTGCACCCCAAAAGTTAAAAATTAACAAAACATATCATCAAAATAGGAAACCGTAATAGGAAACCACAATGACAAGAACAAAATAGTTAGAATAGCATAACGATGAGGCTCAATCAATAAAATTGGTTTTGTTTGTGCTAGTTGAAACTTAATAAAAGGATTCTCTTTAAGAGCTAAGCCCCAAATTATAGAGAGAATTTTGGAGCCCTTAATCCAAAAATAAACCCCAAGAGCATAAAACAAATCGAGGAAATAGAAAGCCAGATGCTCCTATCCAGCTCCACTTCATCTATAGATACATCTTCAGCAAGTTATAACGCATTCGGTAGAATAGGGAAAAAATGATGTTGCATCTTGGCAAGCATAGAAAACTATTGGAAGTACTCTGTACCTGCAAAGGAACTACATTGACTTTAGGCCGAAGACAATCCTCCCCCTAAGGAACTTCAATGACTCTACATGCTCCACCAAGAGACCCAGCTGCAGCATCCGCCCTCGAGCACATGACAATTGGGCGCCATTTACGGGGACGGAGTTGCTGAATAGTTGATTGTTGCTTACCGTTAACATTGACACCATCAGTTCTAGACCAAATAGAGGTTACTTGGATGCGAGTAACCTATATTGCAAAAGCTAACCTGAAGCAAGCAACACAGAGGACCATGTTTCATCTCACCAGCAAGTATTCCTTCACTGTGCATTAATACCACTTCCTTTACTATCAAAGAACTTCCAAAGTGGTAGCATAGCTGTATCCTCTGCCAAACATGAAAAGTGACTGCTCTATAATCAATAGCTTAGCAAGATCTTCCATTTCCTGGTCAAGCTTCAGCACCTCTCTAACTTTGTCCACGGGATATTAGTAAAGGACTTAACGCTTCATACAAAAAATTCTCTCAACATAAGTTTAGACAAGAAGACCAATACAACATAGAAGTTCGGAAATTGTTAGGGTGAGATAGGGAGGGACACATACTTGAAAGGTCAAAAAGGGAATCAATTATTGCTTCTCTTCTTGCTTGGTTAGAAATAGCGTCCCCTCCAATTGCTAAAGCTAACATAGCCACGACAACTATTTGACTTGTATATGCCTACTCAAAAAGCACACCTGTAAATCAGTTCCATGAAAAAAAGACAAGAAAACCATGAAGAAGAGAGGATCGTTTCTGTAACAGAATGTCGAAAGGTACTCTCTCACCTTGGTGATTGCCACGCCTATTTCAGCACCAGCATTTATATGGACACCAAAATGTGTATTTCTGGCAACTGCACTACCAACAGTATTAGTAATTCCTCCGCATAATGCACCACTCTCTAGAGCATATTCCAGTGCATGTAAGGTATCTGTTGTCTCTATAAAAGGGGCCTTGATGATCCAAACAATCACTTGCAATTTCCATCGTCATAGGAATTCCTATTTCGAAAGCAAGCAAACAAGAAAAGAGTTGGTAAAAATAAATTGACATCTCCAACCCGCATAAGTTATCATTCACTACTTGCCTGAGAGTTCTTCCAAGACGGGCCTTGCGGCTAATGGAGCACTATAACTCTTACCACAACCAATAAAAACAATCCTCCGGCTCCTCCTAATTGTCTTGAGATGATCCTTCAATCCACCCAGACGAACAGTCTTAGCTTTGCGGGTGCCTCCACGTATAAGTCTGCCCCTCATTGTGGTTGTCAGGGATTCTGGATGCTCATGAAGTTCTTTCTGCATATTAAGTTCACAGTCCCCTTTATTTATTTGTTCAACTTCCATCTCGCGACCAATAAGTGCACACTGTACAGATGCGGGGTCTTCCTTTGTCACCATCAAACTTTATCCCTTCTTTGCTTTATAAGAATAAATTCAGCATTTGGCTTCTCATGAGTCACTACTATACTAAAATACTCCGAAAAGAAATTATATTTATATACAATAAGACGTTGTGCATCGAAGTTCTCACATGTATAATGCGTTAACCGATAACGTGATTGATTAATGTATGTCTTTTTTTTTTTTTTGGTTCAGAATTAATTAATTTGTGGTCATACACACATTTTGAAGTCTAAAACTCCAACTTGAAAGTTTGTTCAAGACTCTTAATACCAAATTTTGACTGCCGATGTCTCTTTCATGCCCTCTTTCTTTCTCACTCTTCTAATCGAGCACACTTTTATATAGATGCAAGAAAAGAAGTCTAGAAAGCAATTATGCACGTTCCCACAAGCAAGTCCAAAGGCTTTACGTTCTTTCTAAAATAGGCAATTCACATAGATATTCACACAGATTTTCCCGTTACTTGTGTCTTGAACTTCTTCTTGCTTATTTTTTATTTTAATTTATGTGTTCAATCTTTTATGGGTTGTGGCTCTCCACGAGGAAGTTTCATCGAGCTCATCTTCATCTTGCTTAATTGAAAAAGAAACAGAAACGAAGGAAGAAGAGGAAATGGCCGACACCTGACCATTTTAAGTGTTCATTCTTATAAAAAAAATTAAAAAATATAATATACCAAAATGTAAATAAATAAAAGAAAAATAGGAGGCCTGGTCAACCACAACCCATTTGCTCCACAGTTCGGCCCTTTAAATTTCAATTGGAGAGCGGGCTCACTGGACCACGAATCTGAGTCCACATCGTCAGTGAAGCCTATCAAAAAGCAAATAGGGCCATTCTCTTTTTTCTTTTTTTGTTTTCGTAAATCTAGCGGCCCAAACCCTCTCTAGCGCTCTCTAAAATGGCTGCGTTTGGGACTAGCTTTCCCAAGTCTTTGGGGTCCAAAGTCCATTTGCTCAAATATTAGGTGTTTGGGAACATTTTTAAAACCCACATTGAAGGAATGCTGGCTTTCCAGGCTGGAAAGCCCAAGACAATTTAGAGCTACCGGGCTTCTAGCATTCTAGGCATCTTGAGCCAAGGGTAAATAAAAAAAAAATTATTCCCAAATTATCCTCGTTGATTTTTCAATTTTTCGATTTTGCCCTCACTATTCATCTTCTTCTTCTCCATTCTCCATGAACGGTTGCCGGTGAAGGGCAAGTAGTCGCTGACAACCATTGCACCTATCGTACCATGACCTTCGTGCGGAGGTCGTTGGGGCTGTGTGACCCATCTAGTTGCGGATCTGGTTGCAACCGATGCGCCGCCGCGAGGTTGCAACCCATCCGGGTTTGCGACCGAGATGCGGTCGGCTGCGAAGGTCACGACCCATCTGGTTGCGACCATATGCGATTTCCGGCGATAGTCGCGCTCACTGCACCGCAACCTTCATGCAGAGGTCGTTGGGGCCGGGCAACCCATTTGTCGTAGATTTGGTCTCAACCAAATGCGATCGCCGTAGAGGTCGTGACCCATTTGATTGTAGATCTGGTTGTGACTAGATGCGGTCATCGGCGATCGTCACGCCTATCCCACTGTGACCTCCGCTCGGAGGTTGCTTTAACTCCGCGCAACCCATCTGGTCGCAGGTCTGGTCACGACCATATGTGGTTGCTAGGGCCCTCACTAGAGGCTCGCATAACAACTAGATCTGCAACCCTCAGGGTCGCGACCTCAAATTTGGTCGTCGCAACCCTCGCTGAAGGATTGCTCGACACGCCACAACCTCTGGTGAGGCCGTGCGATCTGGGTCCGATCTGGGTCCTGCAACCCTCGCCAGACCGCCTACCTTTGTCGGATGGCTTGCATTGGACTGCCTACCCTTCGCCGAACCGTCTACTCCTCGCCGATGACTACTTGTTCTTAGCCGGCCAACTTTTTTTTTTTTAAATTATATAACAAAAACCTTTTGCAAACATAATTCTTCCAAACACCATTTTACTCAAAGATACTTCACAATAGACTTTTACAATACAATTTACCAAACACGGTTTGCATTTTGGAAAACACATCTAATTCAATAGCCTTTGCATTTCCCCAAAGACTTTCTCCGAAAGCCTTCCCAAATGCATGACGTGGGTACGCATTGGAAAAAGGGACATTCCCCAAGAAAGATAGAGTTCCGATATGGAAGGGGAGGCTAGGGTAATTTCGGAGGTGTTTTTCTCTCCCGTCACCTTAAAATTTGCCATTGATACAAGCATACTAATTGAAAGAGAGCAAGAAAAGAGTTCTTTCTTGTCTTTTCTCCACCGATCAAGGCCAAGGCCAAGACATGATCGAGCTTATTGTGGCGCTCGTTCAAAAGCTCACAGCGGTTTATCCAACAAAGAAGGACCTCGCCTTCAAAGATTCGATGAGGGTTCTTCTCGTTGAGGTTAGAAGCATCCTGACATTCGGATTCTACTCAGCGCATCCCGAACCCTCCACAACTACCAAGTTTTCAGCGTCCCGCTGTTCCTTCTCATATGGACGGCAAGGCTTCTTGAATGTATTCCCATCTTCATCAAATCAAAATAGGCACAAATCAAACGTTAGCCCACACTTCAATGACCGGACTGTGTATTTGGTTGGTTTTGTTAAGCTCTTAATTACTTGAGTCTGGATCAATGCTACAACCGGAATGCAGTCAGACTGATCTCATTTCCTTATATTTTTACCTTTCAAATTTCGTTTTTGTTTCGTTTTTGCAGTTTCTGGGAATAAAAATTTGTTGGTGACTATCCAATTACCCGACTCTCTATTTTATCTCGTTGTTTCTCCGGTTTGAGTTATAGACCGTAACTTTGTGGGTTTTAGTGTAATAGCTATAGGAAAGACGATTTGATCGCATCATTGAATATATATATATAGTTATTCAAGTTCGAAGAAGAAGGATATAAATATACTGAAATATTATTTTGAGTTGATGTTTCTAAGTGTTCCTCTCAGCTTGTTATTGGAAGACTTTTCATTTTCTGGAAAAAGTCCTAAACCTTTTGCACTGCTTTGTGCGATTTAGTCCTAAACCTTTTTTGGTGCGATTCAGTCCTAAACCTTTTTAAGTTGTACCAATTCAGTCCTTTCCGGCCAATTTTGGCCGGATCTTGCTGACTGGACGCCGGCCGGCTGACGTGGACAACTTTTAATAATATTTTAATATTTTTTAAAAAAATTTTTAAATATTTTATTTTATTTTTTAAAAAAATTAAATATTTTTTTTTGTTTTTTTTTTTTCGTTTTTGTCTTTTTCCTCCAGCCGGTCGCCGAGGTCCGGCGACCGTCGGAGGCGACCTCCGGCGAGGGCGAGGCCGACCCCGCAGATCCGGCGAGGTCGAGCCTCCGCGGCCATGGGCGAGGCTCGCCCTCGCCGGATCTGGCGAGGCGAGCCTCGCCCATGGCCCGATCCGGCGAGGTCGGCGAGGCTCGCCCTCTCCGGCCATGGGGCGAGGCTCGCCCTCGCCGCTCGCCCTCGCCGACTGGCGAGGCAAGCCTCGCCCATGGCCTGATCGCGAGGTCGGGCGGGCTCGCCCTCGCCGGATCCGGGGCGAGGTCGAGCCTCGCCAACCCTCGCCGGCCATGGGCGAGGCTCGCCTAACCAGATCCGGCGAGGGCGAGCCTCGCCCGACCTCGCCAGATCAGGCCATGGGCGAGGCTCGCCTCGCCGGCCCTCACCCATGGCCGGCAAGGCTTGACCTCGCCCAAATCCGGCGAGGTCGGCCTCGCCCTCACCGGAGGTCGCCTCCGGCGGTCGCCGGACTGTGTGACCGGCTGGATGAAAAAGACAAAAACAAAAAAAAAAAAAAATAAATTTTTTAAAAATAAAAATAAATATTTAAAATATTTTTTAAAAAATAAAAATATTAAAATATTATTAAATGTTGTCCATGTCAGCGCCGATCAGGCCACGTCAGCCGGCCGGCGTCCAGTCAGCAAGATCCGGCCAAAATTGGCCGGAAATGACTGAATTGACACAACTTAAAAATGTTTAGGACTGAATCGGCACCAAAAAAAGGTTTAGGACTAAATCGGCACAAAGGCAAAATGTTTAGGACTTTTTTGGCACTTTTCCCTTTCATTTTCCTTCCAAAGTTTTAAAAGGAATCGATACTGATTGTGTATATGATGAAGGTCCGATAGATGTGGCAGAATCTTTAACATGAATAGCGGAGGAAGTTAATGGCCGTAGACTTGTGACTAAATAAATGGAAGGATCTCAACTTTAATTCCGTAAGGAATAGATGTGACATAAGATATGCTATGGCGAATCTTTGGGCATTGCTAGAAGATTTTATTTATTTTTAATCAATGGGTGTTATTTGGTGGGCTGTCTTGCTAGTGGAGCTCATATTTTTCCGGTTAATTGGTGTCTGCCTTGTTTGTCGGCAAGTGATCGGCGATGAGATAATTGATTCGTGATTCTTGGTTTTGGTTTTCCTTAGTTTGCCCTTGGCATGTGAACTTTGGGATACTATTGATGGTATTGCGTCTCCTGCTTCTGAATGGCATTGCTTTCTAGGGTGGCATCATCGTTGTGATTGAGGACATAATCGAGTTCGGAGCGGAAAAATTGATGGGCTTTTGGTGGCGATTACTTGGTTTTCGCGGCTTTGTTTATGTAGCAGTGGCTTTGAGAGCGCGATTTTCTGATGGTGGACTAGCGTAGTGGAATTGTTATTTATTTTTGTGATCCCATTTTTTACCCAAATTTTCTCTTAAAGTCTATTCGATCCACGCTGTTACAACCGTATGGGAGACGATGTATAAATAGGAACGTGTTGACGGATGACAAGAACTCAAATTCTCTCATCTTTTGAATTGGGTAGTAGAGTGTCCCCAATTTTTCTTTGATTTCAGGTTTTTCTGACGAACGCGAACAAGAACAATGGCTGGAGGTTTGTCTTAATTGATCATGACTTCCGCATATGAATTATTTTGTATTACAGGAATATGTTCATTGTCTATGTTGTTAGTAGCAGTAGGTGTTGACGTAAGACAATATCTTTTAAACTTCCTAGACTTCAGAATTGATCAATTCGATCAACTTGGACTTGCTTTTACTGAAATGTATGCACTTATTTGATAAACTCCGCATCTTAGTCAAGTCATGTTCATAATTTTCTGTTCAGCCATAGCCATGGGCTTGTTTTTGTGTATCTCTGAGTAACATATACCTCCATCATGCAATATCCGACATTTTTAAATGCGCTGGGTGCTCCTAGGCCACATACACTCCCTAATGCCTGAGGCGCTAGCCACCAAACCAGGCGCTAGTACGTTGGCTAGCCTTCATCGAAGGCTCCTTCTTATGTTTGCATTTCAAATTTCTTTGTCAGCTCGGTTCACCAGCTTGGTATTTTGAGTTGAAACAGGTTTAAATATCCGGGTGAGGAGAGATTTCATGGTTGCACTTTCTTCTCGCCAGACTTATGCAATTATTTAGTTGAACGGGATAGGCTAGCAATATATAGATAATTTTAGTCGATCAACATGCGAAGAACTTTAATCTCCGATTCTACGCATGTCCCCGAATGGTCAACAATATGAAGACATGTCGATGGTTAATGCTGGCTAGAGTTTGTATCTTTGGGGGAAGCAGATTAGTAATGGTAAAATAGTGAGACCTAAGTACACATGGCTGACTTGCTAATTAAAGATATTGCCGGAAAATATGCTGTGTTCTTCCTTAATGATATGAAAGAACGTTTTGTCTATCTAATTGTATGCTTTAATTACAGGTAGCAACTTGGAGCGGGCATGCTGCTAAGGTTTGTTTGCTGCTGTTATTTGGAGAGCACATATTAAGTGTTGATGTTAATGGTAACGTGTGCAAATGGGCATTCAAATAATGAATGAGAACTTTTCGCCCTAGGGACGCATCTCGTTCGATGGCAATTTTACTCCTAATTGTGTAATGCATCCCGACATTTACTTAAACTATGTGACTATCCTCTTTACCTCGCCAACTTTTCAGTTCATATTCGCTAGCGATGCTTTTTCTTGTCCTTTTTCTCTCTCATGCAACTCCAATTAATTTGCAAATTTTTCTCCATTTGTTTCAGTGGTAAAGATCTGAGAAAAGTAACCGATAAGCTGGAAAAGAGCAACCTGAGAAATTGCTTGCTGTTTGCTTTGTTTTATACCCATCTTGAAATCATCCACCATGAAAATGAAAATGAGTAGATTTCTTAATAGAGTACAATCCTTTTTTTTTTTTTTTTTTGAGGTAACTGAGGATCCGCCAGGCCCGCTGGGCTTACGCCGAGCAGCCCACGGCCCATAGAGTGAACAATGCACCCCGGACCAAGCGTCAATACCTCGGGGAGGCTACCCAAGACCCCAATATTAGGACCCCCCACTTAAGACACTTTAGCAAAAAATCCTTATATCATTTACCTTTTCTATATTTTTAAAAGCTGGACATATTGTTTACTTGAGAATGTAATACTATACTGTATTTAAAGATAATATATCTGTGCATCTTTAATTAGCTCTTCATAGCAACATCCAGCCAAAGGTCACTAACTTTGGAATGTGTTGTTTGAAGAAATTAAGCTGTCGAGGGAAGAAGTATCCAGGGGGCCCAACCCTGAAGGACTATGGAGTATTCCGGTCAAAAACTTTTTACACATTTTACCCTTAGCTTCTCTAATATAGATTGATATGAGGAGTTTGTGATGTTGAAAGCAGCATGGTCCTCATGTAAGCAGCTCGACTTCTTGGACATGACTAGTACGTCGAGAGGTGGGAATGCGAAAATGACGAGAACCTTTCCCCATATTCGTTCAACCTCAAAGAACTTAAGAACTTTTATGTGGATTTCATGCTATTAAAATTTTCTTGTCACGAGGTGACCTCCATGAGTGCGGACGCTAGCTTTAGATTTTGAGTGTTATTCCTTGCTATGAAATGTAACACAGGCAAAGTGCGTGTCCGATTTGTTATATTACATGAGTTTGCCCTTAATTTTGAGATTTGCTCTATTAACACACATCCTACATGAGTTGGCCCTTGCTTTTGGGATTTGCTCTATTAACGCACATCCTTCTTCTTTGCTCTTGACACCCTTTATTACATTGAATTGGTTATATTAACCCTTATTGTCTCACTCTTGATTTAAGATTATTTGTTTCACCTTTATTATTGGCTCACTATTATCCCTTGCAATCTTGATCTTAGTTTAATATTTCTTCTTGTTTTTTTCAATTTTACTAAAAGAAAAGCTTATTCTTCCACACTCATTACATTTCACAGTTTTCTTCATATTTGTCTTCTTCAGAACTTATTCTGACACTAATCATATATTAGAGTAAGGAAATATTAATTTTTCTGCAAATTGTTTACTTTACTTTTGTATATTATCCTCATGGTCGCGAGTTTTTTTAATTCAAATTTTGGCACAAATTTACGAGAATTTACT
This sequence comes from Eucalyptus cladocalyx, assembly GCA_017140615.1. Classification (NCBI taxonomy): domain Eukaryota; kingdom Viridiplantae; phylum Streptophyta; class Magnoliopsida; order Myrtales; family Myrtaceae; genus Eucalyptus; species Eucalyptus cladocalyx. The sequence goes on from CM029526.1 coordinate 4,911,649, forward strand.
CAAAGATTGAATATTGTGGTTATTGTATGCATTATACACAATTTACTCAAAGATTATCCTCTTACTTGAGCTCAAATTACTTTTTGAATAATTGTTTCCTAATACAGACCAAAAAAAAAAAAAAATAAATGTTTCCTAATATAAAAAGAAATATAAAATCATGAACAAAATATTTTTTTTTTGCCAGAAAAAAAAAATAGGTAGTTATCTATAAAATAAAATATATATTTTTTTAAAAAAAAGATGTGCAATATCAATAATTTTGTTCCAAATTGATAAAGAAAAGGAAAAAACCGAAAAAAGAAGAAATGAAGGCGAGTGTCAATTTTTAAATCAAGGCCCCACATTAAATATTATTGAAATTATTTGAGAGGGGCATGGGTAGTTGTCTCTAGTAAAAATGAAACAAATAAAAAAAAAAAAAAAGAGAAAAAAAGGTAAGAAATAATATTGCCCGCAAGGTTAGTGTGATCAATTCAATATAATAAAGGAGTAGAAATAGCACGAATGTAGAAAAAATTTTATGTTTATTTCTAAAATACTTTATTTTCCTCATTTTAAAGTAGCTAAAACTTATATTCGCTTAACTTCACTTCACAAAAGTTGTAATAACAAAGATTTTGTAAACCCATACTCGGAAACACTATTTAATCATTATATTATGTTAAAAAAATATTTAATCTCCAACATAGTGATTATGTAATTAGAAATTAGTTGTTAAATCCAAGTAAAAAATGGGTTGGCATACGTTGAGGTTCTAGATTGATAGTCTTGTATTTCGCATTATATCACAATCTCCATCCTATATAAGCCACATGTTGGTTTTGAATTTCACTAACTAGAATTTGACCGTGCAGTCTCGATCTCTCTATCTATTGTATCAATCGTGAAAAACTTTATCCCATTTAAAAAAAAAAAAAAAAAGAGAAGGAGGAGGACGAGAAGAATGTTTCGCAGGCAACCAGAGTCGCAGAGCGATGGTCATAGACTCATAGCTTGAGGTTTCAAGCTGCTCCTGCAGCTGCTCAAGCCTCGCGTGGGTGGAGCCGTTTAGCATTCAAAGCAACCAGAGTTGCCGAGCCATAGACTCATAGCTTGAGGAAGAAGAAGAAGAATGTTTCGCATTCAAAGCAACCGGAGTCGCTGAGCCATGGTCATAGACTCATAGCTTGAGGTTTCAAGCTGCTCTTGCAGCTGCTCAAGCCTCGCGTGCGTGGAGCTGGTCCAGCACAGCGGGAGGCGCGTAGAAAGCGCTTAACGAGAGAGCAATAAAGCATTGTCTTTCGCATTCAAAGCAACCAGAGTCGCAGAGCCATGGTCATAGACTCATAGCTTGAGGTTTCAAGCTGCTCCTGCAGCTGCTCCAGCCTCGCGTGGGTAGAGACGGTCTGGCACAGCGGGAGGCGCGCAGAAAGCGCTTTACGAGAGAGCAATAAAGCATTGTCGGTTCAAAAATTGGTTTGGTCTTTGCCGAGTATCCGTCTATTTTTCCCAAGAGCGACGATGCAAGGGAGGCTATCATGGCCATTCCGCATCTCCCACCTGCTACCGAAGAAGAAGGAGACCATTGCGTTCTAAAGACGAAAGCGAGGAGACTTCGAAGGCAAATCCTTGTAAAATCCGGTCAACTTTCTTGAAAGTCTCGACTGTTACTTGTTGATGATAATCTTTTTTGGCTCATTTGACTGGAGTGATTTTTGACTGATTGATGAGTTTATGCTTACTGTATAGACAGGATATCACTTTAACATCACTATATTAAAAATTGGACATGTATTAGCCCCTAAAACGATACAGATGTCATTTGACATGCTCATATCGGCCGTAGATTACTGTATGTACAGTAGAGCAACTTGTAAATAATAAATTAGCATTGGGGTTAATTTATACTTGAGGCACAAATTTTCACGATATAGATTGACAAAAGTATGATCCTGAAAATAACTTGGAGAATTCACTAATGACATCTCGCGCTCCAATTCCAATAAATCAATGCCATGTCAATTCATATTAGCCCAAAGTATGATTTCAAAATAAATAAGCGCCATTGCAAGGAATTAATTTTTTCCAATCTAGCTATGGGGACTATTTTCCCGTATACAATTGAGGAACTTTCCGGCAGTTTTCAGTTATTGATAGAGTTGACTATTTTAGTATCATACCATTGACAAGTAACCATCCCATTTGGTTTATATCTTTCGGAATTAGGGTGAAGATACTTAATTAGAAAAATTTTGCAATTTCAATGACCACGTGAGAAAAACAATACATTCCTACACATTATCATAATAAAAGTCATATCATTTATAAAAACTCAAATATTGTAAACACTAATGTTGACGACATTAAATGTGATGATGCCCAATGTTTTTTTTTTTCTTTTGCTTTGTTGAAAATGAAAAGAAAAGCAAAACGAGAAAGTGCCTTATCTAAAACTCACTGTGCTCTATTATAGTAACATTCATATCATTAAGAATTCATCGAATATTGCTAGCACTAACGTTGGAAATATAAAACTTGGTAATGCATAGTGTTGTTTTTTTTTCTTTTCCTTTATTGAAAATGAAAAGAACCTGTACCATTTGGGTTCTGATCCGAATCCATCATCACTAGGCTCCATCACAACACACGAACTAATTAGTTCCATTAATTCCAAATTAAATTCGAATTTTGTATTTTAATCGATTACATAAATTTCAAGATCATGGACCCCAATAGTAAATGAACACCTTTCTAAGAACTAACACGGCATTATCGCAGTAAATTTCATATCTTTTATATAAAATGGAAAGAAAAGCAAAACTAAAAAGTGTGTGTGCCATTTGAGTTCTGATGGGAAGGCATTATAGCTATACTTGGTCAACTAATTAGTTCTATGAACCCATATTAAAGTTCCGATAAGCTGATTAGAAAAGTACGAGTTCATGAAACACGTTAGGCTTAAAATTCATATTATTTATGATTGCTCCGGTCTTGCATATTATGCAAGGAGTTTTTTTTTTTTCTCTCTCTTATTGAAAATGAAAAGAAAAGCAAAATGAAAAAGTGACTATGCCATTTGGGTTTCGGTCATAGCCGGAATTTTTGTATTTTCAATTGGTTACACAAATTACAATTTTCAAGGTCACCATTCTGAAAACGGACTCCCGCATCAGTATTTGATTGGGCCGGACGTGGCGGGAGCCACGTAATCTAACCGACAAAGGAAAGCTTGCGCTCCACGTCAAATCGTATCACAGGGGATTCTCTCTCTGTAACGAATCGAATCCGTTACGATTCTGTTTGTGTCCGCTGATATCGGAGCTCTCCTCCCTCCTTCCTCTCTCTATGCATAAGAATCTGCTCTCATCCTCTTCACGAGTCGTCGTCAATTCATCATCGCAATGTTGCAATCGACAGTGATTCGCGCGTCTGCATCTCGCCTTAATCCGGTTCGTGAATGGGCCGGCTCGGCCAGTCGCCCCACCCCACGCAGCTTCTGCTGCCACAATCTTCCGCCCACATTTCCTCCTCTCTCTACCAGCTCCTTCGTGACCCGGCTCCCCTCCACCGTCGCGTACTACTCTCGTGCGCCTGAGCCCAACCCTGATTTCGCGGAGGACCAGCTCGACGAGCCGGACCCCAACGTGCAGAGCCTGAGAGAGAGCAATGGCGGCGGTGAGGGATCCGATAGGTCTCAGGTGAGTGTTATGAAGGTTCTGAGATCTAAAAATTGGATTTGGAATGAATTCTGAGGATTGTTTGGGAGAGGAAAATGAAGGGAACTGAGACTCGGAAAATTGAGTTATTGCACGTGGGCTTGATGATCTGTCTCGTTGCCCACAAAATGTGGCAGTGAAAGAGAATCGGATTTATCGAACCCTATTTTGGCAGGGTATAATCTGTTCTCCTTAAATGTTTGTGCTGTGCGGTATAATATGGCTTAAGTCAGTTACTTTTTCTATTCATGCTAACTGAGGATGGATTGGGGTTTCGCTTGCATTGTTTTATGCCTTAGAACAACCTCGTGTCCCTTGCGTCAAGTTTAAGAAAGTTTGGGTATTTTTGCGGTTATGCCCTGGTGATGTGTGTACGCTTAAATTGCTTGGATTCCGGAGGTGTGTCTTTTATGAATGTTTATCCTAGTCCTTGGGCGTGTTTCTTTGCAAATTTATTCTCACAGACCTGGATGGAAGGCTTCGTTGGCTTAGTGTTCCCTCCCCCAAGCAAGAAGTTTGGTGAAAGTCACGAGCATTGACGAATTAGTGGATGATGATAGTTTTTAATAGGTTGGGTGATACTAGTTTTGTTTGGACTCTAGAACTGCCTTCACAATTCTAGCTTAATGCTGTAATTCTAATTTGCGTCTCGTCTGAATATCTGCTATTATACTCGAGGAGAAGAGTATTCTGACATATATTTTGTGGCAGATTCTTGTAATGGGAGTGAATGTCTTCAGTGTACATTAAATGCTCTTTTGATTAGTATCATTTAATACAAATCTAAAGGATCAATCTGTTGATTACATCTTCATCTGTGGGTGGTTTTTAATGGTCCATCCAATGGGTATCCTTTACGTCATGTGCAGGCATGCTTTTCTGCAATCTGTTTCCAGTTTTGATCGCTATAACTTATGAGGTGTCTGCTTTAGACCAAATCTTATGTCGGCATTATCTGTTTGCTACATCCTTTTGCATCTCTTTTAACGGACTCAACATATATCCTTATGGATCTCACTTGAGTTGTTTATTAGGATGCTAATATGCCTGAGGACTCTCCCCAACAAGAGTATTTTCGTGGTATCCCAATAGAGGTATTGCCTTCTTTTCCCTTCCTTTCTCTAAGGCGTTCATCAATGTGAGGACCCTAATAATTAGGGACGTAATTCATTCTCCATGCATTTATTGCCAAGCAAATGCAGAACAATATCCTTTTAGACCAGATACATCCTTTTGCATCTCTTTTTAACTGGAGTCAACACATATCCTTATGGATCTCACTTGAGTTGTTTATTAGGTTGCAAATAATATGCCTAAGGACTCTCCCCAACAAGAGTATGTTTATGGTTTCCCAAAAGAGGTATTGCCTTCTTTTCCCTTCCTTTCTCTAAGGCATATATTATGTAATAATTAGGGGCGTAATTCATTCTCCATTGCCAAGGAAATGCGGAACAATATCCTTTTAGACCAAATACATCCTTTTGCATCTCTTTTAACTGCACTCAACATATATCCTTATGGATATCACTTGAGTTGTTTATTAGGATGCTAGTGTACCTGAGGACTCTCCCCAACAAGAGTATTTTAATGGTATCCCAATAGAGGTATTGCCTTCTTTTCCCTTCCTTTCTCTAAGGCATTCACTTGTTGTTCTAAGTGATGGCTGTAGCAAGGATGCTTTTTAGTTTATCGGCTTCAACGAAAATCAATGTGAGGTGCTTATTATGTAATAATTAGGGGGTGCAATTCATCCTCCATGCATTTATTGCCAAGGAAATGCAGAAGAATATACTTTTGAGCAGCAGAGACCACTTCATCAACTCACTTACGTTGTTGCATTTTTAGTTAGGAGTATTTTTAGGAGTTGATGACTTTTATGGAGTTGCCCTAGTCGCCATCTTGAATTGCAGTTTTTGGATGGTCTAGATATACAAAGCATTATTTCTCTGCTTTACTTTAGTTTGCGCTCTTTAAATTCCATTACTTCTCTCTTCTCTAGTATATTCCCCTGCTAGCGTATTGGAAAAGCTGTTCACGTGAGGAAATTAGAGAGATATGCAGGGCAACATCATTGGTAAGATTTATTGCTTAGGATCTCATTGAAAATATTGCCAGTGCTTCTTGCATGTGGTATAGTGGACCATCAGAGAGAAGTCATTACACTTTGCGAAATTTCTGGTTTTCTGCATTAGGCGATGAATTATGGTGAGGAGGCATTGGACAATTTTTACCGAGAAATGAGCAAGGAAGTCGAGACAATTCTTCACGAGGGAGACCCGTGAGTATTCTCTCTATTTTTCAAGGTTGCGTGGAATTGATCTGTCCTCTCTAGAGGATGACACCAGAGTCAAGACCTAGTTGCTTTCAATTTTTCATTCTGCAGTTTTGATTACTTTAACATCTAGTTGTAGGAGGCTACCCGAGGAACTCTTCAGGAGAGTGGTGGTCACATGCATGTCCGAGGACTGCAAGGACAATGACCGCATCTACGTGTATGTGCTCCGGAGGTGGAAAGGGAGGAAAGATAGGTCTCAAGTGAGGGCTGCAAAGGTTCGAGTTCTAAAATTTGGATTTGGAGCAAATTCCAAAGATTGTTTGGGAGAAGGAAAATGAAGGGAAAAGGAAATGAGACTTGGAAAATTGAGTTACTTGCATTTGGGCTTGATGATCTGTTTGGTTGCCCACAAAATGTGGCAGTGAAAGAGAATCAACCATAGTTTATTGTCAAATTATGTTTAATGTTTGTGCCGTAAATGTAATAAGATGGCTTTGGTTGCAGGAATCATGCAGAGAAGTAGAAATAGAGTTTACTATGACTTACCTTGTGGATTTAAGGTGTTTCTCTCTTCATGCTAATTTAAGATGGATCATGTTGTGGGCGTTTCACTTGCACTGTGCATTGTTCTATGCTTCAGAACGACCTTGATTGGGGTTCCTGTTTGAGTGCAGGCAAAAGCATTTAATTGGCCTAATGATAAGTTTCCGTTTAGAGTGGGTTCGATACCGCATAAATTGAAGGTGTGTCTTATATGAATGTTGGGCTTGTTTCTTTACAAAAATTTATCTCACAAGAAAAAAGTTTGGTGATCACAAGCATTGAGTGGACAATGATGGTTTTCAATAGGTCATGTGGTACTTGTGTGGTACTTGTTTTGTTTCTACTCGCCTTCACAATATCTTACCTTTTTATCCCATAGATTTTCTAGCTTAACACTGTAATTCTAATTCACATCTTGTGGATTTTCCTTCTGAAGAAGCACCAGAATATCGAGTATACTCGGGGGAAGAGTATTTTGACATATTTTGTGGCAAATTTTTTTCATGGGAGAGGATGTCTTTAGTGTACATCACATGCTCTTTTGATCAATATCATTTGATACAAATCTAAAGGATCAATTTGATTTCATCTCCATCTGTGGGTGGTTTCTAATGGTCTATCCAACCGGTATCCTTTACGACCAGTCATGTGCCAAGGCATGTTGTTCTGCAATCTGTTTGATCGCTATAACCCATGAGGCGTCCTGTTTAAGACCAAATTTTATGTCAGCATTAGCTGGTCTGCTACATCCTTGTGTATCTCTTTTAATTGGACTCAACATATATCCTTTTGGATCTCACTTCTGTTATTTATTAGGTTGTTAATAAGTTTGAGCTCTCTGGCGGAGATGTATATGGTGTAGCGAGTGAAGAAGCAAGGAAGTACGCTGGCTGGTTGATTGCCCAGAACAAGTATTGCCTTCTTTTCCCTTCCTCCTTTAAGGTGTTCTGTTGCTGTTTTAAGTGATAGCGGTAGAGACTGTCTATGATACATTCTGGTTTATTGGCATCAATGATTGATACTCATAGATCAATGTGAGAGATGCTTATTATGTAATAGTTAGGGGTAATTCCTTCTCCATGCATTCGTTTCCAAGGAAATGTAGAACAATGCCCTTTTGAGCAGCACAGCATGAGCCTTCATTCTGGAGGCCAACTATGTCGATTTTCTACACTAGAGGAAGGCCAAGAATCCGAAAGTCAATTTAACTCACACATATCTTTCTCGATCTCGCTTCTGTTATTTATTGTAAAGGTTGAGGTCTACCCTGGATGTGAGTTTCTTGTGGCATATGAGGAAGCAATTAAGTATGGCAGCAAGGTTAATACTGTTTTTTTTTTTTTTTTTTTTTGGTACTAGCTGATTGCCCGCTGCAAGTGTTGCCTTCTTTTCCCTTCCTTCCCTAAGGTGTTTTTATCTTCTAAGTGATGGCTGTAGAGAGCGTCTAAGAAACAATTGTTTCTCAGAAATCAATGTGAGATGTGCTTATTATGCAATAGTTAGGGGTGTAATTCATTCTCAATGCATTTATTTTTGAGTGAGGCAGCACAATATCCTTTTGAGCAGCGGAGACAACTTCATTTAGAAGGCGAATGATGTTGATTTCCTATGCTAGAGGAGCTAGAGGATGGCTGAGAATCCAAAAGTCAATTCAACTCACTTATGTTGTTGATCGACTTCTATGGACATTGTGAATCTTCATAGATGATTACCATATTTGACTTAGATCCAGATTACCCTTAAGTCGCGATCTTGAATTGCAGTTTCTTAAATGCTCTGTATATACAAAGCATTATTTATGGGTTTACTTTAGTTGGTGCTTTTTAAATTCCATTGTTTCCCTCTTCTCTAGCATGACTTTGCTCTTCAACTGCCACAGGTTAGCCTTCAAGGACATGGGCAAAGACATGAGCAATGCATCACTTTTGCATGCAAAGGTAAGAATTATTGCATTAGATCTTATTGAAAAATATTGCGAGTGCTTCTTGCATGTGGTATGGTGGACCATCAGAGAGGTCATTCCACATGGCACATGGCACCTGTCCATTAGTTTGAATAATTGATGGTTTATAAATCCTTAATCGTGTCATGATCTTTTCTTTTTCTGCATCTGATGTTTATGTTATAACTTGTTTTGTTGCTTTTGTTAGGGAGTGGATTGTCTGGAAGTTCCTTTGAAAAAACTGGCGGTTTCTACTATTAGAATGCTTTCGTCTTTGTCTCTTTGGGTGTCGCGGTTGCTAGGGTGGCCATCCCATCCGGTTTCTACTTTGGAAGGAAGAAATGAAATGTGAAACAATTTTGTTGGATAACCTTTGTGATGACGTAATTTACATGGATGCAGCACCACGGAAATTTGCACCATGGAAATTGCTCTCGATCAATCTTATTTAGTGACTTTTATCCGTGGTGTGGCATGTAATTTTCGTAACAAGCTCCTAGTATTCAAGGTAGATTGTCACGTGTCACAACTGAGCAGGTGGATATATTCTTATAATTCGGTTGGCAGTACTTGTTTTTACTTGTTTTCTGATCTGGATGTGGGAGGTGGTGTTCCTGGAGTGGATGCTTGTGCTGCTGCGGAACTGATTGAATGAGATGGGAAAAGATTAGGAAGGTAGAAATTATGGGAGGATTCTCGTTGAAGTTTAAAATTAGAACAAGTGGTATTCGAAGGAGGATTGCCAAGTTGAATGGACGGGCAAGGTTAGGCATAATGAGGAATGCAGGACGGTGTGTAGTAGCGCCTGTGTAGTGGTGGGTGCCTGTTGTAGCATGGTGGGTGGATCAATACTAGTGGATCAAGCATGCAATTTCATTATTGGTTCGCTCATAGATAAACCACCAATATTGGAAGAAAATTATGCTCTTTCATTGATGGGCAGGCCTGTAAAATGATTTATTGGACTACACATTTTATTGTATGATGAAATCCAACTTCTAGTTAAGTTTGCTTCCAACTTAAAACGGCCTCCTACTTCAAATGCTGGGCTTCAAATGCTGCCGGACTTATTTAAGGAATTTGAATCAAAAAGCCTTAACAGCAAATCCAAAATTTAAATTAAGTATGATAAACATCAGAAGGCCATGTCTCTTTCATTCTCTTTCCTATTTCCTATTTTAAACTTATTTATGTAATCTATCTTCATCAGCTTAAAATATGCCAAGGTAATCTACCTATTTAATATACCTAGATGAGGTTTAGTCCTTTTTTGGTGAAGCATGCCAAGGTAATCTATCTATATAATCTATCCAATTTGGCTAAAATGTCCAAGGATTACAACTTCGTAGCCCTCATATACAATTAAAATGCGCATGAAACCTCCTCTCGGTCATAATGCATAGACCAGCACATCGGCTAAAGTGTTCACGTGCCCATCCTTTACACTTCACCATTTTTTTAGGCAAAAAAACAAAGCTTGCCACTGCGATTGTGCCATTTCAAGTGATAATTGAATTTCTTCTTTTGAAATTGCTTCAGCTAGTGTTTCTCTCAAATGGGAACAAAATGCAAGGGCCTCAATATGTGTAACGATGAGATCTTTGACTACGATAATTCTTGCTAAGATCCTCTAAAGTAACATTGATTTAACATCGCAAGTCCGCAAGTCCATCTCAACACAGAAGCAGAATCGCAACAAACCCATCTCAAAAGCAAAATCACAAGAGAAAGCTACTTGGCCTTGATTGACAAACAGAGCATTTAAGCATATCTTCTTCTTTTTTTGGAGTTTTGAATGATAAAAGAGGTTAACGATTCAACGATTCAGCATTATTATCTTCATTATCTCTTCGTCAAAATATTAAAGAAAATAAAATTTTCCTCAAATCCTGGACAGAGTTAGATCAATTTTTCTAATTGTGACAATTAGCTGTTATTAAAGCTATGAAACACATAAGAAAAGGAGCAGCATAGGAACATATAAGTTTGTGTGTATGTACTGTTATGGCCTTTTAGAAGACGACGAATAAAAAGAGGATTAGAGGAAGACAATCTCCACTAAAATCAGTATTAAAAAAAGAAACAGTCATGTCGGCATGGAAAGCAAAAGCCACCAAAAGTCGTCAAAATGAACCTTTCCGGCGCAAAAGAATAGAAGGAGACGATCATCTCGGTATCAGAGGCAAAAACTTTCAAAAAAATTGACAGCCAAAGGCACACTTTCACCTCGCCTTAACCCGGCTCGTGAATCGCCTGGCTCGCCCACTCGCCCAACTCCGACTCCACGCAGGTCACTCTCTCCTCTCCCCCTTCTCTTCTTCTACTGCAAGAACCTCCCACCCACTTTACCCTCCAAGCCACCACATTTCCACACACTACTAGCGCTGTCGCAACCGGGCCCCTCTCCACCGCCACGTACTACTCTTGTGCACCCCAGCCACCCTAATACCGCCGAGGACTTCACCATGTCAAAGATCCGAACCCCAATGGGGGAGAGCTTGAGAGAGCTCGGCTGGAGTTGATGGGCGAGGGAGGACCACGATGAGGGTGAGCGATCCGTTCGCAAGGAGGACGCTGCCCACCCGGACGAAACATAGGTCTTAGGTGAGTGTAGGAAATGGATTGCAGAAAAGAAAAAAACGAACTGATATTCAATCAATTGAATACTGAAAATAAATATGGAAATGTATCCACAAAATACGTAACACCGATGAAAAGACATATCACGAAAACGGACATACCTTGTTTGCCACAGAATAAGTACTCCTTGCAATCTTAAAAAAATTGATTGAAGCCTTAAAGTTCCACTCTTTAAAAGGGGTACACTGAGTCGCAAAAGTAGAAAAAAGGAATGCTTTCAAAGTTCTTCCATTTTATTTATATATTGTAGTTATTTACACTTAAAAAAATAAATTCCCCTCCTCTTATGGACACTTTTCTTATGGGCCGGGTTTGACCTAATATGGGCTGAATAGAACTCATTCTTCACCTCTCTGCAAATTTCATACTAGTAAATAATCCGTACAACCAACAGCTCGTTACCATACCATTAGGATATAATAATAAGGGTAAAGTAGTCAATACTTAATCTTATGTTTAGAGGGTTACTCATATATATTTTATGTATTCTTGTAATCCTTTTTGATTAAAAGAATACAATACGCAGAACACTCTCTCTTTCAACATGGTATCAGAGCAAGTCGTCGTGGCGCACTTCTCTTCTAAACAGCAGAGCAGAGAGGACGCCGGTTCTCTAAGGTCTAAATTCCAGATCCAGATCTGGTCTAAATTCCGAATCCATCCACCGCTGTTGTCCCCCCCACCAACCCGTTGTCTCGGCCTCCATCACTATTTTCATCTTGACCTGCACCGATGAACCCTGCGGTGACCTTCTCATCCTCTTGATCACGATGCTTGACTTCGTCTTGTTTTGCATGTGATCGCACGTTGCCGGTCTTCATCCAAATCATCTTCAGCTCCCTTCATCTCAAAACATTGAATGAAAAGGAGACCGTGTCACTAGATTTAGATGCAGATCTAGATCTCTCACCCTTGTCATTGCCCCCCATCGGCATCCTCGTCATCACCCGCTACCTCCAATTGACGCCTGTCTTGCAGATCTAGATAGAACTACTACCTAGCGTCAATCGCCGAAGCCCATCTAGCAATATCGGTACGTGCTCAGCCTCCTTTCTTGATGATAAGATTGAAGACCGATTGCACGATCTGGTCTTTGTATGTCTTACGATCTAGAATTTATGGTTTTCATATATCTTGAGGAGTTCGGAGGCCTTCGTTTGGTTCTGCAAGGTCTTTGTTTGGTTTTGCACGAGTTACACCCAAAAAAAAAATAATAATAATAAAAAAAATGACCCAAACTGAGGGCATCAAAAGACGCTGTCCATTATACTTATATAGATTATCACTGGAGTATATTAGTTCTTGAAGTGTTGGTTGGTATGCGCATAGTAATCTTTCAAGTGTTGGATGGTTTCCGATAATCTTTAAAGTGCTGGTTGGTATGATTTTATGGCCTCCCAGTAAAGTATATTGACTTAGTGGTGGACCGATTGAACCCTCGTTTCTGTTTGTTATTTTGTGATCGACTGCACATTTGGAATTAAGTGCTTGATTATTGTGTCATTATTATTGGGTTCTTGTGTTCAACCTGTTTGGCTAATTAATTGTATTATTGGAGTTAATACTGATGGCTTCTGCATCATCTACTGGTTTGACGCATTTCCAATTGACATCTGTCTTGCATGGCACTAACTATCCATCATGGTCTAAAGATATACAAGTTTATCTTGCTGCAATTGGATAAGATGATTATCTTACATCTACAATGCCCTTAGATAAGAGTAAAGTAGATGATTGAATCTTTGGGCTAACTTTTTAAAAAAAGTATCAAGTTTAGATTGAGGGACAACTTTGGCCCCAACTTTTTTTTGTCTCATAAAAAAACACCAATTTTAAATTGAGTGATAATTCTGGCTTTAACTTTTTTTTGTCACCTGAAAAATCACAAAACTTTCATCTTTATCTCAAATCTGGCCCCCATCGTTAGCTCTCTATATGAAGTCCACCTTCGTCTAGCCGAGTAGGGCCCTATCACCAGAGAGCACAAACGTGCTCCTTTTGCTCCGTTTTTCGGCTCGCCAGATCGAAGCTCGCAGCTCTTCGGTTCGCCCAAGTTCCGGCCCGACCCCGGCGGGCTGCGATTTGTTGTCTCTAGACTTTGCTTGGTTGTTGTTTCTACTTGGATTGTTGATTGATCTCCCTGTCGAGCTTTCGTTAGCTTTTTCGTGGGCGCACCCCATATGTTCGACGTTTTGTCTAGGCTAGATCCGCATAGATTTTCTTTGGTTTTGTGGGTTGGTCATGGACGGTTCGAGGAAAGGGAAGGTTAACAGTGTTGGCACGGGTGGGTGTTGGAAGATGTTGGCATCAGGGCTATCTCAAACGGTGCCCGGTCGATGGGGCCGAGTTCTATCTTCCCGGCCAAGCTCGGTGGAAGCCGAGCCAAGTAGTCCACCGGCGGTAGTTGACACCAGTCGGAGGGAACGACCGGTAGAGGGTGGTGGTTCGGTGACGGTGTGGGTGCTGGCTGCTTCGGCTGATGGTGTTTTTGGGTGAGAATTGAGGAAAGGTTGTTTCGGTGAAACAGGGAAGCTGCAGGCGTTGTTCGGGGAGGGAGAAGAACGCAAGGAAGAAGAAGATTCAGGGAATAAAAAAATTAAAAAATTGAAAATAAAAAAGAGAAAGAATTGAAAACAAAAAAAAAAAAAAGCCGAAAAACGAACCGAACCCAACTGTTTCAGTTCAATTCGTATCCAGTTCGGATCTCATTCGATTGATTCGAAAGATTTTTCTAACGGTTGGTTGATTCGGTTTTTCAAAAAAAATCGAACCAAACCAAACCGTAGATTGAAACTCCTACCTGTTGGCGCATAGGGTTGGGCATGCGCCAACGCGATTGTGGACGCGCAGCCAAGCTCCCAGCGGCCAACAATAATAGATGTGGACATTTCTTAAAATTTCGGCCCAAAACAAATTATAAAAACATGATGTTAAAAACATGAAGAACATCGCTCTACACCAACACCAATGTAGGAAATGAATTGTAGGAAATGAATTCTTGAAAATATGTAACACCTCACAAAAAGACATATCTTATTTGCCACAAATTAAGTAATAGTTGTAGTCCCAGAGGAATTGATTGAAGCCTTGGAGTTCTTCAAGAGGGGTTCTTCAAGAGGGAGGGGTAAGAGGGGTATACCAACGTATTATATCAAAACTTTCCTCTTTCTTCTTTTTTAGTTATATATTGCCCTCCCTCTCTTATGGCCCTTCCCTTATTAGTCGATTTTGGCCCAGCATGGACCCACATGGACCCACGACTTGACTTGGCTCATTTAATAAAAAATCCATCAGGTGAGTGTTTGGGAAAATTTTAATACTAGCTGGGACTTGCTTTGGGAAATCTAAAGGCCTTTGGCTCAAGAGAAAGAGAAAGAGATTTGGCAAATTTTTTGGCGAGTTTGTGATAATGCAATTGTATTTTCAAAGGCTTTTGAGGGTGTATTTGATTCTTTGGAAAAATGCAAAAGTAAATGGGCTTTTTGAAATGTTTGATAAATTATAATTTAAAAGTTCATTTAGGAAACAATTTTGATTTAACTGGTGTTTGGAAAAATCACACTTTGTAATGAACTTTTGCTTCTTTTTTTTAAAGCAAAAGAAATCTCAAAACCAACGAAGGGCTTAAGAGTTGGCAACGTGTCCAGCGATTTCAATCAAGGTAGATTACGAGGTTGGTAGCTAGATTTGGCCTTGCTTAGGATGAAGAAATTGATAAGAATGGTTTTGGAAGAAAAAATTAATTAACCTTAAGAGATGGCCTTCCAAAAACTTGCCAAGGTTGGCAATTTGCTAGAGAGGTCCTAAAAAAAATTGCCAAATCCCCAAAAATATTTTTGAAGAGGCCTCGGCCCAAAGCCTACAAACCAAGTTTTGAAACCTTTAGCTCATTGCAAATTTAATTGGATTTGGAGCATTTTCGGAATGTTAGTAGCTCTTTTCTTCAACTAAATTCGCTTATGCCTTCGTCCTTGGAATGTTCTTGTACTTTGGCATGCTCTTGCAACATAGTGATGGCATTGCCAGACGAAAAGAAATGCGAGCTAATAACCTCACATGAAATTTTGCCCAATCTGCAAGAATATCATGCTAGTATCATAATAACAACACTGTAAATCCAGCACCCATTATGCTTTCAAAGTTTAAGCTTCAGTTCATGCAATTGTTTAAAAAAACACAGTTCGATAATCCAGGTGCTATTGTTCTCTTGTCAAGAAGGATTGAGACGATATTTTTACAAAAGCCGATCACACTAAGCTAATCTATTTACAACCACTCATAGCAGAATACAGCGTAATTTTCATGATTCAATTCAACAAGTAAAGGATGAATTTTTGTGCTATTCAATATCCCGTTCGACACCCCTCAAGTCAAGTAAATCAAACAGCACGGGCAATTTTCGACGCTCGTGACCAGGGTGATTGCAGCCCAACCCTTCTGGTGCTCCTCCCTAGAAGCTCTCATGATGCACAGCTTCGTGATAGGATTTACATACTTGACTGCACGAAAGATCACAATCACATGGATTCAATCACAGAACTTGGTAGAAAAATAACAAAGAATTAACCTCCAATATATCCATCTTCTTTGGTTTTTTCCACAAAAAAAAAAAAAAAAAAAAGAATTTCGCAGAAAATCAATGGTAAAAGAAGAGGAGTAAATCCATTTCGTTTATTTAACTATTTTTCTTCTCCGTTAACTCTCCCACGTGTGAACTCAAAACGCATGTGAGGACCCGGGAAACCTCCAAGGCCTTCCAGAACGCCAACCCCCTCCCTTTCCCTCTCTTCTTCCCCTTCTCTCCCGCCTTCTAGCTAACGCAACTCCGCACTCGGACCGAGTCGAGACAGACTAAAAACTCGGTCCCCATCTCGTGCTTTCCCCATAGTGCCCCTGCCAGAACGAAATATGCGTCTTCCTCATTCGTCATTTGACACCCCACTTCGCTCAAATAACGGCGAAAATACACTTTCATATCCCCCAAAGCCTTTTCTCAAATCTCTCAAAACTATTTGATAAATCCACACACAATTCTCTCTTTCGTCGTCGTTGTTGTCTTCCTCGAAATTTCTCTGGTCTCGATTCAATCCCCTCTGTATTTAAGCCACTGATCTCTAGCTCCTCTTGCTTTCTCATACATATCTCTCCCAAGGCCTTTTCCAATATTAATCCATATATTTGTCTAGTAATTTAAGCTTTTAAAACAATTGTCTGTGATCTCATAATATCTCACATGATATCAGAATTGAAGATTCTAAATTCAAATCTTACTAAACCTCATTTGCCTCCTCCCCAATTAAATATGTCAATACTTAGTATTGGGCAAAAAAACTAGACTAAGCATGAAGGAGTGTGATTGAATAATTAAAGATTAAATCACGTCTTTATCTAATAGTTTAAACTATTGGAACAAAATCTCCCAACATGCATGATCCTCGTAAGGCCATGACAAGGACATGGCATGTCAAGTTAGTGGGTAATCATCCAACCTTCACATTTACTTTGTTCTTAGTTGAATTCAATAATTAATCATGTAATAATTGTGAAAGGGAGATCTTCTTGGTCATCAATGTCCTTAATAATCAAAATAGCGTGTAAACACTACTTATTTATGACAAAATTGTCCAAAAAGTCTTCTATTTATTGCATTGGGGCTAATTTAATTTTAATTTTTTAATTAGATCAATTTAGTCATAAATCTTTTAATAATTTGTTTATTTAGTCCTTCCAGTCAAATTTGACCAACAATTGATGACGTAGATGTCGACCATCTTATATAGCATAGCCATCGACATAGATAATTTTTGCAAATTTTCAAATTTTGATGAATTTTTTTATAAATTTTTATATTTTTTCAATTCTTTTTTTTTTTTCACTGTTCTTCTTCCTTGAAGTGCAAGTAGGGGTCCCCAAGGCGCCAGCCGTTCAAGGAAGAAGAACGGTGAAAAAATTAGAATCCATTGTACTAGAGCCAATTTAATCATAAACTTTTTTAATTTGATCAATTTAGTTCCAAATATTTTGACAATTTGTTAGTTTAGTCCTTCCGATCAAGGTTAACCGACAAGCGATGAGATGAATATTAACCATCCTGCATGACATGGGCAACGTTGACATGGACAATTTTTGCAATTTTTCGAATTTTGATGAATTTATTTAAAAATTTTACATTTTGTCATTTCTTTTTCCTTTTTCACTATTCTTCTTCCCTGAAGTGCGGGCAGGGGTTGCCAAGGTACCAGCCCTTCAAAGAAGAAGAACGATGAAAATAATAGAATGAAAATAAAATAATAATAAAAAATTATTAAAAAATTCAGAAAAATATTTTAAAAATTGCTTAATTTTCAATGTCAAGGATTTGCGATTAAACTTAATTGGAAGGACTACATTGGTAAATTATTTTAATTTTAAGACTAAATTAATGAAATTAAAAAGTTTAAGAGTAAATTGACCTATTTACAGTATATTAAAAAAAATTGGATAATTATCTCACTTATTCATAGTACTTTATTCTTCCTCCTAAACCGAAGTGAAGTGTCTGACCAAAAAAAAAAAAACCGAAGTGAAGTGTTTTTTCAATTCTCTTTCTATTAAAGAACTAGAAATCAAGCTTTACCAAAAAAGAAAAAAGAAACAAAAGAACTAGAAATTAAGGAAAAATTTCACAAATTCTCTACCTTGTACCGAGGGACCAACATATGGAGAAAAATACTAGCCCAATTGAGAAAAAAATATTAGACATATTGGGGAATGATCAAAATCGTTTCGTTATTACACACTTGAATACAAAATACATAAATGGAGGTTTGATGGAGTGATGAAACTATGATCAAAGTGCCAGGAAAAGTAAAGTTCATTGGAATAGAAATTTGTATTCCAAGGAAATGACGAAATACATTACACAGATATGAAAAGTACATAGAAAGAAAGATAAACAATGTAACTAATAAAATTCCAGAATTTAGGGTTACAACGATTGTACCAATTCAAGTGTATATATCATCAAGCAAACAAGTATCAAGTAGTGTCATTTTTGTCACAACAGGCAATCTTATTTTGTCATGAGAACTGAAGGCAAGGCAAATGGCACCAAAATGGAGATGCGTCAGTGTTGTATCCATAGATGAGGAAATTCATGAGTCATCAAGAGGGTAACAAACGGTTATATCCGGGTACTGGGGATTGGGAAGCCAAAACTGCACGACTGGGCATATTTCTTAACCTTTTTTGAGGTTATGTTGATTGGATCATTCTTGGAGTTTATGGACGAGAAAGAGGTGGGTTTAGCAAAGGTGGAGTATCCGAAATTTAAAAAAATATATGCTCCGACAAATCCACCATTTATTCTCCACGAATTTCACTTGCATTTTATTTCTATCTACTTTCGTACTCATCTTTTGTCTTTCGGTGAGAATATTAAGTGATTTGTGAGTCCTGTGAAACTGGTTGACGCGGTACACATTAATGAGTTAGTGCAGTTAAAACTTGACACATGTCCTGATTAGAAAAATTGAAATTACAGATTTTCTCTCTCCCATCCCCGTCACAGCCACCATCTCTCTGGCCGGTTGAGAATTTACCGCCCAACTTCGGCCATGTCAACCATAACCTCCATCTTCAACGCCCACTTCCCCACCATGGCTGCCGCAGCAAGTCCCTTCCTCCGCCTCAAACAGTCATGGAGTCTCTCTCTCTCTCTCTCTCTCTCTCTCTGTTGTCCCCTTCCGTTGTCCTCCCTTCGAGTTCCTCTAGGTAGCTCCCTTCCACGAAGTGCGGCCATGATAGATATGGAGCCATGGCCGCTCAAGCTCTACCCTGGCCATGAACTCGAGAAGCCATGGCCTCGTCTAGATCTGGACAGGCAACATTGGAGCTAAATGCCAGCGATGACGGAAGTGTAACTTGGGTCGACAGCAGGCGACCCAAGAAGCAGTGGAGATGGAGATGGTGGCCGAAGAGGTGGTGCTCTATGATGGAGGAAGAAGAAGATAAAAATCAAATATTTATTTATTTTTATTACACTCAACAATCTATCATTGGACATTGATTAAAAAAAAAAAAAAAAAAGCGCACCAATTTAGGCGACACTTCCAATTATTAAAGCTGCGTTTGGTCGTTTGGATTTTTAAACATGATAAGATAGGATAAGAAATCCATGGATCTCTTCATATCCTATCCATTGTTTGATAAATTACGTATTTATAGTCAAATATATTCACATCATATTGTTTACAATATTTGGTATAACAGTACATTAGTGTGGATGAACATAAAAGTTCACAAACTGATATAATAAAAATCTCTCACGGTACTTGTTCCTATTTTATTTGTATTTGTCTTGTTTTCCTCTCTTTCTTTAATTATTTTTATTTTTATTTCTTCTTTCCCCTTCTATCATTTTTAATAAAACTTCACTAAATAGTAAATTGTGCTAATATACCAAAAATATGTAATAAATATGATTATATTTATATTAATTAAATTCGAATATATAAAACATAAGATTAAATTAAAAATAAAATTTCATTTTTTGTTATTTTGAATTTCTTATATAAGAATTCAAATATTATTTATATTGAAATATTATTTAATATTATTAATTTAAGAAATTTATTATTTGAGAAAAATTACTTTCCTATTATGGATGGTAGAAATCCTATTTACCTTTATTCTATTTCCTCTCAGATAATTTTATTCAATTTCTATTTTTCTTATATCCAATTTTATCATATCTTGAGTATGCACCAAACAAATTTTATCCTATCTTCCCGCCTCGCCACCCCCCCCCCCCCCCCCCGCTCTTTCTCACTTCTTCATCAATGTCAACGAGAAGAAAATGACAAGCCGTGGGCCCTCTACTCATCTATAACTCTCTCTCTTCTTCGTCAATGTCAACGAGAAGTGAGAGAAGGACGTGGGCCCTCTCCTTGTCTATAATTCTCTCTCTCTCTCTCTCTCTCTCTCTCTTTTACTTCTTTGTCAACATCAATGACAAGAGAGAGAAGGACAAGCTTGTGGGCCCTCTCCTCGTCTGTAATTCTCGAGAAAATTACAAAAAAAAAAAAAAAAAAAAAGTCTTGAACCTATTGTATTAGTATCAATTTAGCCATAAACTTTTTAATTTGATCAATTTAGTTTTAAACATTTTCACATTGATACAAATTCAATCTATCTTGCCAATTTTGGTTGGCTATTATTAACATGCACATCAGCCATTTGGTCAATGCTGAAATGACAATTCTTTAATAATTTTTAAATTTTAAAAAAAAATTTCTTCCTCTTTGGGCTTCTTCTCCTCAGAGTAGACAGTAAGGATTGCTACCTTCAACCAACCTCACTTGGGGCCACAAGTAAGGCAACTCCGCCTAGATCTATGCGAGACTAGCCTCGCCATGGCCTTGCCATGGGCGAAGGCAACCTCGCCTGCAGCTAGCAAGGCCATGGTGGTGTTCGCCAAGGCTCGAGCGAGGGCCGCCATGGCATTGTAAATCATGGGCGAGGTCACCTTTGCCCATAGTAAGTAGGGGTGAGCACGGTCTGGATTGGTCCGGGCCACCTCCTAACCCTATGACCAACCCGTACAATGTCGATCATCAATTTTTAGGACCGATGACCGACCCTATTGAACTTAAGACCAAGGACCGGACCGACCCAATGGGTGCGGTCTAGTTCCAGGGTCAACCCGGGACTGATCGATAATTTTTTTCGTCTTATTTTTTATATTCCCTAAAAAAACAAACTTACAAATTTAAATTACACATCCATCAACAATGCGGCATTATGCAACTAAACTATAAAAACCAATACATATGTAGCAAATTTAAGATGACACAATAATAGAAATTTCGTACATGTTAACCGCTCATCGAGATATAGGACAAGATGGAAAGTTCTTGTAATCATCTATCTTTAATATTCATAATATCATATGCAAAAGCTTTTTCCTGCATTTAATCATGTAGAGTCCACTCAACCAAAAAATGAGCTTCACACCACTTGACTAGCATTTGATCATGTAGAGTTCACTCAACCAAAAAATGAGCTTCATACCACTTGACTAGCAAATCACCATAGCAACTGCAGTACTACTCTACTCTTCAAAAACTTCTATCATTTGAAAAGCAAAGTGTAGCTGAAATTCATTAGTAAAATACAATTAAACCATAAAAAGTTCAAAATACTTAATATAAACCATGAATATATAACTTCACATTTTGTTAATTCACTTGAACTTCTAAATACCTGGAAACAAAGCAAACGACACATAATTAATACTCAACAAAAGTTTTAAATTGAAATTACTATTAGTGCTATTGATAGAACATCTCAATATGATATAATTTAACAAACATTTTACTTAGCTTTGAATATATAAAAGAATTATAAATAATATAATATAATATAATATAATATATAGGGTTGGTCCATGGTTGGACCAACCCAAAACTCTTAGGACCGAGGATCAACTCGCACAGTGTTGGTCCTGGAATTTCAAGACTAACGACCAACTCAGTTTCTTCGGAACCGGACCAAGACCGATAGGGTTGGGCCGGTCCAAGATCGGTCCAGTCGACCCTAGACCACTACTCACCCCCATGGCAATGCTAGCCTTGCCTAAATCTATGCAAAGCCACCTTGTGGGTGGCCTTCGCTGCTTGGTTGATGAGCCACTACAGGAAAAGAAGCTAAAGGAGGAAGAAGAGGAAAATGAAAAATGAAAAAATTTATAAAAAAATTCCAAAAAATAAAAAAATTATTTAAAAATTATCATGTCATTGGTTACATGACTAGCATTGGCCACGTCCATATCATTGTTGCCTAGTCAAAAGTGTCACCTAGTCAAAATTGGCCGGATGCATTGAATTGATATAAACGTGAAAAAGTTTAGGATTGAACTAGTCAAAATTGATAGGTGTACGACTAAATTGGTGCCAATACAATAAATTTATGACTTTTTTAGTACTTTCCCCATAATTCTCTCTCTCTCTCTCTCTCTCTCTCTCTCTCTCACTTCTTCATCAATGTCAATAAGAAGAGAGAGAAGGACAAGCCTATGGGCCCTCCCCTTGTCTATAATCACTCCACTGACTCCGCTCTCCTCTGGACTTCGGTTTCAAGAGAGAGGGGGAAGGGGGAAGAGGATCAATGTGGAGAGAGAGAGGGAAAGCACCGTGTTGGTTCCAAAGAGGGTGGTAAGTGGCTTTGTTTTGGTTTGATCAGTTTTTTTTTTTTTTTTAGTGATTTATGGGTTCTTTTTCTGGTCATGGCTATGTAGTTCAACTGTAGAAATTTGTTTTTTCTAGTCTTGTTGGTGCGAAGAAGGTCTTACATTTTTGTCGTGTATTATTTGTGGGTGCGATACTCTTTAGGCATCATTTTGCCATGGGATGATTCTGTTATCTCAATTGTATGCTTGTGTGACTAAATTAGTTAAATTGAAAGGTATATAACTAAATTACTACCAATGTAATAAATTTAAGACTTTTTGATATTTTCCCTATAACTCTCTCTCTCTCTCTCTCTCTCTCTCTCTCTTTGTCAACATCAACAAGAAGAGAGAGAAGGACGAGCCCATGGGTCCTCTCCTCATCTATAATCACTCCACTCATTCCAGCTCTCCTCTGGACTTCGGTTTCTAGAGAGAGGGAGAGAGAGAGGGAGAGAGAGAGAGAGAGAGAGAGAGAGAGGGGCGGTTGAGTGTGGAGAGAGGAAGAGGAAGGCACTGTGTTGGTTCCGAAGAGGGTGGTAAGTGGCTTTATTTTGGTTTGATCAGCTTTTTTCATGTGATTTATGGGTTCTTTTTCTATTCATGGCTATATAGTTCAGCTATAGAAATTTGTTTTTTCTAGTCCCGTTGGTGCAAAGAAGGTCTTACATTTTTGTCATGTATTATTTGTGGGTGCAATACTCTTTGGGCATCATTTTGTTGTGGGATGATTCTCTTCTCTCAGTTGCATGCTCGTGTGACTAAACTAGTCAAATTGAAAGGTGTATGACTAAATTAGTACAAAAGCAATAAATTTAGGATTTTTTTGATACTTTTCCTAGAATTCTCTCTCTCTCTCTCTTCTTCCTCAACGTCAACAAGAAGAGAGAGAAGGACAAGTCCATGGGCCCTCTCTTCGTCTATAATCACTCCACTCACTCCGCTCTCCTCTGGACTTTGGTTTCCACAGAGAGAGAGAGAGAGAGAAGAGAGAGGCACTTCGTTGGTTCCGAAGAGGGTGGTAAGTGGCTTTGTTTTGGTTTGATTAGCTTTTTTCATGTGATTTATGGGTTCGTTTCTAGTCAAGGCGATGTAGTTCACCTATAGAAATTTGTTGGTTCTGGTGCTGTTCGTGCGAAGGTCTTACATTTTTTTTGTGTATTAGTAGTGGGGGCAATACTCTTTGGGCAGCAAAATTGCTGTGGGATGATTCTGTTCTATATGCCAGTGTGACTAAACTAGACAAATTGAAAGGTATAGGATTAAATCAGTATCAACACAATAAATTTAAGACTTTTTTTTATACTTTTCCCATAATTCTATCTCTCTCTCACTTCTTTGTCAACCTCAACAAAAAGAGAGAGAAGGACAAGCTTATGGGCCCTCTCCTCGTCTATAATCACTCCACTCACTTCGCTTTCCTCTGGACTTCAGTTTCAAGAGAGAGAGGGAGAGAGGGAGAGTGAGATAGAGAGAAGGGGGGGGGGGGGTTCATTGTGGAGAAAGGGAGAGCAAGGCACTTTGTTGGTTCCGAAGAGGGTGGTAAGTCGCTTTGTTTTGGTTTGATCAACTTTCTT
Organism: Eucalyptus cladocalyx; assembly: GCA_017140615.1. Lineage (NCBI taxonomy): Eukaryota > Viridiplantae > Streptophyta > Magnoliopsida > Myrtales > Myrtaceae > Eucalyptus > Eucalyptus cladocalyx. The sequence continues at coordinate 4,935,530 of CM029526.1, forward strand.
CATGTGACGTATGGGTTCTTTTTCTGGTCATGGCGATTGAGTTCGCCTGTAGAAATTTGTTGGTTCTGGTGCTATTGGTGTAAGTAGGTGCAAGAGAAGGTGAACGGCTAACTTCGTTCAAAATAAAACAGATTTACCACCTCCCCCCAATATTGACGTAGTCATAAAAAAATTCATTGCATCTAACGAGTTTGTTCATTCCAGGTCTCTTTTACTATTGGATTACTTAGAGGGAAAAAAATTAATTTGGTGTAAACTCCACATGGGCAAAGTGTATATTGCCATTTCTTTTTTTTTTTTTTTTTTTCGGCTTTCTTATAAGGAAGAAAAAAGAGATGAATATGCGCATTGGAGACCAATTTAACACAATAGTATAATGTGGGTTGGGGAGGTTCATTAAGGCCGATCTCTTTGAACTCGACTTGGTCATTATAACTGCTGAATTTGATTCTTAGGACGCCAGGGCATTTCACTCAAAGTCACAGGGCATAGTCACCCTCGGAGAGATGGCTGACCGTCTGCACCAGGAGATGTGGAGGCAGAGAAGGCAGAGACTGGAAGCATTATTAATCAGGGCCGACCAGAACCAGCAACAGCACGATCCTCCTCAACCCGACAATATTGTGGATCCCCAGCTATTCTCGGCCGCGAAGGGACGGGACGTGGACAAGTTCATCAAAGCCCTGGAGGATCATTGCGTCAAGGAAAGAGTGTCCTTGCCTGTCCTTCTCCGGCGATGCAGCCCCGCCAAGAATACACTGCTTCACGCTGCGGCAGGTATATTAAAAAGGGTGGGACCATGATTTTTTTAAATTAGCGATCTTTTGCGTTCAAATTAACCTGACATGAATGGAATATAGAGAGTGATGATAATGTCAGAGCGGTTATCGAATTCGTCCCTGAGCACTTGATCAACTGTGAGAACTCCAGAGGAGAGACACCGCTTCACATTGCAGCTAGAGCTGGAAAAGCTGGTGCGGTGGAGCTTCTCCTTCTCCAAGGGGTGCCAACATACCCTGACCGTTTCGGCAACTCTGCTCTACATGAGGCCGTGAGCAATCGCCATCACGAGGTGATCAATCATCTGGTGAATAAAGACCCCAGCTTGCTGTATTGTCAAAATAAGGAAAGCAAGTCTCCATTGTGCATAGCAGTCGAAACAGGGGACTTGAAGGTTCTCGAGCTCTTGTTGGAAGCGCTAAACGATAGCGAAGACTGGAGGAGATCAAAGTGTCAAAAGATCTTCGGCATGTCACCTGTTCATGTCGCCATTTTACGCAAGGAAAAGGGTAATCCCTACTTTTGTGCTCTCGCTTATTCTTTGATCTTCTTGGTCATCACTCTCTTGTGTTCTTCATTTTGGTTTCCGCTGGTGGTGGAAAAATCAAGTCTCACAAGCAAAGTCTAGGTTAATGAGGCACACGTTAACATATGGTATGATAGCTTGCTATCTTATGGGGCAAAACTCCAGACACTTTGGATCGTCTTGAATGGGATCAAATTCTCTTGAAAATTATAGGCATCGTATTCATCCCAATGGTTGCGTTATTATATTCAAATATGCTGATCAAGATGTGGGAAAAGAAGCCGTGGCTATTTCAATTGAGAGATGCGGGAGGCGGCACTCCACTCCACTTGGCAGCATACACGAATTATCTCGATGGAGTCAAGTTCTTGATGGAGAAGTGCCCAACAAGTGCCCTGGAGCAAGATGGCACGGATGGGTATCTTCCTATTCATGTTGCTTTCATGATGAATCATATCAAGATCGTCAATGAGCTACTTCAACAATGGCCACACCCCGAGGAGTTTCTAACTAGGCTAGGAGAAAATATTCTTCACATGTTAGCGAAGTACGGACATATTGGAACTGTCAGATCCATACTGAAAAATCCTCAATTCGATCAGCTCATTAATGCAAGAGATTTTAACGGGAACACACCTCTGCATCTGGCCACGTTGCACTGCCACCCTTCGGTCATGCTTCTTGCTCGACATAGAAGAGTTGATCTTAACTCGGTAAACGTGAATAACATGACAGCTCTTGACGTGATAGAGCAGGACATCGAAGTATTTAATGCTCCACTTCGGAAGGTATGACCTTTTATTTTTTTCTCACGGGTAATTATACATTGCCAAACATAAACCAATCAAAGAAAGAACTAGAACATAAAATTAGTGAGGCATGTCAATTAGTGTACTCTCACTGACCAAAAAAAAATTAGTGTACTCTCAACCCATATCTATAATTTAGTTGCCAAAACCATAATGTCTTGATTTCTTTGTTTAATCTTTGACTCACTACTTGCAGAGGCTAACGAGCATAGTTTTGCGATCTTCTGGAATATCGAAAAGTGGAGAATTAGCTATCTGCAAGCCAACCGATCGAAGCCCACGAAAACGATTGAAACCGCAGCAACTGGATGTAATTAAGGACAAAGTGAATACTCGCATGGTTGTGGCGGCGCTTATGGCTTATGTTACTTTCACTTCTGGTTATTCAGTTCCCGGAGGATATAATGGTTCTAACCCAGATGCAGGAATCCCCATATTGCTCCACAAATCCATGTACAATGTCTTTGTGATTAGCAACTCCGTGGCCATGTATAGCTCCACCATGGCACTCGTGATCCTCTTGTGGACACATATTAACGATCCTTACTTGAGGTTAGCTGCCATTGGCCAATCAAATGGCGCATTGCTGGTAGCTGTTGCCGCACTGCCTCTAGCATTCATGGCAGGTGTCTACGTGACCGTAACCAGACTCCCTTGGCTATCGATTTTTACCTTAGCCTTGGGAGCCGTCGCCCTCTTCATTACCTTGAGTATCTTCATTTTGATGTATACACCGCTTGGGTGCGGACCTCCTCTCATCCGTGCCTTCACCGACAGATTTATTTCTATGGGCCTTATGATAGCGAGGAGAGAGGCTGCAGGGAGTGGGACTGCGGGACGTGATGGGCCTTATGATAGCGTGGAGAGAGGCTGCAGGGAGTGGGACTGCGGGCCGTGAAGCTACATCCATCCAGGACACTCGTGACGATAACCTCCGCCCCCGCTAGGAAGAATGATTTAAGCCTACATGTTCCAGAAAGATTCCGTCTGTTCCAGCCTTAAATTTATTATCTGATCGTTAATTATGTATCGATGTCCGTACCTTTGGCTACTTCTTAGTCACATCAGCTGTTGCTGTTTCGATTCAGTGATCCCCAATACTTTGTGCTTGGCTACTCAATGACATGGATAAATAACAGCTAAGGAGTTTAGTAATCCAGTCACAACATCACAATGTTGCACTCCCTTTCCCTTTCCTTAACATTAGTAGTTAGACACATAAGTTTACATAACTTAGAAAAGAAAATGAACCATCTCATTCAATATGATATAATGTTTCTAGGAGAATAAATCAGCATCGGTTTGCCTTGCTTATTAATTTGGGTGTAATAAATAAATCTAAAATAACCAATAAATTTTTTTACTTGTTTTTCTCTGATATTATTGACGTATAATGTCTCTATTCATAATAAAATAAGGTTTAAAAGAATTGAATAGGGAAATATCTACTTATTTGTCAAATTATCAAATTACCTATAAATTTATTGATGTCCACTTGTGATATTTGATAGACCTATCTATCTATCTATATTCACAAATGGATTCACAAATGGGAGAGAGGGTTTTTTTTTTTTTTTGCTAAATAAGGTTCATCAATTAGTTTATTTCTGTAGCTGTCTTATGGGTGCTATTTTCACTTTTAATTTGTTTTTGTGTACAGAATATTGAGAGGTCAAATGAGTTATGAGAAATATTCACGTGTTGTTGTCTAGTTATCAAGATGACTACGAGTCTACATTACCAGATAGTTTCAGTGAGATTTCTCAACCTGTTTTGAGGAGATATCTTTCCATTTTTTGTAATTGGTTTGCATAGTCCTTTTCATTATAGTATTTTCCATAATTTAAGGAACAATTGCACTTTAGTACGTGCTTAGTTTACAACTCTGTGTATCAAAGACCATCATTGAGAGCAGCAAATGTACAATCGGCGCAAATTCTTTATAGCATTTTCATGTTCTCTTGATTCGGTTCATCATAAAAACCTATGAAACAAATAGAGAATTCATTACAACATCCCATGATGACTTCTATTACTGAATTAAATTGATACAGGTAACAGACTATTCAGCTCTAAGAGATTGGTTCATCTATGCCGGTTTAGTATCTGGAACATAAAGTGAATATAGATGACATGGTATAAACAGTGACATTAAGGCTCCGTTCATTTTTCGGAAAATAATTTCCGAGAAAATATTTTTCAGATTTTCTAGTGTTCGTTTTATGGAAAATAAATTCTTTGAACCATGAAAGGAAAAAAAGTCTTTTAAATTAGGGGAAAATGTTTTCCACTTTTGAAAAGTGGAAAACATTTTCTTCACTTGATCTTTCTTATCTCATACATTTACAAATCCTCACTTCTTCTTCCCATTTCTTTTTCTTCTTTTCTTTTTTTATTCAAATTACTTTTTAATTTTAATTTTCTTTTTTAATTTGAATTATTTGTAATTTCCTTTTTATTTTCTATTTATTCTTTTTCTTTTTATTTTCTTTGTTTCCCATCTTCTTCTTTCTTGGCTAGTCATTGGCTATTGCTAGGTGAACCTTGAGCTCGTTGATCTCAAGCTCGCGCTCTACACTCTTGCTTATCCTTTTCTTTATTTACTCTAACATGTGGTTGTACATTGCTTAAGCAAATGGCTCTACATGTTTTGCTTTTTTTTTTTTTTCTTTTGTTTATTAGAACACAAAGGACGCAATGGGAGAACAAGCCACTCAATTGGAAGATTCTCATGAGGGCTATACATGCTTTGCTTCTTTTCTCTTTTGCTTCTTTTTAAAATCCATACGAACATTTTTTAGAGTAGATGAGCATTTGGCAACAATGAGGGAACAAAGATATGAAGTAAATTTGTCCGGATTTTAAAGCAAGTTCATATTTGATGGATTTATAGGTTGGTAAGTGATACATACCTAAGTGGTGAAGTTTTAGAAAATATTTTTCTTACTAAATACTGGAAAATATTTTTCAAACATTTTCAGGTTTTAGCGGAATACCAAAAAATATTGTCATTTTTTTTTTAAAAATGACTTCTAGGAAAATATTTTTCGGAAATAGCCCATTTTCCGCAAAACAAACGGACCCTAAGAAACCTTTCATCAATCTCAATCATGGATCGCTACTTTCATTGAATTCAATGAAAACAGAGCTGCTTTAGCTAGCCATGTGTTTCAAGAGATTCTTGGTGCCTGTGGTGTGGCTTAAACTTTGCGTGTGCATGAAAGTTTTGTACTTGTACAGCCTCTCTCAGCTTATATAAGGGGGCATTGAGACAGGAATATTCGGCTACTAGCAGACATGACGTCCAAAAACATCTAAACCATCGAATTGGAGGGTTCTTGATGCAATTTGGAAGCATCCGGAGTGCACAAAACAGATGCCGGCTTGCAATCATCAGTTAGTTAGCATCTGAGACACGACAATTAGCATAAAACTAGCTGTTTTATTAACTCATATTGTATTAGAAATCAAATGCATTTCTTCATGAGGGGCGTACAAAGATGGCGTTGACACTCGGTGTCTCTTAGCTTTATAGTTCGGAATGTAAGCACAGTCAAAAAAACATCTAAAGGACACTAGCATTCTCGCTCCAAAGATCCATTAAGCAAACCTGATCCAACTATCATCAACTTACATCTGATTATTAATGACTCGACTCACGAAGACAATAAAGATGAACGATAATCTTACAACCTTTCTTTTATGGATACGATCTTTATCGGATGTCATGAATTATGATGATATTTATTACACAAGCACGGCGATATTATACGAAATTGATACTTGAAATAGACCTTGCCAAATTTGATTCCGTTTTACTGGAGTGCCCAATCAATAGACTCGCATACAACATGTCAAAGTTAGAGAACATGAACGCGCCCAAACAGATTAAAAAAAAAAAAAAAGAGGAAATAAATACATAAATGAAAACAAGAAAAAGATGGTTGTTTGAAGATACCCCAAAATTGTCCCATGAAGTAGAGGGCAATCAGACTTTAGTCAAGACAGGTGCACACTGCCTGCTAAAAACATAACCAATATCAGCAATTCTTTTGTACCTGCGCTCAAACAATATTCTTTCGGCTTCATATTCCACATCACATCTTGAACCTTGGTGTAGATCTGATCACATGAATTGACCAAAACCCATATGATAATCTGGCCAAGGATCAGCTACTTTCCGTAATTAAAATTTAACCCATGGACAAGATGAGGACTAGGCATGTATTTCAAGTCACAGAAGTAGAAGCCATAAAGCTTGCCCCGCGTGTCTGATATGCAAGATATCAACTCCAGTGAGAAGAGGGCGGAGGGGGCTTGGCAATCAGACCTGCAAAGACAGTGATGAAAATACTTCGTATAAAGGTTTAGAAAGAAATTCACCGTTGATTGCTTTAATTGGCTAACATCTCTTGTCCATTCCTCATTGTCAGATTTCAGCATTGTAATTCTATTCCTATGCCGTCTCTAGATGGTGGTAGCATGAAAATACTTCGTATTATTATCTCCCCATTTTAACCAATGTATTCTTGATCTTAATCCCCAGTACATTTCTTCTTGTCTTCATAATTTTTCTATTTCTTCCTTCAGCAATTGAACTTTTTCTCGATTCTGCCCTCCACTCGAAAGGGTGGTAAGTTAATGGATTTCCTTCTTCAGTCTATTAATTCTTTTATGAGCATTCGTGAAACTTTTTTTACTCCAAACTTCTAGTTCATCAAAAACTCTTTTTAGCTTTGTCGACAAGTTGTGATTCGTATCTTCTGCCTTTTGCCAAGCATCCCTTACGATCTCTCCACATTCAGCCTCTTCCAGCCAAAAAGCTTCAAACTTAAATTCTTTTTTTTTTCTTTTTTCTTGTACTGGGGATAGAGAGATTAATAACGGGCTATGGTTGGATCCAATAGCCAATAATGCATAAATCTTTGCTTCCGGAAAAGTGATTCTCTGCTCCATCGAACATACTGCTCGGTCTAGTCTTTTCTTCACATATGCATCCCCTCCCCTATTGTTAGCCCATGTAAATGTAGACCCTTTGCTCTCTAGGTCCATGAGGCAGCAAGCATCTAAGAAATCCTGGAAAGCCTTCATTCGGTAATTCTTCGCCAACCGCATACCAACCTTTTCCCATAGGTAAAGAATTTCATTGAAATCACCAGCACAAATCCATGGAAAGTTATTCAAGTGACTGATCTGGCACAATTCCTCCCAAAGGTGAAGTCTTGCTTAAAAATCGTTTGGTGCATAAACAAAAGTGATACGCATTCTCCGCCCACTTCCTATGTATTCCCCAATCACATTCACAAAGTGTGAAGAGTGTGATTCTACTGTAACCAAAATCCTATCATCCCAAAAGAGTGCCAACCCCCCCCCCGCGGTCCCCACTGGATTCACCACAAACAAATCCTAAAATTGCAAATGTTGTATTTTAAGTGAAATACCATTTTTTCTTGATTTTTTGTTTCCATTAAGAACATCAAACTAAGCCTTTCCTCAGCCACTAGGGTTTAGATAGCTTGAATTGTCAGGGGTTGGGCACACCCCTGACAATTCTAACATAGGAAATTCATTTGTAACCCGATAGCTTGTTCGTGCTAGCCACCGAAGCCCTTTTTTCATTCTCTACTTCCAACTGGATAGGTGTATCAAGTAACTGGGTTTCATCAATTTCCAATCAGTTAGGTTGCTGAGTATCATAGGGATTGTATCTTGCTTTTCTACCACTTGGAATTTTCTTTCTGTAAAGTTTTTTCTTCTGAGAAAGTGGGACCAAGGTTGTAATTACCTCTATCTGTGTAGGAATTGTGACAAAAGGTGGGATTGTTTCAGTCATTTGGCATTCCTGCATCTCAACATAGCAATCTTTTTTTTATCTCCTTTCCCTTCTCCATAATGTTGTTGTTTGGTTGTTTCTGTGTACTTGATGTCCATGGTTCATATAGCACATTTTGTCCCGGGTTTGGTGGAGTTTTTAGGATAACTTCTTCTTCTTTTTCCCTGTCAGCATTCTTCTTACATCCATAAATTTTTTTCCAATAAGAGCTATTTTCCTAATTCTCAGTCTTTAGCCACGAGCCAAACATATGCCCATCCTCTGCATCAAAATTTTATTCTTTAAATGGCACCTCCTCATAATAGGTAGCATAGTGCCTATCTTTCCACAGGAGTAAAATACTATGGGAGCCTCTCATACTTAAAGTCAAGCCAGATTTGCTGCCCTGCATTGCTGATAATAAAGCCTAATTGTAGAGGAGACAATAGGTTAAGTTTCACTCTCACTTTTCCTATTTTGATAAAGGCATTACCTTTTGTTTTGATTTTAACAGCCGAAACCACTCCAATATTACTTGCTATTTGGCGAACCACATCTTTTGTAATCCATTCATATAGTAGCCCATGAATATGAACCCATAATTCACATCAGTTAAAATCATAGCATTGGGGAGGAATATTTGGCTCCCATGATTTTAAGACAAGCAGGTGGTTTGCAAAGGACCAAGGACTTGAGTCCATTACCTTATTCTTAGTAATCTCAGAATCAAAAGTGAAACAAAAAATACCAGGTCGTAACTGGGTTATCTCCACACTTTCTAGCCCTCAAGCTTTCCTCATTGTGTTTTGAAATGCCTGGGAGTTAACCTTTGGGTGTGTGTAGTTGTCCGAGGAGAGAGCATTTGCATTCCTTCAATTTCTCCTTAGAGGCTATATTATCCATTGGCTTGATGATGTTGGCTAACCACATTCTCCCCTAATCGTTTGTAGAGAGACGCCATTTGTTGCTCTGAGTCTTCTGCCTCTTCCATGGCAGCCGATCAAAAAGGAATCAAGCTTTGGGATCAGACAATCCACTTAGCGAGGGATGATTAAAGCAGGCGGGTGTAAGAGGGTTAGGATTTTTATGGAATTTGGGTGGAGAAGGGATAGGGTTTTAGGGAATGTTAGGGTTTTGAGCTACCCCGAAAGGTAGAGAGAGACTCTTCGAAAAGAGAGAATTTGCAGGATTCTCACTTTAATTTTTGACAATTTATCAATTTAGTCCTTCTCGGTCAAGTTTCACTAACGATTGATGACTTGGATGTTAACTAATTTATATGGTATAGCCAACGTTGACATGGATAATTTTTACAAATTTTCAAATTTTAATGAATTCTTTTTTATAAAATTTTTAATTCTTTTCTTTTCAATATGTTTTTTTCACTATTCTTCCTCCTCGAAGGACCAACAAGGGTGAGTTGGGGCCTCGATGACCCCTGCTAACCGTTCGAGGAAGAAGAACACTGAAAAAGCAAAATGAAAATAAAAGAATTACAAATTTATAAAAATTTCAGAAAACATTTTTAAAATTGCTTAATTTTTCATTGTCAACGATTTCCGATTTTGAGTGAAATAACTACATTAACAAATCATCAAAAGTTTTAGGATTGAATTTGCCAAATTGAAAATTTTAGAAATGGATTAATCTTTTTACAATTTGTTTAGAACCTTTGGACAATTATCGCACTTATTCATAATACTTTATTCTTCCTCTTAAACCTCAGTTAACTGTGTTTTTGGATTCTCTTTCTATTAAAGAACTAAAAATCAAGGAAAATTTTCACACGTTCTCTACCCTGTACCAAGGGACCAACATATAGAGGAAAGTGCCAGCCCCGTTGAGAGTTTAATATTAGACATATTAGGGAGTGATCAAAATCGTTTTGCTATTACACACTCAAACACAAAATATGCAAATGGAGGTTTGATGGAGTGATGAAACTACAATATAAGTGCAAGGAAAAGTAAATTTCATTGGAATTGAAATTTGCATTCCAAGGAAATGATGAAATACATCACACAAATATGAAAAATAAATAAAAAAGAAAGATAAATAATGTTACCAATACAATTCCTAAATTTAGGATTATAACAATTGTATCAACTCATTTTTCAAGTTCATGGACGAGAAAGAGGAGGGTTTAGCAAAAATGGAGTGTTTGAAATTTAAAAAAAATATATATATGCTCCGACAAATCCATTCTTCATTCCCGCGAATTTCCCTTGCGTTTCATTTCTTTCTATTTCTTTCCTACTCATCTGGTGTCTCTCGAGAGAAAAGGGGGGAAATATTCAGTGGCTTGCGAGAGTCATGGACCCGGTTGATGTGATGCGCATCAATATGACTTGGTACATTTAAAAATTGACACATGTCCTAATTAGAAAAATTAAAAAAATAGATTCTCTCTCCTCATCTCCATCACAGCCACCGCAAGCGATGACGAAAGTGTAGCTTGGGCCAACCGCGAGCGATGACGAAAGGGATGGACACGGTGGCTGGAGGCTGGAGAGGAGGTGTGCGAAGAAGAAGATAAAAATTAATTTTTTATTTATTTTTACTCCACTCGGCAGACACGATCAACCTATTATTGGACATTGGTGAAAAAGCGCGCCGGCACAATTCATGCGATACTTGCAACCACTTAATATTGTCTCCCCTCTCTCTCTCTCACTTCTTCGTCAACGTCAACAAGAAGAGAGAGAAGGACGAGCCCATGGGCCCTCTCCTTGTCAACAATTCTCTCTCACTTCTTCGTCAACGTCAAGAGAAGAGAGAGAAGGACGAGCCCATGGGCCCTCTCCTCTTCTATAATTACTCTACTCACTCTACTCTCCTCTCGACTTTGATTTCACAAGAGAGAGAGAGAGAGAGGGGGAGAGGATGAGCGTGGAGAGAGGGAGAGGAAGGCACTGTGTTGGTTCCGAAGAAGGTGGTGAGTGGCTTTGTTTTGGTTTGATCAGCTTTTTTCATGTGATTTATGGGTTCTTTTTTCTCTTTGTGGCGATGTAATTCAGCTGTAGAAATTTGTTGGTTTTGGTCCTGTTGGTGTGAAGAAGGTCTTCATTTTTGTCGTGTACTCTTTGTGAGGATCTATTATTTTTAGTGATTCAAATCTTGTCTAGATAAATTCTTTTGTTTAATTTAAATCTTGCGCTTGATATATTTCTTGTAATTGAAGCTTGCACAGTACACAAGTTTAAGGGTTTTAGTTACACAAAAAAAAGGTGTGGATATAAATGTCATAGTTTAAGGTTATTAGTGGCATTTCTTTTACGTTATTTTAATTCTTTTTTGCAATTTGATTTTCTAAGGTGTAAAATATCTTTTAAAAAAATTAACCCATCTATCGACATAATTTTCTTTTTCTAATTTTAAAATTTTGGAATACTTTTTAAAATTTTGAAGAGAAGATGGACAAGTAACTTCGTTCAAAAGAAAACATACTTATCCCCAATACTGACGCAGTCGTAAAAATCTCATTGCTTTCAATGTGTTTGTTTGTTCTAGATTTTTTTTTTTTTTTTTTTTTGGTTTCTTATAAAGAAGGAAAAAGAGATGAATACGTGCATTGGATACCAATTTCAACACAACAGTAAAATGTGGGTTAGGGAGGTTCATGAAGGCCAATCTGGTTGTACTTGACTTGGTCGCTATAACTCTGCTGAATTTGATTCCTAAGACACACCAGGGCATTTCCCTCAGGGTCACGGGTCATAATCGTCCACGGAGAGATGGCTGAGCGTCTGCCCCAGGAGACGTGGAGGGAGAGCAGGCGGAGACTGGAAGCATTATTTATCAGGGCCGACCTGAACCAGCAACAGCACGATCCTCCACGACCCGACAATATTTTGGATCCCCAGCTATACTTGGCTGCAAAGGGGCGGGATGTCAACGCGTTCACCGGAGCCCTGGAGGATCATTGCATCGGGGAAAGAGTGCCGTTGCCCATTGTTCTCGGGCTACGCAGCCCCCTGGGGAATACACTGATTCACGCTGCGGCAGGGGCAGGTATATTAAAAAGGTTGTGGCCGTGCATTTTACAATTCTCAAACTTTCGCACTCAAATTAACCTGATACCGTTGGAATACAGAGAACAGTGATAACGTTAGAGCAATCATCGATTTCGTCCCTGAGCACTTGATCTCTTGTAAGAATTCCAAAGGAGAGACGCCGCTGCACATTGCAGCTGGAGCTGGGATTGTCAGTGCGGTGGAACTTCTCCTTCACCGGGGGGGCCTAACATGCACTGACCACAACGGCAACTCCGCTCTGCACGAGGCTGTGAGGCACCGTCGTTATGAGGTGATCCGTAAACTGGTTAATGAAGACCCCAATCCGCTGTATCGTCAGAATAAGGAAAGCAAGTCACCATGGTGCGTAGCAATCGAAACAGGGGACATAGAGGTTCTCAAGGTCTTGTTGGCAGTACCAAACGACGGTGAAGACGAGAGGAGATTAGAGACTAAAGATGTCTTCGGCATGTCACCCGTTCACGTTGCCATTATGTACCGGAATATGGGTAAACCCTACTGTCGTGCTCTCCCTAATTCTTTGATCTACTTGGTCACTCTTTTGTTTTTTCAATTTGGTTTCCCGATGATTTTTGGAGTTCTGATACCCTGTTGGATTGTGGAAGCGTGGCTTAGTTCTTGGTACTGATGTGCAAGTGTCTGTGTGTGGGTTATATTTGGCATAGACGACAAAGGGACAAGGAGATGGTGGCGTGTACATTTTCCTTCTTGATGAAAAAAATGATTTTCACAAAGAAAGTCTAGTTTAATGAGTCACGTGCTCACATGGTTTGATAGCTGACTACTCTGCGCAAGATCGTGAGATAACTCCCGATACTTGGGATCATCTAGAGCGGGATCAACCCCTATTGAAGAATTACAAACTTGTGTTCACCCCGTGTGATTAAATTTTTGCGCTGGTTTTAGTTATGCTGGAAGAGATGCACAAAAGGAAGCCGTGGCTATTTCAATTGAGAGATTCGGGACGGGGCACTCCACTCCACTTAGCAGCGTACATCGGTTATCTTGAAGGAGTCAAGTTCTTGATGCAACATTACCGAACAGATGCCCTGGACCAAGACAGCACGGATGGTTATCTTCCTATTCATGTTGCGTGCATGATGGGTCACGTCAAGATCGTCAACGAGCTACTTCGACGATGGTCAGACCCTGCAGAGTTTCTAACTAAGCTGGGACAAAACATTCTTCATGTGTCAGCGCAGCACGGACGCACTGGAATTGTCAGATACATACTGAATAATCCCAATTTCGGTCACCTCATAAATGCAAGAGATTTAGAAGGGAATACGCCTCTGCATATGGTTGCGTTGCATTACCAACCTTCAGTCGTGCTTCTTGCACGAGACAGTAGAATTAATCCTAGTTTGGTCAATAATAATAACATGACGGCTCTCGATGTGGTAGACCAGGCTATTAAAGCATATGATGATTTAATCTCGAAGGTACAATCTTTTACATTTTTCTCACAGATAATCATTCATCGCAAATTATTATACCAATTAGAGATGGGACTAGAATAAATAATTAGTGAGTCGTGTCAATTAGTGTGCTCTCACCCAAATCTATAATTTAGTTGCCAAAATCATGATGCTCTGATTTCTTCATTTATTCTTTGACTCGTTGCTTGCAGATGTTAATGCGGGCAATTTTGAGATCTACTGGAACACGGACAAGTAAGGAATTAGCTATCTGCGAGCCAACCAGTCGGAGGCCACGGAAACAATTGGGACTACTGGATCTGAGTGCGATCAAGGAAAGAGCGAGTTGTATCTTGGTCATGGCGACACTTATAGCCTCTGTCACTTTCGTTTCTGGTTTTTCTGTTCCTGGAGGATATTATGGTTCTGACACAAATGCTGGACTCCCCATATTGCTCCACAAAGCCATGTACAATGTCTTTGTGATTAGCAACTCCACAGCCATGTATGGCTCGATCACGACAATCGTGATGCTCCTCTGGATACTTGCCAGTGATCCTCACGTGACGGTAGTGGCTGTTACACTATCATCTATCCCATTGGCGGTAGCTCTTACCGCAATGCCTCTGGCATTCATGGCAGGCGTCTACGGGACCGTAACCAAACTGGATTGGCTTTCGAGATTTGTCTTGGTCCAAGGATGCCTCACCCTCTTCGGTATCTCGTGTATCCTCTTTTTGTTGTCTCTCCCGCTTGGGCTCAGAAATCCTCTCAGCGACTGCCTCATTTTTCTGGGTCTTGTCTTAACGAGGAAGGAGACTTTAGGGAGTGGGACTGCGGGAAGAACCCGTACCCCGTCACCCCTCCCCACCGAATAGAAGATATATCGTATATGTTCCAGAAAGATGGCGAGTGATCCTTTATCGAATCTATTATCTTCTCACCAGTCATGTACCAACATCTATACCTTCAGCTCCTTTTTAGGTTATATTTATTTTGTAGATAATGAATGATTTGAAAGTTATTTTTCTGAAATAATTAGTCCATAAAAAATATTTTCATTATCGATAATAATTATATTTAAATACTTATAAATGATGAAAATTTATTATTTATTCATTTTTGCAGGTGATACAATCGATTATTTTCAAGAAAATATTTTTTAAGTCATTTATTTTTTGCAAAATAAATACACTCTTAGTTATATTAGTTGTGGTCTTTCAATTTGGCTAGGCTACTTACCTGTCTGTGGTTAGAATTAGTGATGTTTGTAATTTAGTGAACATGATCAACTCCTCAATGATATTTATAAATAATAGCAAAGTTTGGTAGAATGGAGTTCTATAATTGAATTACATCATCACAAAGTTGCATTCCCTTTCACTTTTCTTAAGATTAGTTAGACACATACGTTTACTTTAATTAGATCATAAAATAAATCATATCATTCAATTTAATAGAATGTTTCCTGAAGAATATATCAGCATGGATTTGTCGTACTAATTAATTTGGATGTGATAATGATGTATTCTTCAATAAATCTAAAGTCACCAATTAATGATTTTATCCATTTTTTCTAGAGAAAATCACAAAAATAAAATCATAATCTTATTGCAATTGTGCGAACGTATTCCTATACATTTTTTTTGTCAACTTAGTCTTAAATCTTTTATAATTGTCTTAATTCAATCAATTTAACCAGTTTTTGGCTAGTACACACTAACGACTTGGATGTTGTTCGTGACGCTAACTAGATAATTTTAAATAATATTATCTATTTTTCAAAAAAATTATTAATTTCTTTTTTTTTTTTTTTTTTCTTTTATTTTTTTTTTTTCTTTTCTTCCTTCTTTGCTTCTGTTCCCAAAGTGGCCGGTGGGGGAAAAAAATGAAATAAGGAAGAAAAGAAAAAAGAAAAGGAAAAAGAAAAAGAAAAAAATTTATAAAATAATCGAAAAATAAAATATTATTAAAAATTATCTACATCAGGATCACCGAATGGCCAATCTCTACATTAACGCTGACAGACCAAAATTGACTAGATGAGCTGAATTAGCACAATTACAAAAGATTTATGACTAAATTGACCCAAACAAACTTGAAATTAAATTGACATAATTGCAATAAGTTTAAAACTTTGTTATTGTTGTTATTCTCTTGCTTTTCTCTTTTATAATATTGATGTATAGTGCTTCTGGTTATAACAAAATAAGGGTTACGAATGTGTAGGGTAATATCTGCTCCCTTTTTCTTCAAGCTATCAATTTAACCTATAAAATTATAGATGCACACCAATGATATATGATCTCATGTGCATATACATATAGGAAAGAGGGTTTTGTTCACTAAACGAGGATCATCAATAATATATTTCTATAGCTGTCTTATGGGTGCTATTTTCACTTTTAATTTGCTTTTATGGACTGAAAATTGAGAGGTCAAATGAGTTATGAGACTTATTCATAACGGACTGTGGTCCAGTTATCATGATGACTTTAGTCTACATTACTAAATAGTCTCAGTGAGATTTCTCAACCTGTTTGAGGAGATATATTGCATTTTTCCGTATTTGGTCAGTCTGATGCTGATAGTCTTTTCATAATTCAAGGAACAACTGCATTTTCGCTCGTGCTTAGTAGTTTACAACTTTGCGTATCGAAGACCATCATTAAGAGTAGCAAATGTCAATCGGCACGAATTCTTTCTAGAATTTTCATGTTCTCTTGATTTGGTTTTAAGTCACGTTACATCACAAAAACCAATGAAACAAATAGAGAATTCATTACAACATACCAAAATGACTTCTGTTACTGACTTATATTGATATGGGTAAAAGATTATTCAACTCTAAGAGATTGGTTCGTCTAAGCCAGTTTAGTAGTGAAAACGTAAAGAGAATATAGATGAAATGGTACATTGACACTAAGAAACCCTTCATTAGCCCCAATCATGGATCGCCACTTTCATTGAATTCAATGAAAAGAGAGCTGCTTTAGCTGGCTATGTGTTTCAAGATATTCTTGGTGCCAGTGGTGCGGCTCAAACTTTGCCTGTGCAAGGAAGTTGTGCACTTGTACAGTCTATCTCAGTTTATACTAAGGGGATTGAGACAGGAATGTTCGGCTACTGGCAGAGACACAACGTCCAAATACATCTAAATAATCGAATTCAAGGGATCTCAATGCAATTTGGAAGCATCCGGAGTGCACAAAACAGATGCAGGCTTGCAATCATAATTTATTAAGCATCTGAGACTCGACAATTAGCATAGAAATTAGCAGTTCTATTAATTCTTATTGCATTAGAAATCAAATACCTCCATTAACTTTAAGGTCGTGTACAAAGATCACGTTAACACTTGGTGTCTCTTAGCTTTATAGATCGGATGTAAGCCCAGTCAAGAAAACATCTAAAGGACACCAGCATTCTCGCTCTAAAGATCACATTAAGCAAACCCGATCTGACTTTCATCAACTTACATCTGATTATGAATTACTCAACCCATGAAGACCACAAAGATGAATGAACCTTCTTCTATTGATATGATCTTTATTGGGTCTCATGAATTATGATGATATTTATCACACAAGCAAGGTGATATTATATGAAATTAATACTTGAAATAGACCTTGCTAAATTTGATTCCATTTTTCTGGAGTGCCAAATCAATAGAATAGCATACAACATGTCAAAGTTATAGAACACGAACATGCCCAAAATAATAATAATAATAATAATAATAATAATAATAATAATAATAAAAACATAAATAAAAACAAGAAAAAGATGGTTGCTTGAAGATACCCCAAAATTATCCCATGGAGGAGAGGGCAATCAGACTCAAGTCAAGACCGCTGCACACTGCCTGCAAAAAACATAACCAGTACCAGCAATTCTTTTGTACTTGCGCTCAAACAATATTCTTTCGGCTTCATATTCCACATTGCATCTTGAACCTTGGTGTAAATCTGATCAAATGAATCGACCAAAGCCATATGATCATCTCGCCATGTGATCAGCCACTTTCAGTAATGGAGATTTAACACATGGACAAGATGAGGTGTAGGCATGTATATCTAGTCACGGCAGTAGAAGCCGTAAAGCTCACCTGGCCTATCTGATATACGGGATATCAACTCCAGTGAGAAGAGGGCTGAGAAGGCTTGAGGAAGAAAAGGAAAGATATCATCCTTAAGGTGAAAGTTGAAAAGGGTTTCTCACTTGCCCTGCTTCAGTAGACCTGCAAAGACAGTGGCACCAAGATCAAATTAGACATAAAGGCTAGAAGATATAGTAAGATTAACAAACAAATGATGCATTGAAAAGAGTCATATATAAAAATAAAATAAAATTATGAGACAATACATATGCATACAGATAGATTTCTGTTGCCAATCAGCAGGTTTTGTAAGGAGTGGAAATACCAAATTCAACTGCTTTTGAAACCTCAGTGACCATAGTTTAATTTGGAATATCAAATGCATGTGCTGTCCAGTAATAATTCATGACATTTAAGCACTACAAAGAAACAAGGACAAGCTTCTTGCCAACAGTCAACATATACACCATTCAGAGATTCAGCTCAGGGGCTTAAATTACATGCTACTGCATTGAAACTTGAAAGATCATATAAAACGAAAAAAGAAAACAAAAATTGCACTAGATCATACCAGCCAAAGGTGTGTACACTATAAAGTGCAGCGCTCGTAGTACTCCAAAATTTTAATCTTTTCTTGGCAGTTGTGCATCTGCTGAATCACCTCAGGTGAGAGACGAGACCCGGAGACAAGCTTGTACTGCTCAAATTTCAACTCATCACACTTCAAGGCAGCTTTTTTACAGGCCTTGATGCTTCCTGGCAACAACAGAAATCTCACTCAATTAGCTTCCAGAAAAAAGATCTCACTCTTTCCACCAAATAATTATATGCACGATGCCATGGTCAGACAAAAAGAAATGCGAGCTAATAACCTCACATGAAATTTTTCCCAATCTGCTAGAAAATCATGCCAGTTTCACAATAACAGCACTGCAAATTCAGCACCCATTATGCTTTCAGAGTTTAAGCTTCATTTAATGAGACTCGTTTAAAAAAACACAGTTTGATAATCCAGGTGCTATTGTTCTCTTGTCAAGAAGAATTGAGACAAGATATTTTTACAAAAGCCGATCACACTAAGCCAACCTACTTACAATCACTAGTAGCAGAATACAGCGTTAATTGGATGATTCAATTCAACAAAAAGGATGAATTTTTGCGCTATTCAGCATCCCGCTCGACACTCGTTCGACTCACCGCTCAAGTCGAGTAAATTAAACAGCACCGGGTAATTTCCGACGCTCGTGACCAAGGTGATCGCAGCCCAAACTCTCTGGTGCTCCTCCCTAGAAGCTCTGATGATGCAAAGCTTCGTGATGGGATTTACATACTTCACTGCAAGAAAGATCACAACCACATGGGTTGGCCATGACCGAATCGCAGAACTTGGTAGCGAAAAAACAGAGAATTTAACCTCCAGATACCTGCTGATTCCAGGATACGAGGGATCCCATAAAGAAGGAAGAGTACCTTGAAAGGATCCGAGAGACGAAGCGAGGCCGCACTCCCCGAAGTTCACGAAGATGCTGTCCCGTATCGCTTTGGATACGTTGAACTGAGTGAGTATGATGGGGTCATCCACCCCGAGCTCTCGATTCGGATCCAGGAAAACCTCCATCACCATGTACCGGTTCTTGAATCCCACCATGATCTTCGGCCCCACTGCGACGGCCGCCTCCGCCGTTTCAAAACCCTAGCTACGCAGAGAGCCTTTGGAGATGAAGAAGGAGGGGGCGTTTGACGGTTCTATGAGCAAGAAGAACCGGACCGAACCGGAGCCGGTAATATCGGCTCGGTAAAAAAAATATCGGCTCGGTCCCGGTTCCAGGTGTGGACCCATCCACCGGACCGGACAGAGCTTTTTTTTTTTTTCTACTTTTTATTATTACAAAAATGAAAACCCAAATTAGTTATATTTTATCCGAAAAACCCTAATTAGTCGATGCGACAAACAAAGACCCTGTTTTTCGACAAAGCAGAAGACGGCCAAGTTCCGAATCGAAGCGTGGACGCAGTGGATTTAAAACCGAGCAAAAGAAGAATGGAGAACAATGGAGGTTGAGGGAGACCAGAGAATTAGAGAGAACCCCAAATCGACAGGGCAAGCGACGACAGGTTCCGAAATCTCCAAGCCACTTGTTCGGACTGCTCAACCAATACGCAACGGAGAAAGATCAAAGACTGGGTCGGTGAGAGATTCGGCAGATCGAAGGGTGGGTGGAGGGGTGCGATGAGAGATTGAGAGAGGGAACCTTGAGCATGAGCAATGGAGATGGAGATGGAGATGGAGGTGGAGGGGAGTCACAAACGATCTCTCAACACTTCTCGCGCCAATCGAACTCGCTGTCCATATCCTGCTTATCCTCGCCCGCAGTTCTCTCCTTCACCATCACGGATGAAATCGTCTTTTCTCTTCTTCTCTTTCGAAATGGAAAACGGGAAGAAACAGAGTAAGAAAAACGCCAGATCCCGGACCCACTAGGGAGCCGAAACGGACCGGCGGTTTCCCCGGCACCAGGGAACCGGAAAGGACCGATTCCGGTCCGGTTCGGATCAAAACCAGGTGGACCGTTCCCGGTTAAACCGGCCCACCACCCCTAAATTTTCATGGCCCATTGGGCCTTTTATAGAAAAGCTCAATTGGGTGAAGTGAGTTTGGGCCTGACTTTCCCCCGAGCGAGCGAGCCCTCGAAGGCCCACCGACCATCTCGGCGCCCGTTCAATAAGTCCAGTTGACCGGGCGCGCTTTTCTCTCCGTCCACGACGCGGACGGCGACGCGCGGAGGGCGCGGATAGGGCGAGACCGGTCAAAAGTCCACGCACGCCCCCCTTCATTTCCGCCCTATCAGGACGCAAAACGAAAAAAGAAAGAAAAACAAGAAAAACACGTTGGAATAGAGCGGGGGAGAGACGTTAGACACGTCACAGTGAACGCCGGTTGATATTTCCGCTTTATATTATTATCCACTATCTTTTTCCTTTTTCCTTTTCGCTTTTCTTTTTTATTTTATTTTATTATTATTATTTTTTTGGGGGAGGGGAAGGCATTATTCCCACTAAATGGGGGTGGTATCGGATCTGACAAATTCACCCCTTCATTTCGCACGAATTTCACTCGCATTTCATTTCTATCTACTTCTCTCCTAATCTCGTCTGTTGTCTCTCTCTCTCTCTCTCTCACAGTTCTTCGTCAACGTCACGAG
Organism: Eucalyptus cladocalyx; assembly: GCA_017140615.1. Lineage (NCBI taxonomy): Eukaryota > Viridiplantae > Streptophyta > Magnoliopsida > Myrtales > Myrtaceae > Eucalyptus > Eucalyptus cladocalyx. Next base: position 4,956,211 of record CM029526.1, read on the forward strand.
AAGAAAGAGAGGGACGAGCCTTCCCCCTGGGGCCCTCCTCCCCCGCCCCTCCTCCCTCTATAAATACTCCGTTCACTCCTCGTCCCCTCGCCGCTTTGCTTTCAGGTTAGAGAGAGAGAGAGGTTAGAGAGAGAGAGGAGAGAGTGGGGAAGAAGAGGAAGGCGCTGTCCTTGTTGGGTTCCGAGGAGGAGGCCGAGGCGTTCCGTGGCTCGACGAGCTGGTGAGTGGCTTCTCGTTTCTGGGTTCGGTCGGATTTTTTCATGTGATTTCTGGGTCTTCTTTCTTTCTGGTCATGGTGACGTGGGTTCGGCCGTTGAATTTGTTGGGTTCTGGTCGTGTTGCCCTGAAGAGGGTCTTCGTTTCTGTCGTGTGTCTTGTCCGTGCGATGCTTTTTGGGCATCTTTTGCCTTGGAACGATTCTGTTCTGCCAGTTGCGCGCTCGTGTGGCGTAGATCTGGTGGGGAAATCTTAGCTGGTGTTTCTAATTATGGGTTGGTGATGGAGGAGGATAAAATTGCTTTTTTGAGACCGGGTCTGCGAGGATTAGCCATTTGAGTTGGCGTTGCGATTGTGGCTCGAGGAGAAATTGACCAATCTCTGCTTTTTATTACCCCCCTGAGTCTCCATGGAGAAATATGAGATTTTGGCTTAAATTTTGTCTGTTCAGCTTTCAGGGTCTCTCTCTCTCTCTCTCTCTCTCGGGATGGTGTCCAGTATAAATAAAGAGAGCAGCTGGGACCTGTATTTGCCTTTTTTAGCCTTTGAATACCTCTGTCGTCTCCAGCTATTGCTTATAATCTGCGACCCTTTGAGCTTTCCCTGCTCATTCTCCCACCCTCTCGGTCTCTCTTTCATTTCCTCCATTATTGACCATATTATGTTTTATTAGATGACCAAAAGCACTCGGATGCCTTGAGGTCGTGGAAGGCGATGATGATGATGCGAGTGGTGAAAGATAAAACGATAATAGACCTGAGAATTTGACAGCTTTCTACGCCATTTAGCCTTTTGTGGAGAGTTTGATCATTTTTTCGTGATTTGTTGGGCTCTGCAGAACATTTCCGGGGGAAGGTGTTAACGTTTGGGATATAGTCTTGGAGTTAAGAAGTTTCTAGTCGAAGAAGCAATGGAGGTATGTGGCAAATCCATCGTAGCAGGGGCTGGAAATATTATTTATCTGTCAACTATTTTAGGCCGGGATGGGCCTATTCCAGTCCACAAATGCGATCGGAAATGCCAAAACGAACATGTTTGTGGAAACATGTACCTTTGTAAACTGACAGGACTGACACACATCTGTGACAAGAATTGTAACCAGAGGATTTTGTATGATAACCATAGTTCACTTTGCCTAGCAAGCGGCAAGATTTTCCCCCTAACACCAACTGAGGAACAGGCTGTGAGAGGCGTCCGTAGGAAGCTTGATGCTGAAAGTTCTTCCTCCGAAAGCTGCGCATTTAAGCGCAGGCGTGATGCACAGCTTCATCCTTCTCCATTTGAGAGATCCTTCTCTGCTGTCAGTCCTATCTGCAGCCAAGTTGGAGACGGGATGGACATGAGCTAGATTATAAATAATTGTCTTTATGCTATGTTGCTTCTGGAACATTTTGTCCTTTCGTTGAACTTATGTCGAAGAACTTAATGCGGATACTTAAAAAATGGCAGGCTTGATATATCCTGCCTTTTGTAGGAGGACTTTATTTCTACGGTTGTTTAATGCAATCTTACCTAACTATTTCTAGATAAATTCTCTCTTCTGTAGTCCGACTTTGATACCAATATTGTAGCTGAACTCTCTCTCTCATTGTACTACAGTTTCTGAACTGTAACTATAGCATGGTGACTCTGGTCAATGCGGCAATCGTTGTAGCATCTTTAATCGTTATTCACTCTTTTCCGTTACTCCCTCTTCTTTTCTTGATGATGTTATACCTTTCTTTTCCAGATTGAGTGGGTACAGGGAGGAAGGTTATATGTAATGTAAAAAGTGTAGAAGAGATTATTAACTGATAGCTCTTACCTCTTATTTTAATTTTATCTGTTGTATTTCAGATGTGTAATGGTTATAATCCTTTGGTTTGTCAAATTTGACCACTGTTCACCCATGCAGGGCTGCTTTTCCGTGTTCCCAGATCAAGGGCAATATAGAATTGGTGTATGGTTGAAACTCGGCTTTATTATTTAATGCATATTATGTGTACTCTATGAGTGTGTGGGAGGAGGGAGGGAGAGAGAGAGAGAGAGAGAGAGCGAGCGAGCGAGCGAGCATTAATTTGTCTTTTAAGTCTTTTCTTTCAGTTGCATTTCATGTTTATCCTTGTTTTTTCTTGGGTGTTGATGTTCTACATGGTAATTTTGCAGGGTTGAAGCATGTGCACTTTCAGGAGAGTTTTAACTAATCTGTTGAATATTGATGAATGATCTATTTTCCTCTAAATTTTCTGAAGTTTAAAGGTCTGGAGCTTTTAGTTTATTTGTGTTCATTTCTCGTGTGTAGGTAATTGATTCCCCAGTGGCAGTCATGCAGAGTTTTCCCTCAGGAAGATGGGCGAGGACAGTGCAGATTGTGGTGTCCTGATATCCAAATACCGGGTGGACTTAATGGAGAGGAATGGAAATGTGTAAGATCTTTTTCCGGGTGGCTTCTCAAGCTTTGAATCATGTGTGGCAACCGAGAAATGCTGGGAATTGTTCTGGAGTTTGTATTTTTCAGCACAAATAATTCCAAATGCTTGAGAACGGAAACTTCAAGGCTCCTACTTGGCTGCTTTTGGACATCTCTGCTTGTGTTGCAAACATTTTCTCTGGTGGACTATTGACAGTTTGGTTAAGGTCGGTGCCCCATCTTTGGGAAGCCAGAGAAGTGTACGTCCCGAGAAATCCAGTGGAGAGTTAGGTTACTTTCTAACAGCAACAGCAACGCTACTGGAACCCATCTATCTGTATACGCACATAAATAGTTACTTTTGCCTTCATTTGAGTTCAAGAGATGCTGAATCTTTGTGGGTTCCTTGCTCTGCTGACTTGTATTTAATTCGCAAAAGTTTGGTTTGTGCTGGGGTATTGCTCGACCAAGCTTCTGCTGACCCTGGAAAATGAACTGTGAAAGTCAAACCAAGCTCAATTTGTACATGCACATAAAGAGTTACTTTTGCCTTCATTTGATTTCAAGAGTTGCTGAATCTTTGTGGGTTGCCTGGTTTGCTGACTCGTATTTAATCCGCAGCAGTTTGGTTTGCACTGGGGTCTTTGCTCAACCAAGCTTCGGCTGACCCTGGAAAATGAACTGTGAAAGTCAACCAAGCGCAATTTGTTCTGTGTTACGAAAACAACCACCCCCATACCCCCAAAACGAAAAACAATCCCAAGCAAAATCTTGTATCAGTTCTCTGTTCTATCTGTATTTGTTCTTAAAACTATCTGGTCTGATGTATGCAGGCGCAAGATGGGATTGCTTTCTGCGGTAGTTCTAGCCTTTCAGTTTATGCAATACAAAGACAGGCTGTTATTATGTTACTTCTTTTTCTTGTCTCTGGTCTTTCTTCACAGTTGCTTGTTGAATTACGAAGCGACAGGCCCAAGATGGGATTGCTTTCCGCGGTTTTTTAAGCCTTTCAATTTATTCAATACAAAGAGAGGCAATTATTATTGTCACTTCTTTGTCTTGTCTCTGGTCTTTCTTTATGGTTGCTTGTTGAATTATGAAGTGACGATGCATTTGCAATTTTGCATGTACCAACAGGTGCTCTGCTGGTGTGAAAGACTTGGTTAGTATTTATGATGGTGGGTAACACGGGTTTTCTTGATTTGACAGATGGTTGGGAAGATGGTTGAAACTGGTGCATTGTTGTGGTGGTGGTTGATTTTTTAGTCATTAGGAATGACTAAACATTATGGCAGTGTTGCCTGATCTATGACATAAAAATAGTTACCGTATATCTGGAGCTAGGCTAAGTTCTAAAATTTGTCAAGAAAATGCTCGAAATTTGCAAAAACTGAACTCAAAATTTTAAAATTTGTCAAATTGGTTCAATTGAATCATAAAGTTAATACCGTAAAACTTATTAATGAAAAATGTTGACGTGACTTAAACATGGTATTTTAAATGAATTTTTATTTTCCACGTGACATTTTTAAATCAAATTTTATTTCTGACAAGGCTTTTTAAAATTATTATTATTCTTTTTTAAAAAATTAGATTTAAAACTAAAAAGGAAAAACTAAAGTTTATTTAAAAAAACGAAACTGTTAAAAAAAATGGCTTCGATGGGAGCTTTTGCCATAATCGCCATTGTTGGAGGGGCCGGCGATGGTCGTTGACTCTAGGCGATGGTGGCCGGCTCTTGCTTGGCCAAGGCGAGGCCTCACTGGCCCCAAGCAAGAGCGAACGACCCTTGTTAGGTCGAGCGAGGATGCCTAGATTTGGGCATGTTAGCCCTCACAGGGGCAGCGACCATCGCCTGCCCTGACCTCGACGAGACCTTGTCGGCCCTCACGGGAGGCCAGCCCTTGCTTAGGGACAGCGAGGCTTGCCTAGATCTAATGAGCCTTGCTAGCCTTGAGCCAGGGCAAACAAGGCCTCACCCATGGTAGGCAATGGTTGTCGATCTCTTGTGAGAGTCAACATGCCTAGATATGGGTGCCTGCTCTCACTTGAAGGTGAGGGTCAACCACCCGTACCCAGGGTGGGGTGACTAGTGCTAGCCCTTCTATTGATGGGTGGCGGCGATGGATGCGCTCACTAGTGCCATTTTCTTTTGTTATTTTTGAATAGTTTTGTTTTTAAAATAAATTTCAGCTTTTATTTTTTAGTTTTTAAATCTAACTTTTAAAGATTTTGAATAAAAATAGTGAAAAAAAGACACGTGAAAAATAAAAACATTTGAAATGTCACGCCCGCATCATATCGGTGTTTTTCGTTAGTAAGTCTAATGGTATTAACTTTAGGACTAAATTGAACCGGCAAATTAAGTTTTAGTACTCAATTACACTTTTTTAACAAATTTTAAGACTTCTATTGCACTTATTCCTTCTTTTTATTAGAAAGTGCTCATCCAAGTAGTAATTAGTTGAACAGCCCAGATGGGACTCTGTTATTCTCAGAATCTGTAAAATTTTGGGGACTTCTGTGATATTGCAACCGCCGGATGGTATCTGTTTAGACAATTTCTGGGTTGGCAACATAACATTCAGCGTCATTTCCGTGTTCTAACCTTCTGCCAATTTGATTGAGTGGTTGATGCTTTTTCAGGCGATGGATGGTAGATTGAAGTAGAGGACTCCTAAAACAAATAGGTAGCTTTAGCAGGAGAAAACATTCCGATTCGTTCCAAAATCAATCTTAAGATCCAAGCGTACATACTTTTGTTAAGCTCAAACGTATCTTCGTGAAGGCAGAAATTCACTTTAGTACAGAATAATGTTCGCTGCCGAGAAAGAATATGAATCGCTTTTTTAAAATGAAATCTTACTTACAGTAGCATCTAATCAATCCAGCTGATTCGTTACTTGGGGATTCGAAGATGATTCCAAAGGAGGGAGAGAATGTTACATGACATACGTCCCCATCCTACGCAAAAGCCGAAGGAAGGAATTGCTTCTTCATGAGGCCTATCAGGCTAGAAGGAAATGCTAAACCCAATAGGGTCATATTGCGGCTGAGAAATTCATGGAAGCAACGCAATCCTATGTACACAATTTTCCCTCGTACTTCCAAGAATCTTAGAAACTGCCATATCTAGGGGCTTGCTAAAGCCTCATCAACCTATCAGCCAAACCCACCCTTTCAAAAAAATCTCTTGAAAGTTAAGAACTTAGCAAGTACAATGCAAACAAAGTCATCCGACCTCCCGAAAGGTCTCTTCCTTCTCTTCTGTTGTTTCCTCTTTCCTCGCTCCAACTCTTGCACATTCACTGTAACAAACAACTGCCCCCAAACCATATGGCCCGGGACCCTCGCAGGATCCGGGACACCGCAACTTCCGACGACTGGGTTCAGGCTAGACCCTGGCCAAAGCATCCGGATCCCATCGGTTCCAGGATGGTCCGGGAGGATCTGGGCAAGGACCGGTTGCACATTTGACGAGTTGGGTGCAGGGACATGCCAAACCGGAGATTGCGGGGGAAGGTTGCAGTGCAACGGTAGTGGCGCAGCACCTCCAGCTTCGCTATTCGAGATCACCCTTGGTTTAGACAATGACAAGGACTACTATGACGTAAGCATAGTCGACGGCTATAATTTGCCCCTTCTTGCGGTGCCACAAGGAGTATACGGCTCATGTAATGCCACAGGCTGCGCTTCAGATATAAACATGGGTAAGTTTATCTATGATGGTGCGCTTCATTTGGCTAGAACGAAGGATAAGATGTTTGGTTGCTTCGCTCTGGAATGAGTGCATTGAGAAAAAACGAAAATTTGATTTGGCAACAGGCTGTCCGAAAGAGCTTCAGGTGGTCGGCGGCGAGGGAGGAGACGGGGTAGTCGCATGCAAGAGCGCATGCGAAGCATTCGGGCTAGATGAGTATTGCTGCAGCGGGCAATTCGCTAACCCGACGACCTGTCGCCCCTCCTTCTATTCAGGCATCTTCAAGAGAGCTTGCCCGAGGGCCTATAGCTACGCTTTTGATGATGGCACGAGTACCTTCACCTGCAAGGCTTATAACTACGCGATCACTTTCTGCCCCAATTCCAATGGGTACGTTTCTCTGTAAAACCTCTTTCATTCATTCTGCAATTTTGCTTTCAAACTCTTTGCTCAAGTTCCGCCTTACAACAGATCCACGACGTGGACGCTGCAGGGTAAAGAGACCTGATAGCGCGGCGACACCCCCAGCAGTAGAAAGCGCTAAAAGTGGCAAGACTGTGGCTATGACTTCCAGCTCTAGCATCCTCCTGCCATTCGCAATATTGATTTTCTTCCCAATTCTCGTTCAACTTTATCTGAATCTACCTGATCAGAGTATAGTCTAGATGATCATAGCATAGCCTACCTGCCGAGCACTTTTATAGCGGGGACAATAACCGAGATGGTGAACAAACCGATTATACACCAAAAAGTAGGAAGAGAGGTATTAAAGAAACATTTCGACAAGAAAATAGGGATTGCAGAAAAAAGTGTTTACTGCAGGGGACCAGGATTGCCTATTCTGTAGGCAGAAAAGAAGAAAAGATCTCCACAGTCCATTATTTGTAAAGCATATTGCCATAAGCCCTCGTGCCAATTCTTCACTATTACAGCTTTTAATTAGAACACGGAAGCTTAAACAAGCTATGTAAAGCTTCTTGTGGAGTATTTGGCTCGTATATTACAAAAACAAGTTCCTCCTATCATTCCGGATTTGTCATTCAGTTGAAATCCATGGGACTTGTCCGGGACAAAATTATGGAAATAAGAAATTTAAATTGACCGGATTGACATTTAGAAAAGAATCAGAGAAACTACAACTTTCCGGTATAAAGGCTCTCGCTGTTCTGCGAGGCAACCTCTTTTACAAGATTCAATGCAATCTTAGTTTCTGTCACTATGTTAAACTACGTGTCCAAGATTTTCAGCTGTCAAATAATCTATCAAGGTAAAAATGTTATAACTCTATGTAGGTTTCATTTCTTGCCCGCGCCTTTCTTGGAAACTTGACTCTTCTTCCGAGCTTTCTTGGCAGGCTGTGGCTTGCTCCCCGTAGTTTTACCTTTCTTCCGAGGCAATCCCTATAACCACACTTACCGATTATAAACACAGACAATAACAAATCTTCAAAGATAACTCAGTTTGAATGCAGAAAATTCATACTGATGTTTTCTCAGATTTCCTTTTGGCCTTCCCAACAGTCTCTCCTTCTGCGACATCTTTTTGATCAATTTGATAGGCAGTGGCTTTTGATACCTTATCAGGCTCCTCATCCGAATCAAATGAGAAGCCATCAAGTGTTCCTATTCAAGTTACAGAGTACATGTTGATCAGACGTTAAGTGAACATCACACAGAGAACATAACATTTTGCAATATAACATGAAGAAACCTGACCTTCAACCATGGTTTCAGCTTCGCTGATGTTGGACTGTGCACTCAGCTGAACAAAGTCATCCATAATTGCTTCTATCTGTCGAAAAAGCAGGGTCTCAGCAAGGTATATCTTGTGTTGCACTGCAACTCATCACGCAACACCTATAACATAGTAAATATGACAAGAAGCATATCTATGAATGAGATGGAAGAGTTTTCTTCCAGAGAAAGAGATTTTATGATGCAAAGAACCTGATTGTTAAGGGGAATAATTAACAAGAAACAAAACCCGAAAAAATTTGAAATGCTAGACAAACCGAAACAGAGACCAACCATACCTTTGCCTCTGACTGACCAAAGCTAACCTAAAAGAAGAAAACATAAAAGATGTCACATCAAAGCAACAAAAAGAATTTGAAGAATACACAATCTATTCATGAACATGACCAGCTTTTCATGTCAGTGTGCCATGTGCCTGTGTGTCCATGCGTGTGGAAAGGGGAAACAGAGAGAGAGAGAGAGATTTTAAGACTTACAACACAAAATGTCCTGCAAGGAACTATGGTTGTTTTGTATATGGTTCCTGACACAAACCCATCATCTCTAAGTCAAAGTATACAATTAAGATGCTCAAGACACACGATTGTCGTACAGAACTACTCAAGAAAATGGACCAAAACCCAAGACAGACATGAATGCAACTAGACAGAATGCCTGACAAGGAAACCAGCAGAAGGATATATTTACAATTACTGGGGGAACGCAACTTTTCAGATTAGAGCTACCTTAGTGCACAACTTAGTCAGTAATAGCAAAAACTTCTCAAGACAAGTCAAAATAATATAAGCTTGCAAGGGAGGCCCAGCAACTCTACAGATGAACCAGATGGGTCACTCAGATATCTATAAACCGCAGAACTAGGGTCAAGGTGTTGGTATGTACCTTTCAAATCTAAGAACATGTCTTGATTTCCAGATGGAGTATCTGAAATTACTACTCGACCCACGGAGCCCATATCACCACTCAAATCTATGGAATCCCCTTCACATTCAACAAGTGCCTGCACCGGCCAAAAGGGTTTTTTCTCAATTTAATTTGTTCTATTTCCTGTACTCTGTAACATAATATGATAAATCAATTCCAAAAGTCATGTCAGAGGAAAGAATGCAACCTCAGGTAATCCTTGGCCAAAAAACAATGTGCTAAATTCTTTACCAAAAAAAAAAAAAAACAATGTGCTAAATTATGCACAAGATTTGAGAAGTAGGAGGTGACTTCAAAGCATAAATTTGTGATTTTACTCATCAAAGAGCAAGAAACTAAATCAAAGGACAAGAAGTGGGTAGACTACTTCCACTCCCTGCACGAAAAATCTCTGCATTGTAGTTTTCTAACAAATCCAAACTGAGAGATGTTCTTGAAGTGGATTTTACACTGCTCAGCATTGTTTTGGTCCAGGACTACTGTACAATATGCATTCCCAGACTGAAAGACAAGAAAAAGTTGATAAACATAAAGCTTTTTCCTCCACCTTGCAACGTTGAACCTTCTCCGAAAGCACCAGAGGCAATCTTGAAGAGCCCGCCTGAAAAAATAACTATCAAGTCAATGAATTGATTTAAGATTAGACAGAGTATCAACTTAAAGTGTTAGCAAGCCTTCTCACATGCAGTTCTCTATGCTTCTCAGATGTTTCTTCCTCTGCAACTTCAACATCTCTTCCATCCCCTGCACAAATTTTAAATTTGTATATATATTCCGACCCCTGTACATGCAAGTGTGGAATAGAAAGAGGGTAGATTGATAATGCTCCCCAAAGCTTTTCATAGCTCCCATCCACGTTTATACATTTTTATATTATATGTTACCTGTTTTATTCTCCGTATCCAGTGTATCCTCCAACTTCAGCTGTTTTCTCAAACCTTTTCCTTTTAAAGACTTTTTTGATGGAGACTTTTCGTTAGCATCAGTAAGAGATGCCTCTTTTTCCTGTTCTTCCTCTTGGAAACTAGATGCTTTTAGCTCATGAAGTTCTTCATGATTTGCAATACCTTCTTTTCTATCGTGATTGGCAGGAGATGACTCCGAATCCGATGACAATGTCAAAATTGAATGACTCGGTGCCTACTCAACCAAAAGGTGAGCTTATAAGCAACACAAAATTGGTTCAAGAATGAATTTACTCGAAAAGACTAACTCAGTTCATCCAAAAAATAGAGCCATATTGTGATGGTTTTGAGCAAACACCTAAGTAAACATGACTGGGTTAAGGTAACAGATTCCATCCATTAAGTTTTATCTCTCATGTGCAAACGTTAAATACCACAGAACTCATAAATAACTTCAGGGCATTCCTGGAAGGGAATTTTCTGTATTATTAGTTGTCAAAGATATTATTCTCAACACTCCAAGCTCTACTATTTCTCATTTAACTTGAAAAAATATCATCTGAAAAAGATGTCCTCATCTCCAAACAATTCCTTTAATTAATACTAAGATCAGTGCAAGCATCACTGAAGATTTCTATGTGAATGCTCCTTACCTGTTTTTTAGCCGATACTTTATCCCTAACCTTCCCAAGTCTCTGATCTCCTGTAAAGAAGTTGCCAGCCATAAAAATTGGATACAAATACTGTTGACAAAATTTAGATTTCTATTTAAGTGACAAAATTGGATTTAAACTCCAGATGGAACCACAAATTAATCTTGCTATCCAAAGTTTTAATAATTTTTATAGCAAGCCCTTAAATAATCATGTCCTGCTCTCCACATTACCTTCACTTTTCTTTCGATTAGTTGATTTCTTAGTTTTGGAGAATCCTGGCTCGTCTACTCCAAGTCTTTGTTCAGGAGACTCCTCTTTTAGAATCTTCTCAGCTGAATGTGCACCAGTCTCTTTTACAGATAAATCTTGAGATTTGTTCTTACTCGAGACTTCAATGAACTTACGTAAAGGCAGTTTATCAGTATCAACATCATCCTCCTTTTTAGGACTGTCATTTTGAGAATAATCAGAATCAGAGGACAGTGAGACAGTTGAATTTGGAGGCGCCTGTGAAGAAAAGAAAATCCTAATTATAAGCATACAGTTAAGACAAGAGCAGAAATAAGTCTAATAATGCCATTGTGAAAGTCACGTGCACAAAGAAGAGTCTAATAATGCCATCTTGATAAGAATCAAAGTGAGGAAATCACTCAAAACATTGTAACATATTGGTCAATACATATGAAACAAGTCTCAGCTCTGATGTTTTAAGGAGACAGAAGATTGCCGATGCTCAAATCATTTTGACCTAAAGAAAAAGGAGAAGTGACTCTGTACTCTCTTGACTAACATAAGGCGAATACAATATTTGATCAACATAAAAATTTAAACAAATATGACAGAGAACCATAAAATTCTTATGAATATAATATTGGAATCATTCCTAGAGGGCACCTTGAAAGCGCGGAGCCAGTCGGGTGAATTCTCCCTTGAGCTGCTCATCTGGACATCGAGCTCCTGGAAACCAATGCTATGCTCTCTAATCGAACAATCAATCTAATTCAACATTAACACAAAGAAAGCTCATTCTCCTCCTAGAAAATTACAATACAGCAAAAGCAGACTTATAAGTCCTGAAAGTAATCAGCATACACGGATGCGCACGCACGGCAAGCACAAATGTCTACATTGGCATTAGTCATGTTGGAAAGACCCAGCAACTCTCAAATGCATATAAACAAACAGGTGATGCACAAAATGAGCTGATCACACTTCCGCATGGAAATTCAATCTACGGATGAAGGGAGGGAGAGGGGGGGGGGCGCGCATCTTTGAAACATTGAACTAAATTCGCCAACATTATCCAATTCCAAAAGACCAGCAAGGCTAATTCACACGAACACAGCCTATACTTACCGATAACGCAACGGGGCATCCCCCACTTCTCAAAGTATGCGAACGGAAACCTTAATTCGAAAATGCACCCGTAATGCGACGAACATGCACGCAGAAACTCTAAAGCGACAGATGCCCCAATCCAGACTCCAGAAAATGAAGGACGCCGCGCAATTTCGCCGAATCTCGGGAGGCGTTCGTGCGATTAGCCGTTTAGCCGTTTCAGTCGACAAGTCCCATAAAATCAGCTTAAGACTAGCTGCAGAGAACGAGGAGACGTGTCCCCGGAGTTCTCATCGAGCGCCGACGGGAGAAACGACGTCCGTCAGAAAACGAAATTCAAAAAAGCCCTAAGCTAATGCCGTTACACCAGCTGGAATTTTACACTTACCGAGAGGAATTCGAGGAAGCCGAGGCCAGCAGAGAAGCGAGCCCGACGAGGAATACGGAGTCGAAGCTCGTGCTGGAGAGAGGGAGGAGCGCGGCGGCGGGTCGAGTGGATGCGGCGAGAGCGGGAGATTCCGGCGAGGGGAAGAAGGCGGGAGTTTTGGAGGAGGAGGAGGAGGAGATGGGGAATCGGGTTTTGGGTTCGGGTTTGAGTTTGGGCGTGTTTGGTTGCGGGAACTATCGTGTCCCGATTTTTACTCCGGTTATAATCCTCTCTCCACCGAACCAAACAACATCTCCTAAACAAAGGAGAGAAAAAGTAGAGAAAAGCGCCAGAGACCATTTGGGCCGAGGGACCTGTTCGTTTGTGCTTTTTGGAAAGCTGAAAAGCCTTTCCTTCTATTCCGGTCAAAATTTAAAATACTAAAATTTTAGGAAATTATTTTTAAAAAAAATTTATGTGAATCTACAATTTTAAAAGTTTCTGGTGCTTCGGGTTGAGAAAAAGTTAAAGTGATCTTTGAGGTAAAATATAGATGAAGCAAATAATCATAAATAAAAATTTATCCAGGCAAGCACTTAAAAAATATATGTAGGTAGACTAATGAATACATGTTAGGATTGGTCACTTTTGGTGTATTATATGGCCAAACGAATAGTTTCATTTCAATTTGTTAGGTGAATTGTCATGTAAATACTTACAATATGAATCGGTTAATGTAGGATGGAAACATTAAAAAATTCAGGTGACCCCACGTAAAAAATTTAGATGAGGCAAATTATCATAAGTAAAAAATGTATCGAGACAAGCACTTAAAAAAAACAAGTAGGTAGGCTGATGAAAACATTTTAGGATTGGTCACTTTTGGTGTATTATATATCAAAACAAATAGATCCGCTATTGTCGTATAAGTTTTTACAATATAAATTGATTGATGTTGGATGGAAACATTAAAAAATTCGGGTGAACCCACATGAAACTTGATTAGAGTTTAACATCCCACACTACACTCAAGAGGCCTTGATCATAACAAGGGTCGCCATCTCTTGTCAAATATGGTGGGCCAATATCGTGTGAAACGTTTCAATCATAGCCCTTCCCTCACTTTAAGGGTGAGTATTAAATGATTATCATCGGGATGTCACTTCGAGCCATTATTTTGGATCTAGGAGGTATCAATATTTACTGTTATATTAGATTTTCATGCATATTTTACCCGAAGGACTTATAGATAATTGTATTTGAAAGTATTTTAGATATTTAGCAGGGCATTAACAAAAAACCATAATAATATTCCGTTAAAATATTTCTTACATAAAATAATTTCGGTAGACGCATGCGCATCGAGCAGGTACGAAGGTGGGCAGCAGTTTGGGCTGAAATTACGAAAATGCACCCGAGCTTCTTCATGTTGCTGCCTATCCACAATTCCACGCCCCCACCTAAAACCCCTGCAGCCTCCTCCGCCTTCCTCCGCCCCTAACGCCGACGCCGGAAATCGCCCTCCTCCGCCACCGCCCCCGCCACCGACCTCGAGAGATGGAGCAAGGCAAGCACGGGATCGTCGTCTCCAAGCTCCTGCCCCCTAACAACCCCATCGAGCAGCTCCAGTCCCGGTTCAAGGAGATCGAGGCCGGCTTCAAGGACTGGCTCTCCAAGCAGTCCCTCCCCGTCGAGGCCGCCGTCGTCACCGCCACCGGCGCCACCCAGGGCGCCGCCATCGGCGCCATCATGGGCACCCTCACCAACGACGTCTCCGCCTCCCTCGGCCCTCCCCCTGGGGCCAACCTCAACCCCCAGGCCATGGCCTCGCTCAAGCAAGCTCAGGTCGGTTAGGCTTTTCCGATTTTCCTCCCGAGTCCTTGTCCGTTCTCTGATTAGGTCATGTCAAATCCTTAAGCCACGTTTCGGTATTGATGTGGAGGTTGGGGAAGTCTGAATTGTAGCTTGTGTTGTAATTGAATTTTGGAACCTTGCTTGAGAGCCTGGTGAGAAAATGAGCGGTGATAATTGCTATATGTCCTGCTGGAGTAAGTGCGGCTATACTGAACCAAGTTACCAAATCGAAGGATGATAATGCGATTATCGCTCGAATGTTGACTGCTGTGAGTTTTGTCATCAGTTTCAATGTCGCCGGTGCATGAAGTGTCTACTGAGTCGGTTGAACTCTTGAGATGCTCTGTTTTGTCTGAAAGAGCGAGTGTTGAGGTACTCTAGATATTGAGAATCTATGGAGGGAGTTGGTGAAGTACTTTCAATATCGGCATCGACTGCTGTAAAGTGGAGCAAGTTGCTTTAGTTTGTCCGGAAGGACAGAGAACAGTGGAACGTGATGAATGGGTTTTCTTTTCTACAGGCTCTATCCGGTGGTCCCTTGATACAAGCTCGCAATTTTGCTGTCATGACGGGTGTCAATGCTGGCATCTCCTGTGTGATGAAGAGGTTGAGGGGGAAGGAAGATGTCCAGTCCAGGTGATTTTTGTTGATAATTTGCCTCCTCTCATATCATTTCCATCTCACGATACAAAAAAATTATAAAATTAATTGCAAAAGACAATTGGGGAACCTAGTGTGGCGAGTTATATGAGGAGGAGACACTGATTTGGCTTGCAAACCTATTTGATGAAGTATTACTAAGCTCAACCTTGATTCAATTTGATAATTAAGCTTTTTGAACTCGTGAACAATCAAGTCATTCATGTAGTTAGGATTTAGAAGTGAATCCAAGTAGCTCAGCAAGTTCGCACTTATATCATGGATATCTTTTTAATGCATTTGCAAACATTGTATCTTCTTATTGCAAGACAGGAAAATTGAAATGAGTACATTTAATTCTACTTCTTTATCTTGTAATTTGAGCTGTTCAAAATCTACTTAGGTTGGATTTATGGTGTTTAATAGTAATGGGAGTCAAAACTCATAATAGTATCAGATTGATGCCTAACTAAAGAATCTATACATGCTGTATGAAAAATCAATAATTTCGGTGGGGTCAATTGGCCCCTTCTCTCACATACAGGCATGGTCCTTGTCTCCATGTTAGCTACTTCTAATGTCTGATAGTGAATCTTTTTGTCCAGGTACTTAGTTACTTAAAAGTTTCTCCTCTATAAATTTAGTGTAGTATAAAGTATTTGAAGAGTGCAGCTGCAACTTGAGGTGCTTTTTAGTTCTGTTTAAATGATTTGTGCTCATCGTAGGACTTGATGAAGTAAACCCTAAAAGCTGGTTTTGTGTTGCCCTAAGAGATTTGAAAGTATTATTCTGGATCTCAGCTTTTGTCTTACTTTGGACATTATTGACCATTGATAGCGGGAGCTGGATTTCGTGTGTTTGTGATTTTCTCTTTGCTCTTACTTGAACTATTGTATTGTCACTGCAGTATGGCAGCAGCTTTTGGTTCTGGAGCCATGTTCTCTTTGGTCAGTGGCATGGGTGGCCCAAATCAGGCGGCAAATGCAGTTACTTCGGGGTTTTTCTTTGCACTTGTTCAGGGTGGTCTTTTCAAGGTGAAGATCCAATATTTGGAACCTGGAATTCTGAATAGTATATCAGCATTGTTACTCTATATATGGTTTATGACAATTTGTTGCAGCTTTTCAAGCATAATGTCAGTCGATATGGATATCCTAAGGGGGTCCCTTTGTATGGATACATTGGCCTATGTATTATTTGGAAATAGCCTAACGGGTTTTTGAGTTTTGGCCCTTTGATGATGATTATGAGTCATTTTGATGGATCTAATAACATTTAGAGGTGCGAGCTAAACGGATCAAATTTTGGTGGCTTGTGCAGCTAGGGCAGAAATTCTCTCAGCCTCCTGTCGAAGATGTCTACTACTCTCAAACAAGAAGCATGTTGTCGAACCTTGGTCTTCAGAATTATGAGAAAAACTTCAAGAAAGGCCTTCTAACAGATACAACATTGCCTCTACTCACTGATAGGCAAGTCGTTTCTTGTTTTCTCTTATTTCTTTTGCTGCATTCAATTCAGGATCATTTTGTGATGCATATTTGTGTTGAATGCTTTCATTATCGATGTTGGCTATCTTTGGCCTTTTATTGATCTTTTTTGTGTATTGCAGTGCTCTAAGAGATGTGAACATTCCTCCAGGACCGAGGCTGCTCATTCTCGATCACATTCAGAGGTCTGAATCAACATAAATGCATAATATGACTAACTATTTTATTTATCAACCAATTGATTTGGATGTATTTTGTGGTACAGAGATCCTCAGCTGAAAGGTGCAAGGAAGCTGTAGACCACATTTGCCACCAAACTGATTGGCATTTTGAAAGATTCTAAAGTAAGAAGAACTTAATTCATTTTATTTTGCACCGTCTACTTTCTCTAGGGGTGTCGTATAAGCAAAGTCATGGTTGAGGGCTATGAACTTTGATGGCCATACCTCTAGTGGGGAAGGAACCTTTATCTGGGTGATCTGAAAGGGGTCTAGTACTTCTCGGATACTTTGCCTTCTTCTTTTGATATTTTAGTTAGACAGTACTTCAGCAAGAGTACAAGGTATAAACTAGGGAACAATGAGAAAGGGAAGCCCATGCTGTCATCGGAGGCTTCTTGGTTTAAAGGTGCATCTCATTAGATGTTGAAGAGTGATTCCTAGAGCTAGTTCTCCTGAGATTAATTTTGCTTCATTAGGTTGTTAGACATCGGGGCATCAAGCATTTGGCTTCTATCTAATTGCAAGCTGCTTCAGTAGAGGCAGCTTTTTTTTGTACTGTTTACACTCGAAATGGCTGGAGGATGGTTTCTTTTCAGATATCTCGAGTGACCTTTTTTTTGTGTCGGCCAGCACATTGGAAACTGTTGGTCAGCTCATTTCTACTTAAACTTTACGGCTAAGGTAGAAAGAAATCATGTAGGCTTTCTGCTTCCATAGGCTTTTGAATAATCTTTCATATGAAGTTATCTTTCATTTATTATCTAAAATGCGATGGTTTTGCCCACTGTAATGCCAAAAACCATGTTTTAGACTGTTTGCTTTGCGATGGTTACCATGAAAGCTTCGTAGTTTGGCCCAAGCCAACGGGGAAAAGAAAATTCCAATCATCTTTGTCAATAACCAACGTGGAAATGTTTTACCTTTTCTGCTTGAGAGGCATCGAAATGGCTTTACTTAGAGAGACGTGTTTCCTTAAAGCTTTGGAAAATTCCTTGTCTCTATTGAAAATTCTAACACGATGCTATAGCAATCTCAGAAATTTGTGTCATAAAGGGGGAAAAAAACGTTTTTGGGATGCCAATATACACAAATGTTGAATTAAGAAAATTTGCAATCTTGAAATTTCGCTGTGATTGATGGTTCATACTAATTCAAGGACTATATCTTGTGATTTCGTTGCACAATTAGACCCTGTTCTACTGTGATGTGCTTTGAAGGGCTTTAAGCCACATTCCAGTTTTCCTTTAAAAAAACTAAACATAGTTTAGTTCATCAAAATTACGGAAAAATCTAGGTTAATTTGAGTGTTGATATATATTGTTTTAGGAATTTTTCACGCGTTTAACATAAAAATAAAACTCAAAATCCAAAAGTCAAAGCAGATACCTATGCCTTTTCTCTCTAGGAGACAATGTCATAAGTTCAGGATATAACTCGTACGGATCTGCGTTAAATTAGCCAATGAATTCAACGTGCTTGTCGGCTTACTATTTTGTCTCAGAAGACCAAAGTATTCAACGCGGTGATTAATTTCAAAGTTTCAAGAGCTATCTCTCTTTTCTTGCTTCTCCTTTGTTGTCTTTTCTTTTGGGTTGACATTTGCTCACCAAAGAGTTATCCGAGGCGATCGACTTGACCAGTCTTTCATAACATTGCGTCCATGCCTGTTGCGAAATATTTTAACTTGAATCACAGTTGTTCAACAATACCTGTGTTCGGCGCTCCAAAGATTCGAGATCGGCAAACTTGTAATGTCGACTCATCATGGTGTCGTAGGTCTAGAATTCATTTGCTCATAGCTCAGTACATGCATTATTCCCGGAAGCGATATCATGGAACACTAGCTCCTACCGTTAGGCGTCGGCCATCGAGGTTCCGGTTTCGTCATTAATTAATTAGGCTTTCTTTCCCAAAACCTAGCTATGCTGTAAGCAAGACGAGAGGATGTCGACCCATCGCTAAAGTCGCGGGGCTACCCAATAAATGGCAATCCTCACAATGTGCTTTTCGAGGAGGGGGCTCGGATCATCTGATAGCTATTATTTTTTCTCCATCTTTCTGATTAGGAAATTCTTGCCGTACCAAATTGAAAGGTCCAATCTTTCTTGCTTTTCTTCATCAGATTGCGAAAGGGGCATCACCATCCTGATGAAGCAACTGCCAATTTGACAAAGTGCGCATTGCTTTGATTTCGTTGTTATGGGCCCTTGTGATACGTGCAGATCCACATCTCTAATGAGAAATTCAATTGATCGTCCCGCTCGTGAGCACCAGTTCATCTCCTAGTCCTCTGGCCGGACATAGGCTTACCGCCTAGCATCCTCTCCTCTTTCCCTTTTTCTCTTACTTGCTTCTGTTTCGTATATGAAAGATAGGTGCTATGCTTGGCTAGCTTTCATTCCTCATATCTTAACCAATCGGGTGCGGGGCCAAATGCCGCGAAAATTGGAAATTTGCAAGAAATTACTTTAATCACGGGCTTTGCTGTTGAAGGTTGGCCGTGTCGGGTTCTTTACTTTTTATTTTTCGCTGTTCACATGTTTTTTATACCCTGTAATCGAATAATAATTGAATGAACAAAATGGGAATAATCTCTCTCCTTGAAGGAAAAAGTCATTCTCATCACATTCGCACTTTTGGTAGAGAAGGACTTGTTTTTGCCCTCTTGTCGTTTATTTTAGCCCGGGACCAAATGTTATCCTTGAATTCTGGTTAGGGAACAACCTGGGTGTCGTTTTCCATCGAAAAGAGGCAGTGTGGGCAGGCTGCAAGTCCCCGCAACTTCCTTCTTCGACCATGGCATGGGGGTTTGAGTTAGATCTCTCCCTTTCCTCCCTTTTTTGTTGACTGATCCAATTCTCTGTTTTCTTTCTTTCTTTCCTCCCATTTGGGGATCGTTTCTCTTATGATCTTATCTAGGTTTAGAAGCTTCTCTTTCCTGTTTCGGTGAGGTTTCTATCCATTCAACAAGAGATCAAAGGAGGTTTGTGAAGGTTTTGCTCTCACAGTTAGATCTATACTCGGTCAACTTTTTTACTATGAATGGCAATAGTGTTGAGGATGTTGAACTTAGGTGCGCATCATTGAAAGGCAAAGCTGTATTAATAGATGGAGTTCTTAGTGTGTGTTCATTACTAAATATGGATTCGATAATCACCTGTCAATTTTGGTTTAAAGAAGTTATAGATCTACTCTCTGAGTATGTAACCCTTAACTTTATTCTGATGATTAATCTAGTTATTTGGAACTTGTTTTGCTTTGAAACTATCTGAAATTTGTTATGGTTTGTCTGCTTGGTACGCTCTTGTTTTTTATTTTTATTTTTAAAGGAATGAGATGTTTCTTTTGACCAAAAAAAAAAAAAAAAATGTATCTCGTAGACTCACCCTCTCTAGAGAGGGAGAGGATGGAGACTCTTGCCAATAGACCCGATGCAACTGCGGTCGTTGATCACCCGAGGGCCACGTGAATTATGGCTAGATCGATCAGGTTGATAGGGATCACGGTCGAGGAAGAGGAGGCTTACATGATCGACGGCTCAATGGATTCGGTTGATGCACACCAAGACCCTGGCGAGACGTTACCATGGAAGAGGGGCCGGCACGATCTAAATGCGAGAAATTCTTTCTTTTATGTCCTAATGATCACTAACTTTTTAAATCTTTCCGTTAATCTTCACAAGATGACCAGAAAAAGAAGATGAAGATTCCATGTAGGAGACCGAAATCCCACCAAACTACACAGACGCTCAGATCTCCTCCTCTTCCTCCTTGTCTGACGATCCCAAACCTGACCATATTTACTGACTTCATACGACAACAAGGGCAAGAAGCCACTCCTACAACCGTAGAAAGCAGGGGAAAAAACACTGGAAAAAAAAGAAGGAACGGAAGAACGATATGTTCACAGTACGGATGTTTTGTCAAGCGCCGGCTTGATCTTTGTTGGCGGGGAGGGAGATGGAGGCGGCCTCGAGGAGCCGGTGGGCCTGTGACAGCTTCTCCATCAGGAGCACCACCTGCGCTCGGTTGTCGCGTGCCTGCATGACGGCCTCTGCCTCCAGCTCCCCGAGCTGCGAGCAGAGCCGCTCCTCCGCCTCCTCCGCCACCCTCAGCCGCTCCGCCGTCCTCCGCAGCTCGTCCTGCACCCTCTCCTGTCTCTCTCGGCTCTCCCGCAGCTCCCTCTCAAGCTCCTCGTTCCTCCTCATCAGCGCATTCTCTGGCTCAGCGCGGCTTGGCATGGCGGCCATGGCTGGAGCCATGGGCGACCGAAGATCCTTGGACCTCAGCCTGAGTAGAGTATAGAGACAGAGAATTTGGTGGTTGAGTGGTGCAACGGAAGGCTGCAAGAACGGCGGTTTATATACAGAGAAGTCCTTGGATGCGATGCATGATTTGTACAATATTAGGAAAATTTCAACCTGCGAAGCGTGTTAACGAGAAATGGAAGAATCAACGTGCTTGCCGCCTTACAATTTAGTCTCAGAAGACCAAAATATTCCACGAGGTGATTAATTTCAAAGTTTTCAAGAGCTATTTCTCTTCCCTTACTTTTCCCTTGTTTTCATTCTTTCGGGTAGACATTTGCTCACCAAGGAGTGATCGGAAGCAATCGACTTGACCAGTCTCTCATAACATTGCGTTCACATCCGTTGCGAAACATTAGATTTGAATCAGAACTGTTCAATGCCACCTGTGGTCAGCGGTCCAAAGGTTCGAGATCGACAAACTTGTATTGTCGTCTCGTTGGGGTGTAGGAGGTCTAGGATTCATTTGCTTACAGCTCAATACGTGCATTATTCCCGGAATAGATATCATGGAACACTAGTTCCTACCATTAGGCGTCAGATGTGGAGGTTACGCCATTAATTGACGTGTCTTTCTTTTCAAAACCTAATTTTATTATATGCAAGACGAGAGGACATCGACCCGTCGCCAAGGTCGCGGGGCTAGCCAATAAATGGCAATTCTCACTGGTGTGCTTTTCAAGGGGACTCGGACCGTCGTCATCTATTGTCTTTTTCTCCATCTTTCTGATTACGAAATTCTTGGCGTCCCAAATGGGAAGTCCAATCTTTCTTGGTTTCCTTCGCCAGATTGTATTGTCAAAGGAGGGGGCATCACCATCCTGATGAAGCAACTGCCATTTTGACGAGTGCGCATTGCTTTGATTTCGTTGCCATGGGCCCTCAATACCTGTAGATCCATCTCTAATGAGAAACAATTTGCAATTGATGGTCCTCCTCGTGTGCAACACAGTTCATCTCCCAGGTCTCTGTCCGGAAATAGGTTTGCCGCCTAGCATCCTCTTCCCTTTCTCTTTTCCCTAACTTTCTTTTATTCCGTATTTTATAAAGATGGGTGCTATATGCTTGGCTGGCTTTCATTCCTCATTTAAACCTATCGGAGGGAATTCGCAAGAATTTACTTCAATCGCGGCTTTGCCATTAAAGTTCAGCCTTATCGAGCAAGAATCGAATCTAGTTCTCCATACTTTATTTTTCGCCGTTCAGATGCTTTTTTATACACTGTAGTAATTGGGATTAATCTCTCTCGTTAAGAGGAAAGAAGCCAGTCTCATCACATTGACATCCCACTTTTGGTAGAGTAGGATTTTTTTTTTTTTTTTTCGCTTGTCTTTTATTTTGGCCTGGGACCAAATGCTATCCTTGGATTCTGGTTAGGAAACGACACGGGCGTCGTTTTCCATGGAAAAGAGGATAGTGTGGGAAAGCTACAAGTTGCCCATCGCCCTTAATTTCCTCTGCGGTTTTATGGCAAGAGCGTGCGTCATGATGAAACGATACCTTTCTTTTTGCGGGGTATCGATCGACGTGGAGAGGTTGCGTGCCTCGCTTTCTTGGTTGACCCCTTGTGGGATTTGTGGTAATTTTATAAACCTTAGGGAGAAACTCTCCACCAATCGATTCGATGCAACCGAGGTCGTCGATCAGGACACGTCCACGTGAATCACGGCCAGATCGATCCGGTCGGTCGATGTGGGGATTGCGGTGGAGGAAGAGTGGGGCCCACATGATCGACGGCTCGGCGGAGTTGTTTCTTTTTTTTGTCCTAACGAACGCTCGACGAAGAAGTGATTTCTTCTCGGGTTTTCCTCACTTACTAAACACGAGAGATGCAGCGACTGGGAAACTTTACCCAAGGTAAAAGAAAATGGAACGGAAAAGAGAACTTGCACTGCGTACAATCGTCACTAGGTCAAATCTTTCTACAAATCTTCACAAAACGACCCAACAACAAGAAGAAGATCAAGATTTCATGGAGGAGAGCCGAAATCCCATCAAGCCACACAGACACTCAAGATCTCCTCCTCGCAGGACGATCCCACACCCGAACATATTTACTGACTTCATACGACAAAAAAACAGCAAGAAGCCACTGCCGACAACTTTCGAGAGCAGGGGAAATAAGGGAACAGGAGAGAGACGTGAATGTTCAGGGTATGCATGTTCTGTCAAGCACATAACTGATCTTTGGCGGCGGCGGGGAGGGAGATGGAGGCGGCCTGGAGGAGCCGGTGGGCCTGCGACAGCTGCTCCATCAGGAGCACCATCCGGGCCCGGTCCTCCCGCGCCTGCACGACGGCCTCCGCCTCCAGCTCCCCGAGCTGCGAGCAGAGCCGCTCCTCCGCCTCCTCCGCCACCCTCAGCCGCTCCGCCGTCCTCCGCAGCTCGTCCCGCGCCCGCTCCTCCCGCGCCCGGCTCTCCCGCAGCTCCCTCTCCAGCTCCTCGTTCTTCCTCATCAGCGCCTTCTCCGGCTCGGCGCGGGTCGGCGCGGCTGGTGCCATGGTTGGGGCGGCCCGAGATCCTTGGAGCTCGGCGCGAGCCGAGTGTGCTCGAGAGAGAGATTGAGAGAGAGAGAGAGAGAGAGATTGGTGGCTGAGTGCAATGAAGGGCTGCGAGAAGGGCGGTTAAATAAAGAAAGGTCTTGGAATTTCCGGTGCGCGTGTGCATGTCCAGGTTCAATGAATCTAACGGTCTTGCGTTTTTCTTGATTATATATATTTTTGGCCAGGATATTTGGTGATAAAACTGAGTAAAATAAAAATTAAAAACCTTTTTATTTTTTATTTTAAAGATATTCACATCTGGATTCGGCAGGTAGCGTGGCGATATGTCTTCGCTACGGCCCATGGGACGGGCGACGTGAACACTTGGATGCTCCGCGGCGGTAGCCTGGCTTGGAGGTGTTTCTGTTCCTGAGTTTTCATTTTTTTTTTTTTTTAAGCCCGTTCCTTTCGTCTCGCCGTGCCATCCACAACGAAATTAACATGATTGAAAAAAAGGACTTGGGAAGGATGCCGAGATCGATTTGCAAAGAGGCCGGCCTTGAAACGCGAACGTCGGATTTATAATTGTTCGACTTAGGCTAACGTGACGGGACATCGGTTGGGGCGATCGAGAGAAACCACTTAAATTCCAAACGACCCCACCTTTTTTGACAATAAAGTTAGATCCAATCAAATCTCATAGAGAGATATTATTCTTTCCTTCCAACTAGTCATGAATAAAGGAATCGATTGGACACCCATGATCCTTGTCTAGTTATATCACACTTAAAATTAAAATATATGCCCGGAACAAAGATCGACACAAGAAGCGCAGTCAAATCACGCGCATCCTACTTGAGATCCATCGTGACCAATGATCGTGCCACATTATTCCGTATGACTACCCTACCGATCTGGTGCACCAATTGGTGGATTCATACCGGATTGGCGATGCTCGGTTCCTTTCTATGCTCTCATCATGGCGCACCCAACTTTTCTCAAGCGACGACTTTCTGCTTTGCAATTTAACCCAACCCACGCGAGTTTCCACTTCTCCGAGCATATGCCCAAGGGATCTTTGCAATAATTTTTGGGACTCCGGCCGGACCCATGTACTGTCGGATCGGATGATGGGGTCGGGTTCCGACTAATGGTTTACAATTGGTCCAGTCGATGCGCGTGGGGTGGCATGCCATAAAAGCCTACGTCGTTTCCACCTCTCGATTGCCCGAAAAGGGTCCCTCCGAGGCGGTTTTGACCGTCGGATAGGAAATGAAGTGATGCGAGGCCGTCGGATCGAATGGATGGAACGATTGATTGGATCGTAGTTTTAACTGTTAGTGGTTTTCATTATGCAGAAGTCACTATCACCGATGCGTTAAATCTCTCTTTATTATTATTATTTTTTTTTAGCAATCCGATATCTCGGAACTTATTATTTGACTGGGAAAGTTGTTGTTTGAAAATCGAGAAAATAAATTATTGATGAAAATAAGGGAACGGCCACTTTTTTTTTTTTCCAATTTGAAAAGCAAATAAAAACACTTATTATGATTAGTAAGTTTTGATTAATAAAAGTGAAGAATTGCGAGGTGGTGGCTAACTTATTCATGAGATTAGTAGGTTTACTATATCTAAAATTGGCATTTGACTAATAACTTTGCCACCATTTCGAATATGTCTTCAATTAAAAAAGTTTTACATGACTAATGTAAGGACGATTGTTCAAAAAGTTCTAAATATGTTGTGTTTTTGCTAATTCAATTGTAAACTTTTCAATTTTGTTAATTCAATCTTATTTTTTTATTTTATTTTTTTTATATCGATTGAATTGATCAATTTTGATTGGGAAATCACTAATGTGAACATGCAAAGAAATACCACATGGACAATCGACATTGATATGGACAATTTTAAAAAACATTTTTTATTTTATGAATTTTTTTTCCCGAATTTTTACTTCTTCTTCCTTTTGTTGATGATTGGAGGTTTGGCAAGGTGCAGCTGGACGAGGCGAGCCACCATGAGGCCCAAGGAATGTCAGCCTCGCCTTTGTCTAATGGTTGGCTATCGGCAAAAAGAAGAAGAAAGAAAAAAATAATAATTGGCTACCGGTTGTCCAATGTGGCATTGCTAGCGTTTATGTTCACAAAATTCCAATCAAAATTGGTTGAACGAGTTGAATCCGCAAAATATGACAATGCTTGATACTAATTTGGTAAAACTATAATAGGTTTACGTTTTTTTGAATGATTTCCGTCATTGTGGTAACTATAAATGAAGTACTGATGTATAGCCACTTTACTGGAATGGAGGTTTGGTTTCGGATTGGTCCCACTGCTCTGCTTCTGTCTCCATCCCCTCCACCACTCATTTCTCCACTTTACCTCTCTCTCTCTATCTCTCCTCGATTTGTTCTGCTACGGTCTCTCTAGGCAGGAGCTAACCCAGTGATCATCGTGATTTGCCTTTTCTTATGCAAACCTTTGACTGAGCTTTGATTGCTTGGGATCGATCCGGTTCAGCCGGCTCGGTTCGGGTTATATTGACTCGGCGGCAGTATCTCGTGACCCCGTACCCGGTTAGTGGATTAGTGTTGGTTACTCCGCTTTTTGGACTAAATTGAATCTGGTCCGGTTTGTACAAACGATTGAGTTTAGAAAGTCTTGCATCAGCTAAAACGATGATTCGAGGAGTTTCCGGAGCGAAGTTGATGGATGGTTTTATGACTGACTGGATCTTTCATTGCGATTTTGTGATTTGAGAGCTCTCTATCATCACCTTGTACGAAATTCGGAACTGCATTCTGCTGTTATGAGGTGCTAATGCTCAGTCGTGTTCGAAGGAAGTTTCATGAATTAGCGGGAAAGCTTCGATGTAACGTTTGGATTGCATTACGCATTAACTCGGACGACGACACGAATACAATCGACCGGTGACGACAGTTTCCAATCTTAACTTATCAAGAAAATTTCAGGAATAGATAGCAAACGTTCATTTCATTTTCTGTGAATGATAAAATTCTTGACGTGGGACTCGACGAAACGCATTCGGAGTCCAGTGGTGCACCTTCCGGGTGTTATTCGACCGTTCCTAGTTCTACTGCTTTTCCATCTTCCCGTCTGAACTTCTTGATTCGATTCTCACGATAGAGCTAATAGCTAGGTACCCGATCATTGTTTCAAGCTCTGGAGCCTATACAGTCGAGAATACACTCCACTGCCTGATCTGATCAGGGTCGAATGGGGACCGATCTCCACGATCTCGCCTTTGTCCATGACGATGATGCTGTCTGATTTGACTATGGTGGAGAGCCGATGTGCTACCGTAATTACGGTGGTCCGGGAGAAGAGGCCACCGTTATTGGACTCGTTTGCCGCCTCCAGAGCACTCACGATACTCCTTTCGGATTCAGCATCGAGGGCGCTTGTGGCTTCGTCCAGGAGCAGCATTGCCGGCTTCTTCAGCAGTGTTCTTGCTATGGCTATTCTTTGCTTTTGTCCCCCAGAAAGTTGGCAGCCCTTCTCCCCGACTAGAGTGTCGTAGCCATCTGGCAAACTGCTGATGAATTCGTGTATGTTGGCTTGCCTCGTCGCCTCCATTATTTCAGCTTCCGAAGCCCCGCAATATCCGTAACAGATGTTCTCTCTGATGGAGGAGCTAAAGAGGATGGGCTCTTGCTGCACAAATCCTATTTGCGTCCTCAACCATCTCAGGTTGTATTCCTTTATGTCCTTCCCATCAATGAGCACCTTTCCTTCGATAGGATCGTAGAACCTCAGCAGAAGGGCCAGAATAGAGGACTTTCCGGCACCACTTGGCCCGACAAGAGCCACCTTCGTCCCAGCTTCAATTTTCAACGTGAAGTTCTTGAGAACGGTAACTTCTGGTCGGGATGGGTACTTGAATTTGACGTTCTGGAACTCAGCAGTTCCTTCGATCCTCCCCTGATGTGTATTTTCCAGCACATCTGGTTCGATTTCAGTTTTTCGGTCGAGGGTCTGGAATGCAGGATTGAGTATGCTCATGGCCGATAAAACGGTGGGGATCAGCGTCCACAGCTCTGTAATAGAAGGTACCGTGAGAGAGAAAATCTGGTATGATCTTATGCCGTTTTCAAATGTGGCTTGGCCTCTATCGATCAAGACCGCGGTGTACCACAAGGCGATTGCATGTGCAATGTTCCATAAGCAAAGAGAGAATCCTTGGATTATTCCATACTTGATACTGGTTCTTCTGCTTTCTTTCATTGGGACTTCCAACGTTAACTTGGCTTTCCTCAGAATTTGCTCTTCATAGCAAAAAGATGCTACAGTTCTTATGTTTGTCGCCGACTCAGAAGTTAGGGAAACGACTTTGCCATGTGCTGCAGAAGAGTCACCGGCAAATCCTTTGGCTGACTTGGCTTGAATGAGCCCGCCAATGAAGTGGCAAGGCATCACAGCCCAAGCCACTAGACCCATTCTCCAGTTTACAATCATGCTAACTACTGTAGCAATCAGTATAGAAGTGATGCATTGGACAATGACGGACATGCGATCAGAAATTATCACTTTCACCATGGATGTATCATTGATGATTCGCGAAGTAACCATCCCAATGCTGTTCTCGGGTTTCTCAAACCAAGTGAATTCATTGTGCAGGACACCTGCAAGATTTTAGAACAATCAATGCAAATTGAACTCTATAAATGATTCACAACTTGGGCAGAATCTCAAATTCGGAGCTAGTAGATTCTGCATTAAACTGTAAAGGACTGCTAGCAAAAAAGAGTGACAGCTACCTGAAAAGAGAGCTTTTCTAAGGTTTGTCATGGCCTTCTCACCGACCACACCAAAGTAGTAATGCTGCAAGATGTGAGAGACTAATGATAGCAACCCTATTAGGGAGAATGCGATCGAGTACCATCCAACTTCCCGCTTTGCATGTTTATGGTAATATGCTACGCCTATTTTTATGATGAAGAACCCAAAAACAGGCCTTGAGATTCCAGAGAAACCGGCTGCAATGGAGCCGATGGCTATCTTGACAAGTTCCATCCTCCTCAACCCAAACCAGATTCTAAAGAAGTGGACTGCTTCTAATCTTTTCTTGTGCTCCTCTTGCTCAGGATCTTCTCTGAGGCTTTCTTCTATCTCTGCGCCTTTTTCACTTAAAACTCTGCTTTTAGGTGAGCCCTGGGGTTGGTCTATTTCATAATCTTGCGAAAATATATCGGTTCTGTCATTCAATCAACATCATGGGCCAGTGAGAACCTGTTTCTTTTTCTATCAAAATAATTGTCATGCGCAAACAGTAGGAAATAATTATTATGAGGCAGCCAACCTTTCATCACGAACAACACTGATGTTCTGCATGTTGAATAAGCTGTTGTAAAATTTGCTGGTATCCAATAGGGTGCTGTGCGTTCCTGTCTCCTTAACCTGTCCATTCTCTACGACTGCAATTTCATCTGCATTAACGATGGTTGACAATCTGTGTGCAATCAAGATCACCGTTCTTCCCTGCATGGCCTTCTCCAATGCCTTTTGAACCAGCTTCTCAGATTGCGAATCAAGAGCACTTGTAGCCTCATCCAGCAGAAGTATTGGAGGATTCTTGAGAACGGCTCTGGCTATTGCAATTCTTTGTTTTTGTCCTCCTGACAGCTGGAAGCCCCTCTGCCCCACCTAGTCCATCATCATGGCGCCAAAATTTAACTTAGGATCCTTGCTTTTTGTCTAATGAGAGCTTGCGAACTTTCAGAAGAGACATCGTTTATTTACATCTGTTGCTAGGAGATTGCATATTACCTCTGTCGAGTACTTATCTGGAAGCTGTGAAATGAAATTATGTGCATTTGCCATCATTGCTGCATTCTCTATTTGTTGGTCATCTGCATCCAAATTTCCTACTTTAAGGTTGTCCTTGATAGTGCCAGCAAACAGTGATGGTTCTTGGGAAACTGCTCCAATATTTTGGCGGAGGCACTTCAAATCAAGATCCTTGATGTTATGGTTATCTATGAGAATGACCCCTGAAAACATGCAATATTACCCAATCATCAGCAACCTATGCAATATTATTCAATGATCAGCAATCTTTTTGCTCAAAAAATGTATGAGCAATAGAAGCATGAAACCGTGGGAATAATAAGGAGAGGATAACAAATTTCAGCTCAAGAGCATGGAGGATAAAGGTTTTAGACCTTTCGATGGATCGTAGAATCTTGCAACTAGGGATATGACTGTGCTTTTCCCGCACCCACTGCTACCAACTAACGCCACCGTCTTTCCTGCTGGAATTGACAGCGTAAAACCTTGAAGAATCACCTTATCTTCTCGGGATGGGTAAGCAAAGTGAATGTTCCTTATGTCAATGTTTCCCTCGATTTCCTTCAATACGATCCCCCCTGAAGCGTTGCTAATAGTTGGTTGTCTCCGGATCACCTTGAAAACTTCATTTCCTGCTGCTTTTGCTTGGTTAAATACTTGCATGTCTGGGGCAGCATAAGTGATTGAGCTGGAATGCAAAAGAAGTCACGGTCCATAATTAAGGTTATATCTTCTTCACTTCATTATATGAAGATTCTTAAAGGCATCTGATATCTTCTTAAGAGGCTCAAAATGAAATGCATCACAATCACACAAAACTTTAGAGAACCCAAGTAGGACGATGTTATTTCTCATGTTATGTGCAGATTAACTAGCTTGATGATCATCATTGGATTGCTTATCTAGTCGCTGTAAGACAAAACAATCTCATCCAAAAACTCTAACAAGAAAGGTAAACTTTTCTTACATAGCTCCAAAGAGGATGCTCATGACTGCTGCTATGACGTTCCCTCCACTAGATCTTCCGGCAGTGACCACGATTGCTCCGATCCATATGATTAGTGCCCAAGAGGAGTTGGTCACTGCTTGAAACATTCCTGTTCCAACTCCCTTAATCAGTGCCTCTCCTCTGCTAATGACAGACTGCTTGTCCATGCAGTCTGAGAATGACTTGATGGCGCCATCCTCTCCGACAAATGCAAAGACCGTTTTTATATGAGATATGGTCTGTACGTTGTCAAACATTAACCCATGAATTTCCAGATGATTCCGCTTTTCTTAGATATTTTATAACTAAAAAAAAAAAACGTGAAGTTTTTTCACCTGTTCCACAACAGTAGTAGCTTCGGATAGGTAAATCATTTTGGCAGCTGAGATGGCATTCATTTTCTTGGTGTAGGTGGCTCCAATCAGTAGAATCAAGGGAACTACAAACAAGGTGACCAGTGAAACTTCCCAACTGCAAATGAAGGCAATCAAGACTCCAGAAAAGAATGTGGCGAAGCACGAAAGGAAATGCCCCAGCTGCTAGCAAAAAGTTATGTTAGCATGATCGGCAAACTTTGGTGGGGAAATCTAAAGAGCAGTCAACTTGAGGGAAAGATTGCTACCTTCTCTCCGATAGCATCCTGGATTACGCTCATGTGAGTACTTATTCCCGCAATGACTTTTCCACTCGACAATTCAGTATCAAAAGCTCCAATCTCCTGTCTGAGGACCGATCTCAGGAATTCTAATCTAATCCGTGCTGTTTGTCTTTCGCTCGCGTACATCCAGCATCCAATCTCTGCAGAAAATTGGAAGCCATGCGAATGCTTTGTTACTGCGTACTTTCTATACTATTAGTTTTCTCTCCTGTAGTTAATCCAGTCCTTCTTGCTAACTTTATCGGTAGTAGTCCAATATGACAAATGATTATATGATACTTCCGATCCCACAAAACTTGATGCGATGTTCAGGAGTGGCACACAAAAATAAGCAATCTCTATTGGAGCCTCGGAAACAGTGACTTTCGAACGGCAATTAGGTGCGAAACAAGTGTGCATGTCAACAAAAAACTGTTCTGCGATTTAGTAAAAACATATGCATCTCCATCATCTTAGTAAACCAAAAGAAGCCAACCTAGGATTCCAGCAGGGAAGGTTGCAATGGCCATGTACCACACATATGGAACAACCTGAAAGAGGTAAGAAGAAAAACACGAATGAAAAGCTCCACTGACACTGTGTGTGAATCATCCATAATTAGTAAGTTGGTACTCAAGGCACACTATGAATAAATATAGCCACCAGTTGACAGTAAGTGCAGTTATCTACCTTTTTCAGAGCATGAACCATGCCGTCTTTGTTGTTGATATGACTTCCGAAAGCATTGAGTGCTTGGCCGAGCAACAAATATCCAACTGGTTGAGCCATCCCATGGACGACAGATCCTATGGTCCCTAAAGCCATTAAAATCCAATCGAGCGTGTCTGCATACTTCAAAAGCTTATAAAATGGCAAGCCTGTCGGGTCACTCTTCTTCTTCACGTCCTCCAGTACTTCTGTTTCCTTCCTCTCCACCTGCATGGGCTGTTCCGGCTGGGTAGACGTCTGCACCATTTTTATTTTTTCACATGCGGAGAGGACTGAGTGATGTGTTGAGAAAGGACGCAGTCTCTTGAAGATTATATATAATTTATGACTACTATGCTGTGCGAGGAATATATGGAGCATATCCTTTGAGCTTCGGGAAAAATAAAAGCGGGGAAGTCTTTTCCTTCTCAGCATTTACGTTGATGTTTATGAGCCTGCTGCCACAGACAAAACATACAGAAACAGACATTGTCTGAGCAAGCAATTCTTAGTCTTATCACCCTAGATTAATCGCATTCTGGTCTAAGAATACTCCGTATACACCAAAAGTGCTGATTTAGAAAAAACTATACCGAATCAACAAATGCCAGAAAGTTCAGCATTGCTCGTGGAGATTCTTTGGGGCGTATATTTTCCTCAAAACATCGTGCATGTCCATTTAGGAAACATCTCACAAGATGCCTAACTAGCTAGCTAGAGTCTGTCCGTCTTGCGATATCCTTAGATGCACCACGGACGTGTCTTTTCCATTACTCGGGGATTCACCAACCTAGAAGTATCTTGGGTTTAAGCTCTTGTTAAAGCTGTTCACATTTACTGCATAGGGACTCGTTTTGCTCAGCATTTGTCACTTCTCTAACTCATTCCTCATCTAATCTCATATCTATCCTGGTCTGTGATTATTTGTTCTGCTCAAACCCGTAACTTGGTGATCTAAGGAGTAGGAAACCCATTTCCCTCAGCTTTTCTCATCCCCTTCTCTCTCTATTTCGGCGAGAAAATATTTAGCAGTTCTCTCACTGTGATGGTTGCAACCGTACGCCAAAATGAATTCCATTGTTGGGTTGATTTTAAGTAAAGTTGGGTTCTCGGGTATCAAGCTTACGGTCCATTCATCCCCGAAAAGAATGCGATATTCCTCCACTCGATGCTGGGGAGACGTTGTGATCGGACAACGTCCCTGTCCGGCAGTTAAACTAATGACATCATTAGACGGCAGTTTCTCTTGTTCCATCTATGGTGGATTAGGATACTCTGATTTGACGCATTCAAGGTTCTGTTTCAGCAAAATGCAAACAAATATGAATTATGAAACGACCAAGACTTGGCCAACGAAGTAGCTTGTAGAATTGATATTAGTTTTCTCTGAGATGGCAATAAAAAAGAAAAAAAAAAAGGAATAGAGCCGCATATGCCGGTTTCGAATTACCTGGGGATGATATATCTCTACCTATTGCATCATCACAATGACTCTTGTTCTCTTAACGTGGATGCAACAGACATTCCTTGCTTTTCTGCATGGTCAGTATGGAAGTTTCAAGGCTCTCAGATCAGCTAAGAAGCTATCATTGGTACTAGGGTTGAAATGATTCGCGCTCGATTTTGAAAGGGAAGTTTGCATGTCGGATATTCGGTTTGTTACTCAATACGCTCAATATGCATTTAACTTCATGAAACAGATGATTCGAGAGGATATGCTTGACAGTGACCAAAATTTTTTATATGCGCGACAGTGACCAAAATTTTTATTCCTCGAACCCCATCTGAGCCTTTGTAACCATCAATACATAGTCAAACGAAGCGCCTAGGCCGCTGGAAAAGGATGAAGTAGATGACATATTTTTACTCGACATGTTTTCCTGTCCATCATCAAGAGCGACTGCAACCTTTCACCGAATCATTGCAGAAGGTCGGGGATCGGTCTCTTCATTTAGGGAACTTCGACATTTACCATGAAGTTTTACCAATCGCTATTACCCAGTAGGATATGAGCTGTGAATTGATCGCCCATGTTTTGTTCTTGCTAGCTAGCTAGCAGCTCTTTCGATTTGCCCGTGATCAAAACTCTTGTTTAGTCCAGTTTATAGCATATACAGACTAGAAAACGAATCCAGACCTCTCTCCTTCATCTCTAACTCAACCACCACAATTTTTTTTTTCAGCCAAAGATTATTATTATTAAAATTATTATTATTATTATTATTATTTTCAAAAAGCAAAAAAAAGAGGGGGAGAACTCACGGAATTTTTGTAAATGTTTAGCATGTGTCTACAAATGTGAAAATTTGTTGAATTTTCTCCATAAATATCTTTCCAGCTTTATTAATTAACAGGGAATTCTATGGTCTAGTCCAACAACTTATGGAATTGATCTTATATATAATCAGACAGTCGGATCAAAAGGAAAAAAAAAATAAAATTCAACTATGAATTATTTTGAAAAGATAGTAACTTAAGAATATTTAAGGAAAATTAATGATTGCTTCGTTCATTTCACAGAAATAACTTCTAGAAAAATGTTTTTCAGATTTTCCAATATTCGTTTAACACGGAGAACTAGCTTAGGAAAACGTTTTCCGCTATTGAAAAAAACACTTTCAAAAATGAGAAAAATATTTTCCATTTCTTAGAAATAGAAAACATTTTCTACAACTTCTTCCACCTCACTTTCTTTCACTAAATATATTTTCCTTTTATTATTATGTTTTCCTTTTCTTTTTATTTTTTAAATTAAGATTTTTTTCTTTCCTTTTCTTTTTCTTCTTCCTTGGCCGATCATCGGTCTTGGTGGCGATGACAGTTGGCCATAGCCTAGCTTGAGCCTCGTCATAGACTGATAAGCTTGAGTTCACTTGAGGCTAGATTTGGCAAGGGCAAGGCTTGAGCTTGCCGGCCTTGGTGGAGCTTAGGCTCACCTAGATCGATAGAGCTCGAGCTCAAGCTTGCTTGTATCTAGTGAGCTTTGAGCTTGCCAATTTTAGTGGAGCTTGGGCTCGCCTGGATTGGCCAAGACTTGAGCTTGTCGATCTCGTGTCTTGGTTGATTTTTGAGCAGCCAGCCATCGTTGAGGTAGGCATTGGCAGAGGAGGAAAGATGAAGAGGAAGGAAAAGAAAAAGGAAAATGAAAGAAAAAAGAAAAAAAAAAATTTTTTTAAAAATAATATAAAAAATAAAATAAATTTTTTGGTCAACTAAAAAAATAAAAATTCAATTTTTTGGTAATTATTTCCATAAAATTAAATAAGATACCGAACAATGGAATATATATCTTCATTTTCAGGTTTCAGTCAAATACCAAAAAGTATCATCATTTTCTTGTAAAATAGCTTCCTAGAAAACATTTTCTAGAAACATGATATTTTTCATGAAACAAATAAAGTCTAGATTGCCAACTTTATTGTTTTTTCCCCATTGCCTAGGTCACGGTTGATTAAGGAATTATGATATACAAGGACAATTACAATCATGGAGGTATGTCATTAAGAATAAGAAAAAAAAGATTATCAATATATATTATTTTAATAACACTAAAGATGAACAAAGAATTCTCAAATCATTCTTGAATCACATTTCATTTATGCACATCTTCGAGAAAAAAGGCTTGATCTCAATGCATGCAACATTTATGATAATATACCGCTATATAAAAAGATGCATACATCGTGTCGCATTCAAAAATACAATTTTAAAATTAGAAAAGCTAAGGTTTATTATAGATAGAATAAACATGTGAAAATTATCATTTTATTAAGATTTTTTTAACATCTATATGATGGAAAAACAAAACATTTTCAAACAAATCAGATCGAATTTCCAATAATTGAAAAATGAACTCCCATGGACTTTTCCCTCGTCTTGGGAGTCGAATTCTAATCTTTTAACCTATGTTCCTCATTCCAACCCCAAGCCATTGGGCCGGGCCGTGGCATAGTTTGCTCCGACCTCCCTGCACGCGGCTGCGTCTGGTCTCTTGGGTGGAGCCGAGGTCGATTGAACTTCAGATTCGTCGTCGCGGTGCGCAAAGTCTCCCTCGGTCGCTTGTCCCGTACTCTTCGACCTGCTTCGACGTTTCCGTCGACCATTCCCGCGCTTTTGCTTGTCTCGCACGTCTCGTTTTCTGGTCGCTACACCCCAAATCATTCACTTCCACACGATCAGCTTTAAAGTCAGTTTTTTTTTTCCCCTTTCTCTCATCATAATCATCATCTCGGAAACAGAGCAACCTAGAGTGTTCCTCTCATCCCAATCTTTCTTCCTTCTACATCTCATCACTAAACGCGAAGACTCGCTTTGATCGATTCGTGCTCTCAGCCATTGCATAACCAATGCACAAATATCAGCTCCTCCTCCTCCTCCTCCATTGTTGTTTTAGCATCGCCGCCCAGAAAAATGAGTGCACTACCTTTTGCGGCTAGGTCAACATAAGGCCCCCGTTTCAATTGAAGGGCGAAAAGGGTTGCGGCGACCAAAACTATGAGCTGACCTGCAGAAATAACCGCACCATTCTGGATTTGTACTCGAGGGAGTACTATGTACAGTACATCAACTACATCAACTTCACGATTAGGCTCGCCGATGTTGGGCTGCAAAAGGGCGACTACTCGTCTCTTTCTCACCACTCTTTGTCATGCAGTGACATTATCCAAGACTCTGGCGATTGTGGACTGCATGGAGGTCGACAATTCTCAGTTTTACATTGACTCTTCATCATGCCTCAATGAAATCAAGTTTTAGGATTCCTCTAGTACGAGAAGGCGAGTGTACGCTACGGTCGATGTGAATGTCTCGTACGTGGAAGCTACATGCACTATAGAGCATATGACAATGATACCTTGGTGGGTTGATGGCAATTGCCTCTGGACGGAATTGTAATTGGTGCAACATCAGCGACACGTACAAAATTCACTGCGCTGACAAGAAAAGTAAGGGCCTTTGAGTTTGTTCTGTTTCTTAAAAAGCAAAAAAATAAGAAGAATTTCGAGATATATATGTTCAAAGTCTCTGAAAATTAAGCTCGCTCATCTACATATCTTTGCAGAGCCCGTGTGATTTGAAAATGCCCATTAAGATAAAGTAGTTAGGTAAATGCTGTTGTGGTATTTTGTGCCTATAATAATAGATAATTAATTATTTAATTCGAATTCTGCCAACAATTCTTAGTGGGTTGAACCGATATACTAACTGCTTGATGATGATCCAAACAAGTGTCCCTTAAATTCCTTCAGCCTCTATTTGTCATGTATTCAACCTCTACATCTCTTGCAGGTTACCACTTGTTTATCGGCTGGGTAATTCAAATGCCCTGGCAACATGGCATCAGTAACATTACTACAATCTTCTCATTGTGAAATTGATTTTAAGTTACTTAACGCAAACATTTAACACACCCACAATTTTCTTGCACTTATCCCAATGTACAACACCATTCATAGTTTTGAAATTCGTCTT
The DNA here is from genome assembly GCA_017140615.1 of Eucalyptus cladocalyx. Classification (NCBI taxonomy): domain Eukaryota; kingdom Viridiplantae; phylum Streptophyta; class Magnoliopsida; order Myrtales; family Myrtaceae; genus Eucalyptus; species Eucalyptus cladocalyx. The sequence goes on from CM029526.1 coordinate 4,993,065, forward strand.
GGGAGCCCCATGGGTGATGATCTTGCTCCTATATGTATGGAGGAGAAAGACACTTAGCAATGGTTCAAAATGTTGAAGAATTTTTGCAATCTAACAATAACTCCTTGCCGATAGGATACTCTTACTCGGAATTCAAGAAAATCATAGGCGGTCTTAAGGACAAACTAGGCGAGGGAGGGTATGGTTATGTGTTCAAAGGAAGACTCTGGAGTGGCCGTGAGGTGGCAGTGAAGATTCTAAAAAAGGGGGAATTGGACGGGCAAGACTTCATAAGTGAAGTGGCTACAATTGGAAGAATTCATCATGTTAATGTAGTTGAACTCATTGGTTTTTGCTTTGATGGCTCAAAACAAGCTCTTGTCTATGATTTCATGCACAATGGGTCTTTAGATAAGCACATTTTTTCACAAGGACAAGGGATGTCTCTTGATTGCAAGAAATTTTATGAGATTGCTTTGGGAATAGCTAGAGGGATTGAGTATCTTCATTGAGGATGCGACATGCAAATTTTACACTTTGATATTAAACCTGACAACATTCTTCTTGACAAGGATTTCACCCCAAAAGTTTCCGGTTTTGGGCTCACGAGATTGTATCACATGGAGTACAATATCGTGTCTCTAATTGCTGCAAGAGGAACCTTGGGATATATGGCTCCAGAGTTGGTCTACAAGAATCTTGGGGATGTCTCTTACAAAGCCGATGTCTATAGTTTTGGCAAATTGTTGATGGAAATGGCCACTAGAAGGAAGAATGAGGACAAGGCTACGGGTTCGAGTCACACTTACTTTCCTTTATGGGTTCATGACCAACTTAGTAAAGGATTGGAGATTCCAGTGGAATATATTAGGGAGGAGGAAAGGAGAATAGTAAAGAAGATGATAATAGTTGCTTTATAGTGTATACAATGGATTCCAAGTGAGCGCCATTGATGTGCAAAGTCTTGGAAATGTTGGAAGGGGATGTACATGATCTACAAATATCTCCCAAGCCACTCTTCTATCCACCAGAGGTAGAAATGTCAACAAGGGAGTAGGGAACTTGGACTGACCAAGGCAATAATACTATGTCTACTTCATCAACTAGCGCAATAACTTGTGAAGAATCTCTTGAGTATACTAGTAGTAGTGTTCCACAAGTATAGAGAGGTGTCAAAACCAATCGATCCAGCGACACACATGATAGATAGAAGCTGATCGCATTGACGATGTTCCTTTGTGCATCTCCCTTCATGGCCATCATCAAATTGTATATGTTTATGAATATGCTTATAAATCTCAATTACGACTATATCGTCATTGGTATTTTCATATTAAATTTTTTATTAATTATAATTTGGACTTTCTCCATTTCAAAAGCTAGAGACGACTTTCAGCGTGATATATCGAATGCGAGTTTGGGTTTCGAAGTCTTTGCACAGATAGTGGAGATTTTATCAACTTTTTATTTTACCGAAAATTAGTTAAAAATCAAAGTACGCAATACCAAGTGATATCAAAAGACGACCTCTCCCTTAATAGAAGAGATCAATAAAATTCTTATTTCTTTTTACTAGGTTGCTAAGGTTATTTAGTGGTAAATGTGCACCTGAGAATGATGGAAGTTCCTCTTTTCAGATTAGTTAGTTATTTTGGATCGTGTTCCATCTCGCAGCTTGTCACTTGAAATTGCCATCGGTCGCATACTTCAATCTTCTCATCATGAAATCAATCAATTTCGCTAAATGATAACATTCAGCCTTATCATTTCGTATGTTTACCAAAGAGTACAGGTGCAACAAGCTTAATTAAATTCGTCTGGGGAGCCCCATGTGTGGTGATACTGTTAAGACGCAAATGGAGAAGGAGACAATTAGCGATGGATGAATACATTCAAGAGTTTTTGCAATCTAACAACTGTTAAGCCATCAAGAAGATCCACCAGCGGCCGTTAGCATGTACCGACAAAAGTTAAATTTTGTTCAATTTTCTCCATTAATCCTTTCCCAGCTCTATTGTTAAATTTTGTTTCATTTTATTCCCAGGGAGAAATCTTGAATTTTATTAGAATTAAATCGGTTCAATATAATGGGAAATTCTATGGTGTAGTCCAACAACTTAGGAAATCAATCTTGTATGTAATTGGGACTGTTGGATCAAAAGGAAAAAGAAAAAAAAAATCAGCCGTGGATTATTTTGAAAAGATATTAAATTACGAATATTTAAGGAAAACTAATGACTATAAGATTGCCAACTTTATTTTTTTTCTCTATTGTTTATTTTATTGTTGGTTAAGGAAAATTACAACATAGGAGCATAATTACTTATTGATAAGACCGTTAAGTTAATAAGCTATGAAAAAATGTTACAGTTATGGAGTTAAGCCACTAACAATAGGAAAAAAAGATTTATTGATATATATATATATATATAAAATTTATTTAATAACACTAAAGATGAACAAAGAATCCTTAAATCATACTAATATCACATTTGATTTATGAATGTCTTCAATAAGAGGTTTGACCTCCAAGTGTGCGACGTAAATGACATTATACTAGTACATGAGAGTAGGGATACATCATGTCACATCTAAAATGCAATTTTAAAATTCAAAAAGCTGAGGTTTTGTTGTAGATAGAATAAACATGGGAAATTTATTATTTTACTAAGATTTTTTAACGTCTACATGATGAAAAAGTAAAATATTTTCAAACCAATCTGGGCAAATTTCTAATAATTAGAAAATGAACTCACGTGAACTTTTCGGTCTTGTCTCAAGAGTCGAACTCTGATCTTCTAGTCTACACCCCTCACCCCAATCCTTAGCCATTAAGCCGGGCCGCGCCAAGTTTTGGTCTGCGCTCGCTGCGCGGCTGTGTTGGGTGGCCCGGGCTGGGGCAAAGTCGATTGAACTTCAGATTCGTGCTGTGTATGGAGTCTCCCTTGGGTGCTCGTCTGGTACGTCGACCGGCCTTGACTTTTCAGCCGGCCATTCCCAAACTTTTGCTTATCAAATACGTCTCATTTTGTGGTCGCGACACCCCAAATCATTCACTTCCACACAATTACTCTGTCGTTGGAGATTTTTCCTTCTCCCGTTATTATTTTGAGAGACAAAGCAACTAAAATTATTCCTCTCATCTTTCTTTCTTCTACATCTCAACACTCAACACTCAAGACTTGCTTGATTGATTCGTGCTTCCTGAGATTGCATAACCAATGCATAAAGATCAACTCCTTGTTCTTCTTCTTCTTCATTGATCTTTTAGCGTCGTCATCGAAAATAATTAATGCACCACCTCTTGCAGCAAAGTCAACATATGCTGCTTGTTTCAATTGAAACGCAACTCGAAAGGTTGCGATAACTATAATTATGAGTTGGCCTACATAAATAACCACACCATTTTGGATTTGTACTTGAGCAAATAATTTGTACGGTGCATCGACTACACCAACTTAACAATTAGGATTACTGAGGAAAAAGTGTTGAAATAGTTATAAACCTATTATATTTGTGTTAATTTAATTCAAACATTTTAAACTAATGCAAATTTAATCCTAAACCTTATAACTTGGTATTTTAATTTTCTATTTCTTTTTTTTTTCATCTGATTTATATATTTATTTATTTAAATTTAAAGGGTGAAAGCTTGCCACATCGAATTAACCCCTAACCACTAGGCTGGGTTCACTCTGAGCTTGCCGCATCGAATTGGGCCAGGCTGGGCCGGTTCGATGTTGATTGTAGTTTAGATTCGTCGCGGTGCACAAATTGGCCCTTTGTGCTTGTGCTGTGCATTGACCGGCTTTTGACATTTCAGCCGACCATCCCCACACTTTTGCTTTCCTTGTACGTCCCAAATTTTGTGGTCGCTAGGCCACGGTCGCTCGCCTCCACACAATTGAGTCTGTGGTCAGAGATTTTTCCTTCTCTCGATATTACTTTAAGAATAGTTTTTGAAGTAATGGAGACGGAGACATTTGGCAATGGATGAAAACATGGAATAGTTTTTGCATATTTGTTATTTGAATAAAGTGGGTTATAAAATATACAATGGGATCGAAGTTGAGAAAAATTGATGCAAACACAGCAAAATGCACTACTATTATAAAGTGTGAGGTGTTTCTCCTCTTTTCATATTTCCAAATTATCCCTTTCAATTGTGAGAAGTCATGTCTAAAATTAAAACTTCTCAAATTTTTAATGATCTTTTCTTTATAGTTTCTTTGTTGTTGTTGTTATGTGTTTCCCTAAGAGTATTCCTTATTTCATGTCGAGAAATTTCAAATGATCACACGAAAGACATTGCCCATAATAGATTGTTGTGTTATGCATGATTATCATAAAAAAATAAAAAAATATTAGTCTACTTCTTTTTCATCATCCTCTTCTAAATTAAATATATATTATATTTTTTTATATCCAGAATCCGGCTTGGCACACCTTACGGGTGCTCACGGCCACCGCCAACCTGACCGGCCTAACGGAGACCACCAACTATACCTGAAGGGAGGTTAGCACATGACCCCACTATGATGGCCTCCCACTTAAGACTTGTATGGCAACACGAAGATTCGACCTTTCGACCTCTGCGTAAAGTCTAGTCAGCCTCCTCTGCCAATGTAGTAGCTACCCATCGGTGGGTTCATTTCTTTAGTAAAACTCACGGTTGAATAAAAAATCCTTCAATTATCAATTAATCACATTTTATTTTTGCACATCTTCAAAAAAAGAGCTTTGCTAACATAACAATTTTTTTGTCACTACGAGAGTAACAGTATATTGTGAGTTACAAATTCTCAAATGATTAGACTCCATAATAATTTATAATAATTTATTATTCATTTTTTGTGATCCAAAATAAGCTATTAATATCACGATAAATTAAGAACAATTATATAAGCATTTCTTCTCCAGAAAACATGCAACGCACATGACATTGTATGGTACGAATGGAAATGCGAGAATTAAGTTACATCCGAAAATGCAATTGCAAAATTAGAAAAGTTGAGGTCTGTAGTAAAGAAGAATAGACAAGGACAAAATCATTATTTTAAAAAGATTTTTTTTAACACCTTGAAGATAAAAAAAGAAAAAAGAAAAAATATGTTTAAATCAAATGCGTCACACGAGTCTTCAGTTACAAAAGCAATCAGGTTGATCGTGTGCTAAAATCTGCTAAAGATTATGAGAACGTCTATACGCGTCCTTTTCTGACAAAAAAGTAAAAAAGGACTTCACGCGTAAAAAAGGACTCCACGCGTCATTGAACTTTTTGACCAAAAAGTCAAAAAAGACTTCTCGCTCGCGCGAAAGCAGACTTCACGCGTCATTGAACTTTCTTTTTGGCGACCATTCCCACTGCTTTCCGTGTCTGATGCGTCCATTTGTTTGTCGCTATACCTCGTGAGTCACTCGCTTCCTCCACTGCTTTCCGTGTCTGATGCGTCCATTTGTTTGTGGGCTGCACGAAGGCCATCGATTCTCCGCTTTACATCGATGCTTCGTTGTGCCTTGATGAGCTTCAATTTTCAAATTTCACTAGCATGAGAAGGCGAATATACGCTATGGTCGATGCGAATGTCTCGTCTGTGGAAATTGCATGCACTATGGAGCTTATGGCATTGATACCATGGGGGTTTGGCAATGATTTTCATTCCTAGGCGCAAATACATGAACGGATGTTTAATGCATTCTAGCTTAAATATTTTCTAATAATTTAATTTTTAGGAAAATGATAATATTTATTGGTGTTTATTCTTTAACTATTTTTAATTTTCTTTTCTTGTTCTTTTTCCTTCGCTAATCACTAGCCATGGCAATGGCCGGTGATTGACCGTTGAGGTACAAGCTCACCCAAGGCCGGCAAGGCTTGAGCTCCCCTGATTTTAGCGAGTTGAGCCGAGCTAGCCTTGGACAAGGTCAAGCTCGTCTAAGGCCAACGAGGTTGAGCCTTGCTAGACTGGCGAGTCCAAGCCTCATCAAAGATCAACAAAACTTGGCCTAACCAGATCGGCGAGCTCGAGTCTCACTGGCCTCGGGCGAGCTTGTCCCTTAGTCTTTTAGTATCATTGTTGAAAAAAATTAATGCACCACCTCTTACAGCGAGATCACGAACATAAGTTACCCATTTTGGCTAAAGAGCTTCCTGAAGGTTTGCGGTGACCCTAACTATTAGCTAGTTTGCATAAATAATTGCCCGGTTCTCAATTTTTACTAGGGCAAATACTATATACGGTGCATTAACTGTACCATTAAATGATTAGGGCGGCCTTGGAAAAATTACGTATACATATGTGTACACATATGTATATGAAAAGAGAAACTCAAAAATATGAAAAGTCGAGAAACTTCTCGCACTTTTGTAAAGTAGTGTATATATTTTCCTACCATTTAATCTCTCTCTCTCCCCGTAGGCTTTACTCATCGTTTTTGCAAGCGAGATTTCACGAGTATCCTTTGTGCATTTAGCATTTTGCTCTTCCTCCCCCCTCCCCCCTCCTTCTGTATGCAATAAGAGCTTAGAAAAAGAACTCATGGCAATCGGATCGAATTTCCAATCATTCAAACATGAATCGAACCGACCTTTTTTGGGCTCTCACTGCGGAAGTCGAATTCCGATCTTATAGTCTACGCCCCTCATCCCAAATCCTGACCGCCGGGCCAGGCCAGGCGTAGGACGATTCAACTTTAAATTCGTCGCAGTGCTTGAAGTCTCCCCTCGTGCTTGTGTTGTATGTTGACCGGCTTTCGCTTTTCAGCTATGTAGCACTGACACGTGACACAACACGAGTGTCCGACATGACATCACACGTCGACACGTCATTTCTAAAAAATAAAGAATTCCGACACGTTACGACACGTTGTATATTAAATGAATATTTTTATTTTTAATTAATTTGATTCAAATTCATAAATAAATAATTAATTAATTAAAAAAAGAGTCTATAATAAATTTACACTAATAATATTAACAAATGAATTCATTTGAAATTCGAAAGATATATTCATTATTAATGCGAAACATTTTTTTAATTTTAACAAAATAGAATCAATTTATTTAAATAAATCCATTATTTCCTACAATGACCAAAATTTATCATTATTCAAAATTCAATACTTATAATTTTCGAAATGATTTTTTAAATTTCATTTATTTAATTTTCCGGTTAAACAAACAACCCCAAAATTCACCATTCTTTCGTTCGTCCTTTTCCCTCCACCCAAGTTTATTTTACTTTTTTCCCTCCCCCACCGCTTGACAGTGACAGGTAAGCTGTCACTTCCCCTCCCCCTCACGCTTTCTCATTTTTTTTGGGTTTCTTTATGCAAAACCCTAGCGAGCCGCTGAGCCCTCCTTTTCCTATTCCTCCTTGCCGCTCGCCGCACAACCCCCTTCCCTCCTCTCCTCTTCCTCTCGTGGCCGATGCATCGCAACAGTGGCGGCCCTCGCCGCTCTCTCTGGCCGTCTCTCGCCGTCGCGGTGGTCCGTTCGTGGCTTCGTCTCGCCGGCGGGAGTTTACCTTCTCTCTTCTTTCTCTCTGTTCGGCTCTTTCTCTAGCCGTCTCTCGTCGTCGCGGTGGTCCGTTCGTGGCTTCGTCTTGCCGGTGCTCGCGGCCTCTGCTCCCTCGCCCTTCCTCGCCTCCACCCTCCATCAGTCTTTCGGACACGCGTCGACACGCGTGTCGAGAAAAGTTGACCGCGTGTCGAATTGTTCGACACGCGTTGACCGCGTGTCCGACCGTATCCGAGCGTGTCGACGTGTCCGACGTGCTCGGACATGTCGGACACGACACGGAAGCACGGACAACGACCAATCCCAATCTTTTCCTTCTACACGTCTCATTTTGTGGTCGCTACACCCCAAATCACTCACTTCCACACAAATTAGTTTCTAGTCAGAGATTTTTCCTCTTCTCCCTCATTATATCAAGAAACGGAGCAACTGAAATTATTCCTCTCCATCTTCATCCATCCCTTTTGCATCTCCACACTAAACCATAGATTTTCCTACTTTGATTCGCGTCCTCTCCTATAGCCTAACCAATGTCCAAAGATCAACTCCTTTTCCTTCTCTTTCTTCTTCTGCATCAGTCTTTTAGCATCGCCTTGGAAATTAATCAGTGCACTAGCTCTTGTGGTGAGATCAAGAACATAGGTTCTCCATTTCGGCTAAGGGCGATCCGGAGTTTTGTGGTGACCCTAACTATGAGCTAGCCTGCTTAAATAACCGCACTATCTTGAATTTGTATTCGAGTAAGTACTATGTACGGTACATCGACTATAACAACTACACGATTAGGGTTGCCAATGTAGGGATGACAGAGGACAGTTATGCACCTCTTTCTCTCCCCTTTTTGTGGCGCGGCAACTTCAGCTACCTAGATCCGTATAGTTGCACTGGACGTGAGATATACAAGTTCTATGGTCGAGAGTTATCCAAGACCGTTTTGATTGTGAACTGCACGAAGGTAGTTGCTTCTCGGTTTTATATTGATGCTTCGTCGTGCCTTGATGGGGTCGAATTTTCCAATTTTTCTAGTACAAGAATGCGATTATACGCCATGGTCGATGCAAATGCCTCGAATGTGGAAACAGCATGCACTATAGAGCTTATGGCAATGATACCATGGTGGGTTGATGGCGACAATCTCCATTTGTATGCCCAAATTCGTGAACAAATGATTTATGGATTTGAGCTTTCATGGCTCACCATGGGGAAGAAGATGCATTGCAAAAATCATTATTGGTCGTACATAAGCGGCAAGCACCAAATTCAGTGCGGACCCAGGATAGGTAAGAACTTTTGAATTTGTTCAGCTTTCTCAAAAAAAAAAAAAAAGGATGAAATATCTTGTCAAAACTTGTGAAATTTGATCAGGCAAAGTGTCTTTCTAAACCTATAATATTGATATTAATTTAGTTATAAATCTTTAAATAGTGTCAATTTAATTCTAAACATTTTGATTTAATTTCAACTTAATCCTTTTGGTAAATTTTGGTTAGATATTGCTGATGTCAAACCAACGCTGATGTGACTAATTTTTAATTTTTTTTTTCGTCTCCTTTCCTCTTCTCTCGGCCATAGGCAATGGTCGGGTGGGTTGGACTCACTTGGCTAGGGCAAGGTTGAGCCCTGGTGAGGGTTGACATTTTTGATCTGGCCTAGACGAGGCTGACCCTTGGTAAATTTGACAAGGCCAGGCTTTGCCTAGGCTAGTATGGCCTCACTAGGTGTTGCCTGGGTGAAGGCGATGCCTGGCAAGGTCGCCCTGGCCTAAGCAAAGGTTGACCTCCCCAAATATGGCATGGCAAGCCGACCCTTGCCTAGGCCAGATCTAGGGAGGCTGACCCTCTCCAGGGCTTGGCCTTGGCATGGCCAGGCAAGGCCTACCTACCTAGCCATAGCTAGTGGTCGGTCACTAACAAAAGGAAAAATAAAGGAAAAATAAAAAAATTATTAAAATATCATTAAAAATTGTCCATGTCAATGCCGGTAATGTCACATAAGTCAGCCAACATCCACGTTAGCAATAACCAGCCAAAATTAGTTAGAAAGACTAAGTTGGCACCAAATCAAAAGGTTTAGGACTAAATTGACATAAATACAATATGTTTAGGACTTTGCTAACAATTTTCCCAAATTTGATCGAAATGGGAAATTGAGCTCGATCGTATGTATATCTTTTCAGAGTCTATGTGATTTGAACAAGCCCATTAGGATCAAGTAGTTTGGTAAATGCTATTATGGTATTTTATACGTATAATAATAAACTCATTTTCTATTTATTCAATTCGAATTCCAACAAAAAATCTTAATGAAGTGAACCAATATATTAATTGCTTGATTTTAGTCTAAATAAGCCTCTTTTAAATTTCTTCAGCTTTCACTTGGCACGTATTCTCTCTCTTTTGCAGGAATATCCGGCTACATCAACGATATGGGCGGGACTTTTGTAATTTTGTCGCTCGGTGGCATCGGTAACATTACCACAATCTTCTTATTATGAATTGATTCGATGTTTTTATATGCAAACAATTTAACACACCCACAATTTTCTTACGTATTCCCCAAAAACAGTGCTATTCATAGCTTTGAAATTCATATTGGGAGCCCCATGGGTGATGATTTTGCTAATACGCAAATGGATGGGAAGACACTTGGCAATGGATCAAAACGTTGAAGAATTTTTGCAATCTAATAATAACTTCTTGCCGATAAGGTATTCTTACTCCGACATTAAGAAAATCACAGACCATCTTAAGGACAAGTTAGGTGAAGGAGGATATGGTTCCGTGTTCAAAGGAAGGCTCCAAAGCAACCGTGAGGTGGCGGTTAAGATTCTGAAGAAGGGTAAAGCAAATGGGCAAGACTTCATCAACGAAGTGGCTACCATCGGAAGAATTTACCATGTTAATGTGGTTGGACTCATTGGTTATTGTTTTGAGGGCTCAAAACAAGCTCTTGTTTATGATTTTATGCACAATGGGTCTTTGGATAAGCACATTTTTTCACAAGGACAAGAGACTTCTCTTAATTGTAAGAAAGTGTACAAGATTGCTCTCGAAGTGGCTAGAGGGATTGAGTATCTTCATCGAGGATGTCACATGCAAATTCTTCACTTTGATATTAAGCCTCACAACATTCTTCTTGACAAGAATTTCAACCCAAAAATTTCTGACTTTGGGCTTGCCAAATTGTATCCCACAAACTACGACATTATCTCTATGACTGTCGCGAGAGGTACTTTAGGATACATGGCTCCAGAGTTGGTCTATAGGAATCTTGGGAATGTCTCTTACAAAGCCGATGTCTATAGTTTTGGCAAATTGTTGATGGAAATGGCTAGTGGAAGGAAAAATGTAGATGCATATGCAGAGCAATCGAGCCAGATTTACTTTCCTTTATGGATTCATGACCAGCTGAATGAAGGATTGGATGTTCCGATGGAACAACTTTGTGAGGAGGATAGGAGAGTAGTAAAGAAGATGATAATAGTTGCCCTTTGGTGCATTCAATGGAATCCTAGTGATCGCCCTTCGATGCACAAAGTCTTGGAAATGCTAGAAGGAGAAGTAGTTGATCCACAAATACCTCCCAAGCCACTCTTTTATCAACCAGAAATGTCAACAAGGGATGATGGAACATGGACTGACAAAGGCATAGATGCTATATCCACTTCATCAAATAAGCAATAACTTATGAAGATTATCATCTCAAGTGTACTACTACTGGTATTACACAAGCATAGACCCAATTTCAATATCAATTCACCCTGCGATGTATGTGGCAAATTGGAACGTGGTATTGATGGTGTAGTATGTGTTGCTCCCCTTTCATGGCCATCATGAGATTGTATATGTTTATGACTATGTTTATGGATCTTAATTACGCCTGTATCATCCTTTAGCATTATCATATAGGTCATGTGGTTATAATTTGGAAACTTTCGGATTCAATAGAAAATCTTGTGACAATTTTTAGTATAGTGCTATAGGTAGCGAGTATGGGTTTTGAAGTCTTTGCTTAAAAATCTAGCTCGCACAGAACTTACTCTACATGTGGCTTCGCAATACTCAAGCGATCGCTATGCATACAATGCTTCATGGCATGCCAATTGTCACCATGAATAATGTTGAAAAAATGATTAATGGAGAAAGATAATAAAGAATTTCAGTTTAAATGAGGGGAAGTACCAGACAGTTACTTTCGCAATAAATAGTGGAGACTTTAATTGATTACGTAAAAATCGAATAAAAAATAATGGGAGATATCAAAAGATGATCTCTCCCTAAAATAACAATAATATATGAGATTAATTAAAATATTATTCTATTTATTTGGTTGCTAAAATTTTTTTAGTGGTAAATGTGACTTAAAAATGATATTAGTTTTCCTTTTAAAAATCATTGTCTAAGGCTATTACATCAGTAGGAAATTTATTCGAGGGGGAGATATATGTCTCCCTTATTAAAATTAGGTTTGAGTATTCTAGTCAAGTTTAAATTCATTTCAATTGTAAACGAGTATTACTGTATTCAATTTTCAAGATCATTTAAACCATTCCAAACACTTCCTGCTATCATTTTTAAGCAATGCCTCACTCTTCATATCGAATCAAATGATCTACGAATAGGTGAGAGGAAACAAAAGCCCACTTTGAGAATGGATGTAAAATTTTGCAAATTTAATTTCGTCATTGTTAAGTTTGACTCTTGTTTTAGCTACTGAATATGCTCCTTGACTAACCACTGGGGGTTCGCCCTAGTGGCCACCCTTCCATCATGGAAGGGGGAGGTGAGGGGTTCAAATCCCCACATTCTCAAGGAGGGATGGGGGTAGGGACGCATAAGTTTCGAGAGTGGGTTGCGACTCCCACGCCTTGCAAGAGGCAGGGCACAAGTCTGCGAGTGAGTGTAGCGTAGGAATAGAGTAGGACTGATAAAAAAAAAAAAAGAATATGCTCATTGACTCGAAGCCCAATAATCATTACGGATTTCATGTGACTATTGGGCCAATGGTCATATAACTTCATTTGCATTTTTCTGTTCAAGAAGTGAGGAAAAAGGAGTCGAACCGTGCATTTGCATCATTTATAGTTTCGCTGCTTTTTTTTTTCTTCGCTGAAATACAATATTTCTGAGGAGAAGTACATCGAAAGTGTCTTAACATATGTACGGTGCTCAATTTAGTACCACAACTTTTCATCAGCTCACTTAAGTGCCAAAATTGGATAAAAACGATTACTTAAGTGCCCCCGGCGAAAAATTCCAACTAAGTTATCACTTTTTCATTAAAATTGACAGTGAATTGGTAATTTTTTTTAACAACAATTAGCATTGAAGTGATCATTTCTTTTACAATGACTAGCACTTAAATGATCACTTCTTAACTTATTATACAACGTCATCTATGGGTTTTTTTTTTTTTTTTTTTTAACATTGATGTGATCATTTCTTAATTAAGATTGGTACTAAAGTGATCACTTTTTGATAGAGCTTAGCACTAAAGTGATTTTTTTTTTTACAATGACTAGCACTAAAGTGATCACTTTTCTAACTCGTCATACGATGTTGTTTAGATATTATATGCTAACTGGGCAAATCACGTAAGATTGAGAAATTAATAAAATATTATCACGTCAGATTTCTGGTGACTCACATTGGAGTTGATACTTAAATGATCATTTTATTTTCTTAAAAAGTGACACTTAAGTGAGCCTGCGAAAAGTTGTGACATTGAAGTTAGTGTCGTACACAAATTAAGCCACTTCTATTATACTTCTCCCAATATTTCTGTTTTTGGATCTCCAAAGATTCCGAATAACACTTTTTAGATAACAGGTCAGGGGACCAAATCCGAAATAATAGAAAGGTCGCGTCCTCAAATGCAAAAAGTGGCCTCGCTAGTCGCAGTTTGCTTCCTTCCAGAAGTCTCTTTTGCTTCAGCAGGGGAGGTCGCTTCTAGACTCAAACGCTCAAACGCATTCAACCGTTAATTCAAAAATTAATCAACCAAAAAAAAAAAAAAAAAGAACTCATCACATTCTAATTCTTGATTCTGATTCTCGTTCATCGTTCTTGCTCGTGATCTTATCGAAATCTCTGCCGTTTTCTAGATTCCATCTCCACTTTCTTTCCTCGTGCCATAAGTTCCTCGAATCGCAATCACGATCGAAGACGAAGACGGCAGCGAAGAAGGCGATGGGCAGTTGAGGCGAATCGGAGGCGACATGGTACATCACCTGCTTGGTGGGGATGCCGGTGGAGCCTTGGACGCACCCCACAAACCAACACGCCACCATCTGGGTCACCGGCGAGGCCGGTGGACCCATCAGTGTCTGCTCCAGCTACATGCACGCCACGCAGAACGACTCGGCCTCTGGCTACGCCAACCTCAACCGGAGCGACGGCGGCAGCAAGAACTTGCACGTCCACGTTGCTCCACTGAATGCCCCCACGCCATCTGGCCAGGAGTTGTTAGAGTTTGAGAAATAGGCCATGGAAACGACTTATCTTTTCTTGTATATTCAGTTGTATGTTTTACATTAGACAAGCACCTATTTGTAGTACAATGAATGTCTAACTGTGGAAAAAATAAATGAAGATACATTAATTCAAATCCAATCTCGAATTGATATAATTTGTCAATTATAGTCGCTTGCAATCTTGGATTGCTCACAATCTTCTCGGTCTGGTCATAATCTTAGGTCTGATCCTCGCATACTCCAACACTCCCCCTCAAACTGGTGGCTGATATATATCCAAGACGCCAAGCTTGTTTAGTAGATATGCGTGCTGTCTTTGACATAATGGCTTGGTAAAGATGTCTGCATGTTGTTCTGTGGTTCCAATTCCATTCATCTTGATTACTCCTTCTTAGATTTTATCTCAAGTGTAATGTCAATCCACTTCAATATGTTTCGTTCTTTCATGAAATATAGGATTTGCCGCGAGTTTAAGTGCTACATCATTGTCACAGAATAAGTTCATTGGTCCTTTGACTTGTATCCCAAGGTCTAAAAGCAAGCCTCGTATCCAAACTATTTCACAAACGGTTTTGGCCACAGCTTGATATTCAGCTTCAGCGGATGATAATGATACAATCGATTGCTTCTTTGTCTTCTATGAAAGTAACGACTTTCCCAATATAATGCAAAAACTAGTAATTGATCTTTGACTCATGGGACATGTGGCAAAATCTGTATCACAATAAGCATTCATTTCCAAATTGCAATATCTAGAAAGGAGTATTCCAAGTCTTGGATATCTCTTTAAATATTTTACAACCTTCAAGGCTGCATTCATGTGAGATTCTTTGGATCATGCATGAATTGGCTGAGTGTCTGCACTGCATAACATATATCTGGCTTGGTCATGGTGAGATATATGAGTTTCCCAACAAGCCTTTGATAGTGGGATGGATCTTCGAGTAGTGGGTCAACAGTCTCAGAAGATGATCCGGCGTCATAATCAATGGTAGTTAACTTGATGTTCTGATCGATGGGAATGGCAGCTGATTTACATCCTGATAAGCTTGCTTCAGAGATAATTTCTAACACAAATTTTCGTTGGCTTAGAGAGATTCCCAAGTCTAAGCGAGCAATCTCAATACCAAGGAAATACTTGGGAGGTCCCAAAGTCCTTAATGCGAAAAGTAGAACGCATATATTCTTTGAGACTCTTGATGACCAATCCATCGTTTCCCATAATAAGTATATTATCAACATATATCATCAGATAGATTGATGACGTACCTTTTGTCCAAGTGAAAATGGCATAATCGTGCTTGGATTGCTTGAAACTAATGGCTGTAAGAGCTGTAGTAAATTTTGCATACCACTGTCGAGAAGCTTGTTTGAGCCCATAAAGGGACTTATGGAAACGACATACTCTAGGCTCTCCCTGTCATCGTAATCCCGATGGAAGATCCATATATATTTCTTCATTGAGATCACCATGAAGGAAGGCATTGTGAACATCCATTTGATGTAAATCCCAATCTCGACAAGCGGCAATGGAAAGAAAGGAGCGAATGGTAATGTCCTTTGCAACGGGAGAGAACGTTTCATGGTAATCGAAATCCTCACGTTGCGTAAAGCCTTTGGCCACTAAGTGGGCCTTATATCGTTCAACAAATCTATCAGCCTTGTTCTTGATCTTATATACCCATTTGCAACCAATGGGTTTTCGATGAGCAGGTAATGGAACTATATCCCATGTGTGATTTTCTATTAAGGCATGTAGCTTTGCTTCCATGGCCTTTTGCCATCGTGGATCATGAACTGCTTCATTGTGGGATGATGGTTCTATCTCCTCATAAATACGACTAATGTAGCACATATGTTTTGTAGACAGGCGATCAAATGAAACATAAGAGGAGATAGGATATGAGGTACTTGTGGAGCTGAGGGATGCACAAACATAGTCCTTCATCCACGTAGGAGGGCGAGTAATCCATCCTGAACGTCGTGGGGGAGTGCGAGCAGGTGTAGGAGATGACGACTTTGAAGTGGATTGTGAAGATAATTGGTTTGAATTAGAACTTGCTTCAATGTCCACCGCAGATTTTGCAACTGAGTGATCTGGAGTAGATGGGAAATCCATAGTGGTCTCAATCACTGAAGAAGAAGTCAGAGTGTCCAGAGTGTCCAGAGATGGGGCATGTATATAATGGGAAATAGGAGATGAACCTTCCTCAAATAGAAAATGTCCGTTCTTACTGAAAAGGAAAAATGTTTTCATGGAAAATGACATCCCTACTTATAAAGAAGTTCCCTGTCGATGGTTCGAAGACACGATATCCCTTTTGAAGAGTTGGATATCCCATGAAGATGCATTGTTTGGCCTGAGGAATCATCTTGTCACGAGAACCCAAGGTAGTAACATAACATAGGCATAAAAACCTTCAAGTGATTAACTTCAGGCTTCTTACCATATAACACTTCAAAAGTGTTGGATAAAGCTTCCTTATTTGTTTTGAAGTTGACAAAATATTTCCATTAGTCTAGTCTGAAGACTTCCAGACTCTACCGTCAAAGTCTTAAGACCGCCAGACTCAAGATTTAAAGTCTGCTCTCATTGACAGTTTGCAAACTGACGAAGAAGACTTATCCAGATGCGAATATATCTTTAAGGATTTGATTCATGCAGTTAAAGAAGATCTCACGGTTGAAGATGGCATCTCGAGATCTATAATTTAGATCCGTTGATTGGCAAAGTATACTTGGAAGGTTCTACTTATGGAAACCTAAATCTTGATTGTATGGGCGAGCATGATTGGTAGGCTATCTTCACATTCCTTAAATAATTCGAGATCTCCCTAATTGATTTTGTCCAACAGGTAGATTGAAAGAATTCATTTGGAAGGTGCCAATGGTTATGAAGGCACGGAAGAGTATATAAAGAAGACGCTCTAGTTATTTGAGAGTGTGCGAGATAGATAAATTCCAAAGTCTGAAGCTCCTTATTCTTTGCTGGTTCAATTGATGAGCGTAAATTTGTACTCAAAAGAGAGATTAGATATTTGTAAGATCTTAAGGAAGTGTAGCAGAGTCTCTACACTGTGGAATCAAGAACGTGAGATTGTAACATCTCTTTTAGTTCATAGTGAAATCCAGCCGGTGGACTGTCAATGTGGAAGAGTGGACGTAGGCTTGGTCTAAGTCGAACCATTATAAACTTTGTTTCTTATTCTCTTCCATGAACTCCTTTATTTTGTTTGTAGCTCTATTTAATATTAAAGTCTGAGTCCCTCTGCAAAGTCTGTAGTCAACTAAACTCAGGTTAAAAGTAAAGTTTTTCACTGCAAATTGAAATTTATTTTCACACCTATTCACCCATCTCTAGGTGTTCGTACTAACACTTTCAATTGGTATCATAGCTTGTGTACTCATTTAATTGAAATGTTTCTACTTCTGAGTTAAAGATCCATGGCTAGTATGTTGACTCCAGGTTTGGTTGAAGATCAAAGCAACACTAGACCACCTTATTTCGATGGAAAGTGTTAGGGAAATCCCTTATGATGTTTTGAAGATGACAAAAAAAATCAAAATCTACTAATATGTTTGATGGCTGAGTAATAGACTATGTAGATGATAGAATATGTAAAGGATATTGTTCAGAGTCTATTATGAAGATTTCCAGACTTTTGTGTCAAAGTTTGAAGATTGTCAGACTTTAGTGTCAAAGTCTGTTCTACATTAGAAGTCTGCCAACTCTGACAAATTCCAAACTAAATGTTAATGAAGAACTAGAAGACAGACTCTATGATGAAGCTGAACTTATTCAGACTGTGTGCAGACCTTAAAGCTAAATCTGTTCAGAAGCAGAATATGTTCAAACCCAGATTGTAAAGTCTATTGCACTCAGACTCAGTTTGTAAAGTCTATTGCACTTAGACTTTACATCCAGATTTGATAGAACGTAACACAAGCCCCAATTATATAACGGCCAGTGATCTGGTTTGGATTCCATATCAAGATTGATTTGATTGACTCAATCTAATTGATTGACGATTGGATCTTGAAGACAAGAACTTTCTATACGAAGAAGCTCTACTTATGGAAACCAAGATTCTGTTTGTGTGGGCGATCGGAATCAATTTGGGATTCTACTTTTGTCACTCAACAGCTATCAAATCTTCTAGATACAGAGCTGTCCAATGGGTAGATTGGAAGACAATCATTGAGATACTGTCCAATGGCTAGTTTGGAAGTGGAGGAGTATTTAATGAGATGAAGGACCGATGAGCAAGTAAAGAACAGAGCGTAGAATTTATAATTCCAAAGTCTGAGTGATCTTTGTTCATACACTTGTTTTTGGTGAGCTTAAACATTTGTGATCGTAAGAGAAATACCAAAAGAGTGACTTAGTGAGATAGTGTGATCTACTACTAAGTGTTTGCACTCAAAGTTGTAATCTCTTGTTGATTGTATAGTGGAATCCAGCCAAGAAGACTATTACTGTGAGAGAGTGGACTTATGTTTAGATTAAGCCGAACCACTATAAACCTTGTGTTCTTATTCTCTTCCTTGAATTTCTTTATTTTGTTCGTACTTCTATTTAACTGCTAAAGTTTGATCTCGCTCAAAATCTGTTGCTCTTCAGACTCAGTTTCAAAAGTCTGTTGTTATTCAGACTCAGGTTAAAAGTAAAGATTTTTACTGCATTTTGCAGAATATGTTTTTATACCTATTCACCCCTCTCTAGGTGTTGATACTAGCACTTTCAATTGGTATCAGAGCCAAGTGCTCGGTTTATAAAAGTGTTTGTACTTTTGAGCTTAAAATATTTTATGGCTAGTATCTTGGCACTAGGACTTATAGAGGGACAAAGTAACACAAGGCCACCATATTTTGATAGAAAGGAATACAACGTGTGGAAGAACAAAATGAAGGCATTCCTAAGATCCAGAGATCCCTTGCAATGCGATGTTGTGGAAAGAGGAATTAATCCCATTACTGCATTTACATCAAATAAGAATGGCGAAGACAAAAAACCAAACCCCCCGCTCCTTTGTCTTGGACAGAGATATCCAAAAGAGAAGCACTTGATGCAAAAGCCATTTTTTCTTTATATTGTGCATTGTCTCCTGCTGAATATAACAGAATCTCTTCATGTGAAACATCAAAAGAAGTTTGAGATAGACTTCATGTTACCTATGAAGGAACTGATCGTATAAAATAGACAAAAGTAAACTTCCTGTTCGGCAAATATGAATCCTTTAAGATGAAGCAAAGAGAGTCGATTGGAGATATGTTCAGCCGTTTTACAGAAATTATAAATGGTTTGGCATATTAAGGTCATCCAATTTCTTCCCCAATGAAGGTCAACAAACTCTTACGAGGTCTCTCAAAAGATTGGAAGCATGTCAAGATCTCAATCCGGGAGACTCAAAGGATTATGCAACTCTCAGTTGATGAATTGATCGGCACTCTTCAATCCTATGAAGTAGAACAAATCGTTGATGAAGATCCCGGAGGTAAGATGTCCATCGCTTTATTATCTAACACTGATTTTGATGATACAGACTTAGAAAATGACATGGACGACGAAGAACTTGCTTTTATGGTCAAGAAATTCAAGAAACTAAGTAGAAAATGAAACAAATTTAGTGGAGAAGAAAATACAAGTAGAATGGCCAGAAAAGAACAATAAAAGAATATGATGAGTAAGGAAATCTATACTTGATGACACATTCAGAATTTGAGTCTGACTCAGACACAGACTCAGAATCAGAGTCTAACTCAGATATAGACTCAGAATCTGATGAAGAAATTGAGGTAAGCCATTCAAAAATTCATCTAAAAGTTTTAAAGTATATAAATGAGCTTTGCTTAAATCTTAAATCTTCTCTTAAAAGGATATCCGAACTTAAAAAGGAAAATTCTCGGCATAGGCAACAAGATCTTTCTCAAAAAGAAAATTTTGAAATTTTGCAAAAAGATTTTCTACAAATAAAAGAAAGTCGAGATTTACTTGTCAAAGAAAATGATTCTTTAAAGAAATAATTTTCAAATATCTAGACAAGATTCTCAAATGGATCAAAAACATTAGAGCATATCCTTTCTATACAAGTACCTTATTATAATAAGTCAGGACTTGGTTTCAATAAAGAAAGTGTTTCTCTAATTGATTTTCCTAAAGTCAAGGAGAGACTTAGACAAAGACCTCCAAAGGCATTTTACAAAAATCATCTTCAAAAAATGTTTATAAAACATGTTGGTCGAAATGTCCTAAAGTGTTCAAATTGTGGAGATTCAGATCACTTTGAGAAAGAATGTTCTAAAGTCTGGAAATCTATTAAGAAAGATTGGATAAAAACAGCATATTCTACTAACTCTTATGGACCCAAGCAAAAATGGGTACTAAAGAAAAGATGAGTTATTTTTGCAGAATATAAAGAAGAAAGAAGACAGAGGATTTGGTAAGGAATTTTTTATTCTCAATTTGATTTGGGCAATAATTCTCATTATACTTGATATTCGATATATCCTTAGTTGATTGAGATTTTAAAATGATAATATTTTGTTTTATTAAAGAAAGAATCAAGTGATTTATTTTTGTGATTCATGAGTTGAGATTTGATTTAATACGTGTAATTATTTGAGATAATTCAGATTATTTTGTCTAATTTTATACTCTCAGATTTAATCATATTTTGCAAAGTGAAAATCTGTTTTACGTGATGACGCAAGATATTTATAGATATTCAAAGATTTTATTCTCTCTGTTTTTATCATATTATGACTAAGTGAGAATTTAATTTTCAAAATATCATTATGCATAATATTCTTTCTTTGAATACTTGCTATGATGAATTAAGAAAGAATATTTGATTATGGAGATTTTATATTTTGCTCTAACGTCATGGAAGGATCCAAATTGATGGATACCAAAAAGGAAATGAGTTGATTGTAGGAAATTCAATAAGGCAAGAATGATTGCAAATCTACGTGGATTTTGGTGCAATAAAAAAAGAATCTCAGGCGAAGATTGGTAATGATTTTTTTATTTTATAAAATCAATGGTATATTTGAAACATATATCTCGGTAAGAGAATTTTTTTTTTCATCCCGCCTTGCAAATTTCTACGTGCATTTATCATGATGATTGTTTATTATATTACGAATATCTTTTGTCATAAATATAAGGCATTGCGATATTTTTACTTGGTTTGGCACATGATAGAAATATCATCTTTCTTTTTACGAAATGCATATTTGAAATTTATGCTCAAGGAAATCTCTTTGATCTCGAAAGATATTATTGCATATTTATGGATATTCTTGCTATATTCATAAAAGATATACTATATCTAGCAAGTTTGATCCGCAAATCAAAGCAAAATATTACGTGACTTTTTTTGCAAAGATTATTATCTATTATAGAAACTTTTGCTGCTTGGCTATCACAGTTAACCAACAATGAATCTGCAGCACTTCCAATAACACCTAAATGATCCAAAAATCTCTTAAGCCAAACGTCTTCTTATACTGCTGATAATGCCACGAACTCAACTTACATCGTGGACAAGGCTATACACTTATGTTTCTTACTGCTCCAACATATGGTGCCATTATTCGGTAAGAAAACAAATCCAGAGGTAGATTTCCTTTCATTTAAATCTCCTCCCCAATCAGTATCACAATAGCCTTTGAGTTGCAAATCCTTTCCTTAATGACTCAGCGTATAATCAGTAGTTCCCTTCAGATACCTCAGTATTCTCTTAACGGCTTTCCAATGCGCTTGACCTGGATTGGATTGGTATCTGCTCACCATTCCGACTGCAAAGCATATGTCGGGTGTTGTACACATCATAGCATACATCAAGCTCCCAACAGCACTAGCATAAGGAACACGTTTCATTTGTTCCTTCTCTTGTGGAGTCCTTGGACATAGACTATGGCTCAATCCTTCACCTTTTTGCAATAGGAGTGTCTATGGGTTTACAGTCTTGCATACGAAATCGTTCAAGAACCTTATTTATATAGGTTTCTTGCGAAAGAGACAACGATCTCTTCAAAACGATCTCTTGAAGTCTTAACTCCAAGAATGTATGCAGCCTCACCCATATCCTTCATCTCAAAGTTAGAAGACAACTATCTCTTGACAAAGATTAACCAACTCCATATTGCTTCCGGCAATTAGTATATCATCAACATATAATGATATGATCACAAATTGATCATTGGATCTATTGATATATACACAATGATCCTCGTCAATCATTGTAAAATCATATGCCACTATGGCATTATGAAAATGTATATACCTTTGTCTCAATGACTGCTTAAGGCCATATATCGACCCCCAAAGTCGACATACATTTTCTTCTTGGCCTTTCATTATGAAACCAGCAGGTTGTTCCATATATGTTCATTCCTCTAATTCTCCATTGAGGAAAGCAGTCTTTACATCTATTTGATGTAACTCAAGATCCATACTAGTCACTATTGCCAGAATCATGCAAATCAAGGTAAATCTCACTACAGGAAAAAAAATGTATTTTCATCATCAATTCCTTCCTGTTGATTATACCCCTTCGCCACAAGGCGAGCCTTATGCCTTTCTATTGAGCCATCAGCCTTTCGCTTTATTTTGAGAACCCACTTGTTCCCAATAGCTTTGTGTCCTTTTGAAAGATCAACCAGTTCCCAGACTTGGTTTGATTTCATTGACTAAATTTCCTCTTTCATTGCATGAATCCATTTTTCTTTATTAGGGCAATTCAGAGCCTCATTAATATTTCTTGGCTCATCCTCATATTGTGGAGCAACAATAAAAGTTTCCCTTTCAATGTCAAAACATCGACGGGGAATACTTTAGCGACTTGTTCACCGTATGGGAGATTGTACACTTAGCACATCATTCTCCATCATGCTCCCACTTGGATTAGGTAATGATGATGTCGTCACATCAGGTGGTTGCAATTGAGAATGAGTTGAATTCAATTCATTATATCTCATATTACTCCCACTTGGATGAACTCCACTGACATCATTATCTTGATCCAAGGTTTCAAATAGGGAGTTATTTTCCCTTATTTCGCCCCTCTTAGAAAATTCATCCACTAAGGATATGACATCCCGTGATTCAAATTCAGTTATACTCCCACTTTCCTACTCACCTATGAACACATACCTTTTTGAGTGTTCGCAGTATCTCATGAAAATACTCTTATTTTCTTTGGGACCTAATTTTCCAAAACTTGTGAGAGGACTCATGAGTATAGGTAGCACAACTCCATGGCTTAAGAAAACTTAAGTCCGGTTTTCTAACTGTCCATAACTCATATGAAGTGGAAATAACTGATTTGGAAGGCATTCGGTTAAGTATATTGGCAGCAGTTAACAACGCATCACTCCAAAAAGTGATAGGTAAGTTAGCATGCGCCATCTTAGACCTAACCATTCTAGTAGGGTTCTGTTTATTCTCTCTGCAACACCATTTTGTTGAGGAGTATATGGAATAGACAACTATCTTTCTATTCCTTTTTCATCACATAATTTTCTGAACTTATCTGATAAATATTCTCAACCTCGATCGGATCTAAATACCTTTATTTTATTGTCTAATTGATTTTCTGCCAGGTTCATAAACCTTCTGAAACAACTTATGCTTCAGATTAATGAGAAATCAAATAGACATATCCGACTCGAGTATAATCATTTATAAAAAAAAGTGATGAAATAAACAGCCCATTGCCTTCCTTTCACATTCATTGAACCATAGACGTCCAAATGGATTAAATGCAGAGGAAATTCAGCTCTTTTACCTTTTCCAAATGGTTTCCTTGTCATTTTCTCTACTAGGCAATGCTCACTTATGGACAAATCGACTTTTTCAATATTGCCCAACAAGCCCTCTTTGGCTAGTCTATTCATATGTTGTTGGCCCATATGACCAAGTCTAGCATGCCACCATATTCACATCATTATCATATAAGGTAGAAGACGTGAAACAAGGGAATAACATATTGACATCACCACAATCAACATTTAGTATAATAAAACTATCCAGAAAGTGATCACAACCATAGTAGTTTGTATCTAAACACAAATCTACACCTTTATTATGGAAGTTCGTACCAAAACCAAGCTTAACCAACGCTAAGACAGATACTAAATTTCGACGAATCTCCAGAGCATATAGAACATCAAAGGTGCGTCCACCACTCATGTTCAATTGGCCGGTTCCAATTTCTTTACATCAGCTCTAGAATTGTTTCCCATATGGATCCACTCAGTTCTAGTTGGTACTCGTCGGAATTCCACGAAAGATTCTCTATCCTTCCATCTATGGTCTATCGCTTCTGAATCTACTGTCCATAAAGGATTGGATTTAACCAATAATATTGAACTTAACACATAAGCAAAGTTCTCAAATGTACAAGAGGTGTTGACCTTTTTCGGCTCACAACAGTTGCAAGCATAGTGACCTCTCTTGTCACAATTGTAACATCTCACCCTTGACATTTTCTTCCCTTGAGGACGTTTTCCTCTCTTGTGTTGGTTAACTCTTGATTTCTTGCAATAAGGACTTGATCATTTACATTCCCACATATTGAACGAATCAATACGCTTGCGCTTAAAGCATAAAGCACTTTCTAAGCTAGAACCAGCATAGCAAATGTCTATTTTCGGCTCAAATACCGTTAGGCGGTCCTCTACTAGCTCAAGGTGGCGCATGGCATCCTTAAGATCTTCTATAACATGGTCAAGAGCTTCTAGTGCTTCTTGCTTTTTCAATACATATTGAATCTTCATATTCAATATTGTACAATTATTGCTGTTTATATCAGCAATTACATTCTTAGTTGCTGAACCATCGTTCTGAACACATCAGACATACATGCACGAATAATTAATGCCTATCATTTATGCATCCCTATTTGCATAGACCCATCATATTAATGAATAATTTCAAGTAAGGCTTCGGAATCAAAATGTCACTATGTTTCCAATCATCTTCCAAAAATCCTAACTTAAAATTATCATTAATATAATTGTCTTATGCAAATCAATTCTATGAAGTTACAAAAACTTCTATTACTACCCACAGCTAATTACCCACAGCAACCAGCAATAGCAGAAAGCAAATAAAAATCTTAACATCCAATAAAATAACAATGCTTTCACATGATACAACTAATATATCGGTTGCTACATCAACAACAATCAGGTAGTAAACATTACATAATTAATCAAAAAAATAAATAGGGAATGTCATTTCTAATCTATCAGCCATAATATCTGAGAAATTTGAAGGCACATTTGCCAACCATGGAAAAATTTTTGGAGAGCTTTCATGTCGCCTCCAAGGCGCATTCACTCGGCGCCATATGGCGCTCAATCTAAGGGTTGAAGTTTTGGCCAACTCAATCCTATAGTGCTCTCTCACAAAAGCTTCCACCAGCCTCCTATAACCCGGGACCACGTTGACCTCCCATAGCCGATCCAACACTGCTTGCCATTCAGGTGGAAGAGTGTTCATCAAAGCCGGCACCTTCTCAAAATCCGGCATAAGATAACCATTCCAGATGATTTCCTGTATCATCTGATTGACCCTGACCACATGTGATACTAAATCACCATCATGCCACCGATAATTAGCTAGTTCTGACATCAGCCTTTTAAGTCTTGCATTTCCCTCGTCCGTTCTTGGGATTGCAGGTATCCTTGCATAACGCATCATAGTTCCTGCAACAAATGCAGAACTAAAAAAATGGATCACTTATAATCCATAATAAATATAAGGGAAAATACATAATTTTCCAAAATTCATGCAACAAATGCAGAATTAAAAAATGGAATACTTATAATCCACATAGGCATGAATGAAAAAGAAAACAAATTCCTTTTTTTTTTTTTTTTTGGGTCAACGGTCAAAGTCAACGGTCAACTGGTCAACGGTTGGTCAACGATCGTCGGTCAACGGTCAACGGGTCGGGTCAACGGGCGCGCGGGTCGGACCGGTTGTGACGGTCGAACCGGTCGGACTGGACGGGCCGGTCGGACCGCTCGCGCGGACCAACCGCACGTGCCTCGCGCGTGCGGGGGATGATGTCACGTAGACGTCATTCGGCACGTGCCGGGCGCGTGCCTGCGTCTGCGAGTCGGGTCGGGCCGCCGGTCGGGTTGGGTCGTCGGCCGGTGACCGCCAGGCGAAACGTCGTCGGCGATGACATCATCGGTGACGTCATCCGAGCGGTTACCGACCGTGGATGCCGTCATCCCGCGACGTCAGCAGGCGTCGGTCCGCGGACCGACGCGTGCCGGTTCGCCACCGGCGCGTGTGGCGCACGCGCTGGCGAAGCCACGCTTCCAGGCGCGTCGCGCCCACGTGCAGCGGCTTCTGGCCACGTATGTGGGTGCATGCGGTGTCGTACGGCGGCGTGCGACATGTCGCCGAACTCTTCTCGACGTCGGCTTTCTCCCAGTGCGTTCAGAATTTGATTTCGACTTACGAAAACTCAGAAAAATGGCCGAACAATGCTCGGGTGTCGGGATTTCTCGCCCCGATCCGTACGGCCGAAAGTTTTTCGCGAAAAATCAATCAAAAAACATCAAATTGATCGGGAAAATGTGAACTAGGGCTCTGATACCAATGTTGGGAATGACTGATCCCCAAAAATCGGATTCGACACCGAATCGAACCCCTAAATCAATGCGGAAGACGAGACCCGGGAAAACACGTATCACCGATCGTAAAGACACCACGGATTCGAGCGTCGTACCTTGTTAGCCACAGATTAAACACCAATGCTGAAGATCGAGGAAGAAATTCTGATCCGATGATGTCAATTCGACTTGAATAGGAAACGGCGTCGCGCTTAAGTGTTTGGGAGAAAAAGAGAGGAAAGGAACGTACGTTGGAATTGTTATGCCAAGAGGTATCATCTCCCTCTCTCTCCTCCCTTTTATACCTTCCCCCATCCACGGGCCCTATTCCTGTGGGCCGGGCCTTTTTGGGCCCAACTTGGGCGGACGGGCCTTAAGCCCACCTCATAAATCCATCAGTTTTCAAACTACAATTTACCAAACGCAGTTTGCATTTTGGAAAACTCCTTTAACTTAAAGTCCTTTGCATTTTCTAAAAGATTTTCTCTAAAATCCAACCAAACGCACCCTTATTTTGACTTGGGAGGTATGGAGGAAAATTACCCTCTTCAAGAGTCTATAATCCATCATCGTCTTTTTATGAGTACACTTTTGAGTAAAAAATTGAGCACGAAAGCGAGTGTGCAGAATGGCCAGGAAAGATGGACGCGCTAGTTGAAATTGTTCGACCCATTATAGTCTATGATGATGGCTACCTATTTGGCACCTTTCCAAATTTTCTTCTACGAGATTTTTCAGGTTGGTTCACAGCGCATGATCGTTTTGACTTTTTCTTCAGATTCTCTGTTGCTAGTCTACAACGTTGACTGACTTTGATTTGTTAGTTAAATTTTTGGACCCATCAGTCGATGATGATGACTACCTGTTTGGCACCTTCCCAAATTTTCTTCTACGAGATTTTCCAGGATGGTTCGCAGCGCAGGATCTCTTTGACTTTTTCCTCCGATTCTCTGTTGCTAGTCTACTACGTTGACCGGCTTTGACTTATTAGTTGACGAGTCCCAATGCTTGTCTTCTTCTATCTTGTGAGATGGACCAACCCATTATTTAGGGCAACTAGCTTTCCGATCCAATTAAATTCGTGACTTGAAAATGGCCACATTCCTGTAATTTCATTTCATTTCTTCTTAATCAGAACCCTTTGCAAGTGCATGCAACAATCATTGCGATGGCTGGGTCAAGGTCGATTGAAATTTGACCTTTCAGGGACCATTCCCACACCTATTCCGTGTCTGATGCGTTCCATTTTCCTTCTCCTTCTCTCGTCATTATTTCAAGAAAATAAAAGATTTGATAACAGTCTTATTGAGCTATAATTGAGTGAAATTTGCCCATTAGAGTTTGATTAGTGAAAGGCCTTGGACCCAGAGTGTACTTAAGATCTGCTGAAGGTTATACATATGTCGACTGTACATACCATTCAATACGCCAGATTCATTTTATTTCTTCATGCATGTAGCATTTCGCAAGTTCTTTCCTATCCACTGGGACGGACCGGGCCTGAGGTCGATGGAAGTTTAGGTTCGTCGCAGTGCATAAATTGGCATCTTTGTGCTTGTGCCGTACGTTGACCGGCTTTTGACTTTTGAGCGGACCAATCCCACCCTTTTCCGTCTCTCATACGTCCCATTTTTGCGGTTGCTACACCCTAAATCACTCGCCTCCACACAATTGAGTTCGTAATAAGAGATATTTCCTTCTCTCGTCATTACTACAAGAAAGAAACAGAGCAACAAAAATTATTCCTCTCGTCTTCATCTTTCCTACTTTTGCATCTCAACCCTAAAAAACACTTGACTTGCTTGCTCCATTCGTGCCCTCAGCTATTGCATAACCATGCTGAAAAATCGAGTCTTTGTTATATATCTTCTTCTTCTTCTTCTTTTATTACATTGGCCTTTTAGCATTGCTGTTGAATATAATCAGTGCACCACCTCTTGCGGGGAGGTCACAAATATAAGGCATCCATTTCGGCTGAAGAGCGACCCGAAGAGCTGTGGCAATCCTAAGTTTGAGCTAGCCTGCATAAACAACCACACTTTTCTTGATTTGTACCCGGGCAACTACTATGTACGGTACATTAATTATACGAACTACACGATTAGGATTGCTGATGTCGGGCTGCAAATTGGAAATTGCTCATCTCTTCCTCGCCATTCTTTGTCATGCGCCAACTCCAGCTATGAATGGAAGGGGTACACATGTAGGAGTCAAACATACGAGAACTACAAGTTATCCAGGACCGTCGCAATCGTGGACTCCACGAAGGCCATCGATTCTGCGCTTTACGTCAACGCCTCGCCATGCTTTTCAAATTTCTCCAGTATGAGAAGACGAGTATATGCCATGGTCGATGCGAATGTCTCATCTGTGGAAACTGCATGCACTATAAAGCATATGGCAATGATACCACAGTGGGTTAATCGTAGTGATCTTCGTTCCTATGCACAAATTCATGAGCATATGTCTTATGGATTTGAGCTTTCATGGGTTCAAAAAGCCTGTCAGATGCAATTCAAAGGGTGTGAATGGTGCGTCATCAAACCTGTGAACCAAATTTATTGTGAAGGTAAGTATTTATGATTTGTTCAGTTTTCTTAACAAATATATTTGGCTGTGAATTTTCATCTAAATGTGAAATTGAGCTCAATCATTTGTATATATTTTCAGAGCTCATGTAAACCATTAAAATCAAGTAGTTTAATAAATGCCGTTGTTGCATTTTGTAAGTATAATAATGAATGCATTTTTATTCATTTGTTTATTTATTTAGTTTAGATTCTGCCAACAAATCTTAATGGATTGAACTAGGATACTCAACCACTGAGATTTGCCCCAGTGGCCACCAGTCTAACATGAAAGGAGGAGATGAGGCTTTCAAATCCTCACTTTTTCAGGAGGGTTGGGGTGAGGACAATTTAGTTTAAGTGTAGATTTCAACTCCCACGCCCTGTAAGGAGGCATGACAAAAGTCTAAAAATGAGAGTTAAAACATGAATAGAATATGACCGACTAAAAAAAAAAAAAAAACCCAGTATACTCATTACTTGATTATGGTAAATAGGTATCTTTTAATTTTTTTTTTCAGCTTTCACTTACATATTCAATTTCCCTTGTAGATTATCTCTTTGTCCAGTACATCATTCTTTTTGCGGCGCTCATGCTTCGGGCCATTGGTAACATTACTACAATCTTCCCATTGTAAAATTGATTTAATGTTTCTAGAAGCAAACACTTAACATACCCACAAATTGGTTATCATAAAAATTACACATCCTCAATTCTCTTGCATTTTCACCAAAATGCAGGGGGATTTATGATTGTGAAATTCATCTTGGGAGCCCCATGTGTGATGATGTTGCTTATATGCAAATGGAGGAGAAGACACTTAGCAATGGATCAAAACATTGAAGAATTTTTGCAATCTAACAATAACTTTTTGCCGATAAGATATTCTTACTCGGAGATCAAGAAAATCACGGGTGGTCTTAAGGACAAACTAGGTGAAGGAGGGTATGGTTCTGTGTTCAAAGGAAGACTAAGAAGTGGTCGTGATGTTGCGGTGAAGATCCTGAAGAATGGGAAAGCAAATGGGCAGGACTTCATCAATGAAGTGGCTACCATCGGAAGAATTCATCATGTTAATGTGGTTGGACTCATTGGTTTTTGCTTTGAAGGCTCCAAACAAGCTCTTGTCTACGATTTCATGCACAATGGTTCTTTGGATAAGCACATTTTCTCACGAGGACAAGGGACTTGTCTTGATTGCAAGGAAGTGTACAAGATTGCTCTCGAAGTGGCTAGAGGGATCAATTATCTTCATCGAGGATGTGACATGCAAATTCTACACTTCGATATTAAGCCTCACAATATTCTTCTTGACAAGGATTTAACTCCAAAAGTTTCTGACTTTGGGCTAGCAAGATTGTACTCCCCGGACCACAACACTGTGTCTTTAACTGCCGCAAGAGGAACCTTGGGATACATGGCTCCAGAGCTGGTCTATAAGAACATTGGGAGTATCTCTTACAAAGCTGATGTCTATAGTTTTGGGAAATTATTAATGGAAATGGCTAGTAGGAGGAAGAATGCAGACCTAGTTGCAGAGTATTCTAGTGATATTTACTTTCCCTTATGGGTTCATGACCAACTTAGTGAGGGATCGAATATTCCAATGGAAGAGGTTAGCGAGGAGGGTAAGAGAATAGTAAAGAAGATGATAATAGTTGCTCTTTGGTGCATACAATTGAATCCCAGTGATCGTCCTTCGATGCGTAAAGTCTTGAAAATGCTTGAAGGAGAAGCAAATGATCTACAAGTACCTCCCAAGCCACTCTTTTATCCAATGGAAATGTCAACAAGGGATGATGAAACTTGGACCGACGAAGGCAATGATACTATATCTACTTCATCAATTAGTGCAACAACTTATGAAGCTTCGCATCTTGAGCACACTAGTACTAGTATTAGACAAGCATAGATAAATATCAGTAGCACCTACTCCAGTCACATATGTGACAAACAGAAACGGATCGGATTGATGATGTAGGTCTCCTTTTATGGCCATCAGATTCTAGATGTTTATAACTATGTTTATAATCTTAATTTCGATTGTATTTCAGTGTAGTCCTATGAGGAGTGAGTTTGGGTCTTGGTGTCTTTGTTTAAAAGCCCAACTAGCACAAAACTCATGCTACGCATGGCTCCACGGCACACCAATTTTTGTCATGCATAACGTTGAAAAAGGACGAATGGAGAGAGATAGATAAAATTTTAGGAGAGATGATAAATGAAAACTTCGATCTATTTTTTGGGGTCTGGGGTTTGTGTTTTTTTTTTTTTTTGTGTTTTTTGGGGGGGGGGGGTGGAGGGGGTGTTGGCTTTGGGAGTGCAAGGCCGTTAACTAAACAATAGACGGTGGGGACTTCAAATTCTTGTTTCTTCTATAAGTTTGCTAAGGTTAATTAGGCTTCTTTTGTTCCACGGAAGATGTGATATTTATAGAAAATATTTTCTAATAATTCATTTTTAAAGAGAATGACAATATTTATTCGTGTTTATTTTTTATTTTCTTTTTCATTTTTCTTCGCCAATTGCCAACCACGGCGATGGTTGGCAATCGGCCATGAGTGAGGAACAAGCTCACCCAGGGCTAGTGAGGCTCGAGCTCCCCAATTTTGACGAGTTGAGTTAAGCTAGCCTTGCGTGAGTTTGAACTCGCTAAAGAGCAATGAGGTCAAGTCTTGCTAGATAGGCGAGTTCAAGCCTCAGTAGCCTTGGGTAAGCTCGTCCCTCGCTTGTGGAACAAGGTCAATCTTTGGCCATTGCCATGGTCGACAACAAGCCAAAGAAAAAGAAAAAATAATTAAAAAATTTATTTAAAAAAATAGAAAAAAATAATTAAAAGGAGTGCACGAAAGAGAACGTGCTTGGTCTTGGTTAACAGAAAGGGGATGGAGAATGATTTCGAAATCATTTTCCCCCTTTTGAATGTGTTTTTTTATTGATGGAAAATGATTTTCTTAATTAGCTTATTTTCTATAAACCAAACGGTGGAAAATCTGGAAACTTTTTCCCAAAAGTTTTGGTAAGTCCGGTTATTTTTTTTTTTTATTAATACGAGAAGAAGAGATTTCTCTATTTTTGACCTAAAAAAATAAAATAATAATAGAAACATACCTTGCTATTGCAATCCTAATCAACACTTGCATGCCATGGGAATGTTGGATGTTCTTGGACTTCTCTCACTCCCAAAAGCTAACTCAAATAGCGAATTCCTCTCACTTATAAACTGATTACCAGCCACTTTCACTAATCCTGACAATCTCTTCTCACATATCAAACCCTAGGTCATAGCAGCAACAACTTGTTTCTCCACTGTGACTATTAGGTATAGAGTTTTTGGTAAGCTAGGCTCTTATGTCAATGTGAGGTGGTCTTAGATTTCTCTCACCTCCCAAAAACTAGTTAAAAGTGAGACTTCCCTTATATTTATAAACTAACCACTAACTTCTTTCAACAATTGATATGAAATAACCCCAACAAGAAAGGTGAAGACAAAGTCAAAGAAAAAGGCGATAAGCGATGGAGGCGAAGTAGTGATGACATGGTGTGGCACGTGCATGGCGGGGACGCCGTGGAGCTGTAGGCACATCTCGCAAACTAGCGCATCACCATGTGGATCACTGGCGAGGCTTGCCCTACAAGCTTTCACTCTAGCTACTTGAGTGCCACCCCAAATAGCCCGATCCCTGGCATTGTCAACCTCAACCAAAGCAATGCGAGAGCCAGTACGCCCACGCTGCTCCCTGAATGCTTTCGTGTCGTCCGACTATTGTGTTGTGGTTTATGATAAAATATCAACTCCTCTTCCTTCTTCTACCTCAGTCTTTTAGTATTGTTGTTGAAAATAATCGGTGCACCACTTCTTACAATGAGATCATGAACATAAGTTACACATTTTGGCTGAAGAGCGATCTAAGAGTTTGTGACAACCCTAACTATGAGCTAACTTGCATAAATAATCACACCATTCTTCATTTGTACTCGGGCAAATACTCTATGCGGTGCATCAACTATATTAACTACCTTGGCCTAAAAAAGAAATTATATATTCAACAATTATAATTTTTACACTTGACTTTTTTATAATCGAAAAGGAAAATTCGAAAACATGAAAAGTAGAGAAAGGCCTCGCACATTCTACGCATCTTTTTGCGCGCGAGATTTCACGAATATCCTTTGCGCGTTTAGCATTTTTGCCTTTTCCCTTCCTTTGTGCTCGTCTCGTATGTTAACCGGCTTTTGACTTTTCAGACGACCAATCCCAATCTTTTCCTTCTCTCACACGTCCCATTTTGTGGTCGCTACATCCCAAATCACTCACTTCCTCACAAATTAGTTTCGTAGTAAGAGATTTTTCCTTTTCTCCCTCTTTATCTCAAGAAACAAAGCAGCTGAAGTTATTCCTCTCCATCTTCAGCTCTCTTTTGCATCTCCACACTAAACCATAGAGTTTCCTACTTGATTCGTGTTCTCTCCTATTATCTAACCAATGCCCAAAGATTAACTCCTTTTTCTTCTCTTTCTTCTTCTATATCAGTCTTTTAGCATCGACTTTGAAAATAATTAGTGTACTAACTCTTGCGGCGAGGTCAAGAACATAAGGTATCCATTTTGGCCAAGGGGCAATCCAGAAGCCTACGTTGACCCTAACTATGAGCTAGCCTGCTTAAATAATCAAACCATTTTGAATTTGTATTCAAGTAAGTACTATGTACAATATCAACTATACCAACTACACAACTAGGGTTGCCGATGTAGGGATGACAAGGGGCAATTAATCGCCTTTTTCTCTCTGCTCTTTGTCATGCTGCAACTTCAAAAAACATGATTCGTATAGTTGCACTAAATACAAGTTATACGAATTCTATGGTCAAGAGTTATACAAGACCATTTCGATTATGAATTGCATGAAGGCTATTGCTTCTTGGTTTTACATTGACACTTCATCATGCCCTAACGGGATCGAATTTTCCAATTTTTCTAGTACAAGAAGGCAATTATATGCGATGATCAATGCGAATGCCTCGAATGCGGAACTGCTTGCACTATAGAGCTTCTGCCAGTGATACCATGGGGGGCTGATGGCAATAATCTTCGATCTTATGCCCAAATCCATGAACATATGGTTTATGGATTTGAACATTCATGGCTTCCAGTGGCGGGTAAGATGCATTGCCAACATCATTTTTGGTGAGACTCAGCGGCAAATGCCAAATTTGGTGCGGACCCAAGAAAGGTAAAAAAATTAAATTTGTTCAGTTTTCTTAACCAAAAAAAAAAAAAAAAAGTTGTGAGGATATATCTGGTTAAAATCTTTGAAATTTGATCTAAACTAGAAATTGAGCTTGGTCATATGTATATCTTTTCACAGCCCATGTAATTTGAAATACCCATTAAGATCAAATAGTTTGGTAAATGATGTTGTGTATTTAATACATACAATAATAAATTCATTTATTTATTTATTTATTTAATTCGAATTCAACCAAAAAATGTTAATGAATTGAACCAATAAACTAACTGCTTGATTTTGGTCTAAATAAGCGTCTTTTGAATTTCTTTAACTTTCACTTGTTACATGTTCTCTCTTTTGCAGGAATTTCCGGCTATTTGTTTTTTGTAGGAAATTTCGGCTGGGTATTCTTACTCTATGTCATTGGTAAAATTACAACAATCTTCTCATTATGAATTGATTTGATGTTTCTAAATGCAAACAATTTAACACACCCACAATTTTCTAATGTAGCTGTGAAATTCATCTTGGGAATCCCATGGGGGTGATGATTTTGCTAATACGCAAATGGATGGGAAGATACTTGGCAATGGATCAAAACATTGAAGAATTTTTGCAAACCAATAATAATTTCTTGCCGATAAGGTACTCTTTCTCGGACATTAAGAAAATCACGGGCGGCCTTAAGGAAAAACTAGGCAAGGGAGGGTATGATTTTGTTTATAAAGGAAGACTCCGAAGTGGCCAAGAAATGGCTGTCAAGATTCTAAAGAAGGGGAAATTGAACGGATAGGACTTCATTAACAAAGTGGCCACCATAGGAAGGATTCATCATGTTACTGCGGTCGGACTCATTGGTTATTACTTCGAAGGCTTGAAACAAGCTCTTCTCTACGATTTCATGCACAATGAATCCTTGGATAAGTACATTTTCACACGAGAAGAGGAGAATTCTCTTGTTTACAAGGAAGTGTACAAGATTGCTCTTGAAGTGGCTAGAGGGATCGAGTATCTTCATCAAGGATGCGATATACAAATTCTACACTTTGATGTTGAGCCTCACAACATTCTTATTGACATGGATTTCATTCCAAAAGTTTCCAAATTTGGGGTCGCTAGATTGTATCAAATGGACTTCAACACCATGACTCTGACTGCTGCAAGAGGAACCTTGGGATACATGGCTCCAGAGTTGGTCTTCAAGAACCTTGGGGGTGTTTCTTACAAAGCTTATGTCTATAGTTTCGGCAAATTGCTAATGGAAATGGCTAATGGGAGAAATAATTGGGACGCAGTTGCAAAGTGTTCTAGTAAAACTTACTTTCCTTTATTGGTTCATGATCAACTTAGTGAAGGAATGGACGTTCTATGGAAGAAGCAAGCGAGGAGAATAGGAGAATAATAAAGAAGGTTATAATAGTTGCTCTTTGGTGCATACAATTAAATCCTAGCAAATGTCCTTGGATGCAC
Source organism: Eucalyptus cladocalyx (assembly GCA_017140615.1). Classification (NCBI taxonomy): domain Eukaryota; kingdom Viridiplantae; phylum Streptophyta; class Magnoliopsida; order Myrtales; family Myrtaceae; genus Eucalyptus; species Eucalyptus cladocalyx. The sequence continues at coordinate 5,028,939 of CM029526.1, forward strand.
AAAGTCTTGGAAATGCCTGAAGGAGAGGTAGATGATCTACAAATTCCTATTAAGCCACTCTTTTATCCAATAGAAATGTCAACAAGAGATGATGGAACTTGGACTGACAATGGCAAAGATACTATATTCACTTCATCTACTAGTGAAATAACTTATGAAGATTATCATTTTGAGCATATTAGCACTTGTATTACACGAGTATAGTCACATACCAAAACCATTTGATCTCATGACATATGTGGCAGAATGAAATGTGGCATTGATGATGTTTCACACATAGCTCCCTCTCTTGGCCATCACCATATTGTGTATGTCTATTGCCTATATATATCTTAATCACACCCATATCATGCTTTAGCATTGTTAGTCGAAGATGTCATTGGTTATATAATGTGGATTTTCGGATCCAATAGAAAATCTAGTGAGGACTTTCAGCATAGTGCTATGAGGTGTGAGTTTAGGTTCCGAAGCCTATGCTTAAAAATATAGTTAGCACGTAACCCGCTTTACGAATAATGTTGAAAATTGACAGATGAAGAGATAATAAAGGATTTGGTTTAAAGGAAGGGGAGTACAAGACATAATCAAGAATTTCGATTTAAAGAAAGGAGAGTATGAGACAATTACCTTGATAATAAATGATGGAGACTTCAATTGATTACGTAAAAACTGAACCAAAAATAGTGAGAAATATCAAAAGATGATCTCCCTGAATAACAATAATACATGAGATTTAAGTTCTTATTCTGTTTATTAGGTTAACCATCAGGGGGTGGGGAGTTCGATTCTCCAGATTCTTGGGATTGGGGTGGGGACATTTGAGTGAAGGAGTAGAGTTTCACAACCCACGCATAGCACACACATAATGACTTGTAAAATATACATATAAGATAGAATCATACAAAAAAAAAATATTGGGAGATATGACAAGATGATCTCTCCCAAAAACAATAATACATTAGATTAATAAGATTCTTATTCTATTTATTAGGTTGCTAAAGTTATTTTAGTGGTAAATGTGCACTTAAAAAAGGCTATTGCATGAGATTTGTTAAGGTTATCACGTTAGGAGGAAATTTTATTCAAGAGACGAGAGGAAACAAAATCCCGCTTTGAGAATGCATGTGAAAGTTTATAATTTTTTAGAACTTAATTTTTCCAATTTTAAGATTCTCTTATTTTAGCTAGTAAATGTGCTCCTTGACTGAAGCCCAATAATCATACGAATTTCATGTGAGTATTGGATCGATAGTCATATAATTTCATTTGCATTTTTCTGATTAAGAAGTGAGGAAAAAAAGAATCGAACGGTGCGTTTCCATCATTCACAGTTTTAACTGCTGTTTTCTTCTTGGCCGAAATACAGTATTTCTGTTTTTGGGTCTCCAAAGATTCCGAGCTACACTTTCTAGATAACAGGTCCCTTAACTCGGGATAAAGGGCGAAATGACAAAAAGTCCAGGGGACCAAATCCGAAATAACAGAAAGGTCGCGTCCTTGGATGCAAAAAAGTTGCCTCGCTAGTCGTCGCTATTTGCTTCCTTCCAGAAGTCTCTTTTGCTTTAGCGAGGGAGGTCGCTTCTAGATTCAAGCGCTCAAACGCATTCAACCGTTACTTCAAAAATCAAGCAACCGAAAAACAAAAAAAACAAAAAAACTCGTCACATTCTAATTTCGATTCTGATTCTGATTCTGATTCTCGTTTATCGTTCTCTCTCGCGGTCTTATCGAGATCTCTTGCTGTTTTCTAGATTCCATCTCCTTCACTCTCTTTTCTCGCGCGCTAAGTTTCTCGAATCGCAGTCCCGATAGGAGGCGAAGACGAAGGCGACGACGGCGAAGGAGGCGATGGGCGGCGGAGGTGACTCGGATGTGACGTGGTGCGGCACGTGCGTGGTGGGGACGCCGGTGGAGCCCCAGGCACACCCCGCGAACCGGCACGCTGCCACGTGGGTCGCCAGCGAGGCCCGCGGCGGTCCCGCCAGCTTCCACTCCAGCTACATGCCCGCCACCCCGAGCGGCTTGGCCTACGGTTACTGTTGTAATCGGCACCTCAGCGGAAGCGGATCGTAATTTTGCAATTATGTCTGGAGCTATAGAAATCGATCGAAATAAAACGAGGAACAATGAAAGGGACAAGACACCAGAAATTTACGTGGTTCGGTCCGAATGTCGGAACCTACGTTCACGGGGAGAGCCAGCAAATCAATCAACTATAAATCGGAAAATCACAGGATTATAATCACACACATACACTCAAGTATTTCCCAGCCCTATTTTATACCTGATACCCACGATGTTTAACAAAACAACTCACTCACTGGACTCGACTCCGCACAAACCTCTATGAGCTCTTTTCTCTCGCTCTCTCTCGATTTCTTTCTGTTTTGCTCTATGTCTCGCATCTTCAGACGTCTTCTCCTTCTATAGGGAGAACGGCATAGGACAAGACAAAACAAATAAATGGCCTCATTAAATGCTGCAGCGCAGGCGCCCACAAGACAAGCCGCAATCGGCACCGAACGCCCACCATATTTGTAGGCATGCATGCAGATCATGCATGTGCATGGGCGAGCATTTAATGAGGCGGCAGAGATGAGGGATGATAGTCAGAAACGCGTGCCATTGATCCGTGAAATGAGGCGGGCTGCAGTCTTCAAATTTCTTGTTTATGGAGAGAAGCAAGGGTATGACCATGATGCACTGACACACACACACACACACACGTAGAATAGCTTCTGCCATCCCTCTTTCTTTATCAATAAAATAACAAGAGAAACCCACAAAAGAGAAACCGTAAAAGAGGGAATTCGGCGCCTACAAGTGTTGACCAATTTTCTATGTGCATGGCCATGTGCATGCAGCAGGTGGTGGGTTCTTTTAATATAGAATATTGTTGATCCATTCCTTTGCTTGCATGCTTGAAGAATAAAACCCATGCAGCTTTTGGCTTCTTCCTTCTATGTATACGCACGAAGAGATGGGATTAATGCCGGAACAAGAAAATTCGAAGACATCACAAAGTCTCCCTTGAACTTTGTTATTTGGCCAAACTTATGCGTATTAATCTAACGGGCTCAAACTTGAGACACAATATAACAGTTACGTCCACCTCAACCAGAGTGGCGGCGGCAGCGGCAGCGGTGGCGAGAACCCATACATGCACGTCGCTCCGCTGAATGCCCCCGTGCCGTCCGGCAGGAGTGAGTACTGTCGAGGCAGATGCTTCGCGTTGGGAGTTAGTGATTGGTGATTGTAGGCCTTTGAGAAATGGTTTCAATGAGGCCGACGCTTTGCCGGTGTTTGCAGCTCCGATGGACAGGATATGCGGCGCGTTGAACCGGTGTGGGAAGAGGTTCGAAGATGCTACGCGAAAAGCGGAGACGCTCGCGGACAATGTCTGGCATCACCGTAAGTTGTCTCCACATTTTTTGCTCGCAATATATGTCTGTATAATCAGTTAGGAACATTTTGGATTTGTTCGTGGACACGTACCTGATTGCTTGCTTGCATATATTTTTTTTTTCTCTGTTTGGCACCATGTATTTCATTGACGTCGTTTGGGAATCGGTTCGATTTCGGTCACCACCTAGGAACTAACATACATGCTTCATAATCTGTGCATCCAATCCGCCAATTAGCTCTTGAGTGGCTCAAGTCCCTTGATTATTTATCTAGGGGAGATTCAACTCTAATGTGCGGTGCTATCTTCGGCGCTTATTGTTTTGCTAATCTATGTCGATTCCTACTTACAACAAATTGCCAAATGTGTAACATGGCACTTCTGTGGAGGACATACTTTGTTTTCCATAATTCTCAAAAGCCATCCAGACCCATCGGGCTCTTTGCATGACTGAACGTTGGATTAGATAAATGATCACCTCTTGGCTGTTCGTCTTTTTCCTGTAAAGAAGAAAAATTAGCTTTGTCCTGTAATAGGAAGCACTGCAACAGCATCAATCGATGGAATTGTGATGTTAAGAACTCTATTTATGCCTGACCTCGACCAATTCGGAATTGTGCTATGTTTGTGTGAAACAGTTAGAACCAGCCCTAGCATCACAGACGCGGCAATGGCTCGACTGGCTCAGGGGACAGAAGTGCTTGCAGAGGGGGGACAGGATAAAGTATTTCAGCAGACATTTGAGATTCTGCCAGGAGAGAAGCTCCTGAAGGCATATGCTTGCTATCTATCCACTTCCATTGGGCCTATCATTGGGACACTGGCCCTGTTTGGCAACATGCCAAACAGTGCCAAATTCTGATTTTTTGTTCCCAGAATTAGTTTGGGACGAGAATCGCGTTTGGTAAAATTTTTGTTCCCGGGAACAGTTTTGGACAAGATTTGAGAATCATAAAAAATTTGATTCTCTGCCGAGAATCAGAAAAAAGAATCCAAATCTTACGTCCTCTGCTCCTCTGCTCGACAGTCTCTCGTCCTCTCCACTCTCTCGTCCTCTCATCTCCTCTGCTCACAATCTCACTCTCCTCTGCTCAGTCTCACTCTCTCATCCTCTCATCTCCTCTACTCAGTCTCACTATCTCCCTCTTCAAGAACGGTGACGGCGAGCTCCTCAAGAATGGCGACGTCGACTGCTGCTTCTTCATCGTTGAAGCTGCTCGTTCAAGGTGAGTTCCTTTTGTGGTGGTTCTTCGTCTGCGTTGGTTGGCAGGAGCGACCCCCGGGCCTGACTTGGCGGGCGCCCTCGTCGAGCTAGCCGAGGAGTCGCTCAGTGGGCGCCCTCGCCGATTCTAGCTGAGGGGTTGCTCGGCGAGCGGCCCCCAAGCCCGACTCGGCGGGCGCCCTTGCTGAGTTGGCCGAGGTGTCGCTCGGCGAGCGGCCCCCCGGCCCAACTCGGCAGGCGCCCTCGTCGAGCTAGCCGAGGGGTCGCTTGGCGAGCGCCCTCGTTGATTCTGGCCGAGGGGTCGCTCGGCGAGCGGCCCTCGGGCCCGACTCGGCGTGTGCCCTCGCCGAGCCGGCCGAGGGGTCGGGCGGCGCGCGGCCCCGGCCCGACTCGGCGGGTGCCCTCGTCGAGCTGGCCGAGGGGTCGCTCGGCAGCGCCCTCACCGATCCCGCGAGGGGTCACTCGGCGAGCCGCCCCCGGCTCGACTCGGCGGCGCCCTCACCGAGCTGGCCGAGGGGTCGCTCGTCGAGAGGCCCCCGGGCCCGACTCCCGCGGGCGCCCTCGGCCCGAGCTGGCGCCCTCGTCGAGCCGGCCGAGGGTCGCTTGGCGAGGGCACCCGCCGAGCCGGGCCCGGGGTTGCTCGCCGAGCGACCCCTTGACCCGACCGGCGAGGGCGCCCGCCGAGCTGGCCGAGGGCAAGTGACGCCGAGGGACCCCTGCGCCCGACTTGGCAGGCACCCTCGCTGAGCTGGCTGACGGCGAGCGACGGCGAGCGGCCCAGGCGTCGCTCACCTTGGGCTCGACTCCGGGCGCCCTCGCCAAGCTGGCCAAGGGCAAGCGACCCCTGGGCTAGCTCGGCGAGGGCGCCCGCTGAGTCGGGCTATTGCCGATTCTTTGCGGGGAGAGCTTATTGTTGTTTTGATGTCGTGCAGGGGTTACGTCGGGATTCACAGCTCCGATTTCAAAGACTTCCTTTTGAAGCCAGAGTTGATTCGTGCTATTGTGGACTCCAGTTTCGAGCACCCATCTGAAGGCAAACTTCATACTCATTGAACTTCTTTTGATGTTTATGTATTGGTCGTCGTCGACCGGATCGTTTACGTGTTGCATGTGTGTCTTTCTTTGTTCTATCGGTTTTATATATTTTGATAAGATATTGTGGAAGCAAAGAGCAGATGATGGCAAATGGAGGGAAGGAAAAAGAAATAGAGCGTGACGGGTCGTAGTTGGGAGTGACAATTCTAACGTCCTTGAATGCCGCAAGTGGGCTGAGAGGTCAATTGCAATTCATGTTCATGTATTGGTTTTTGTTGTGATCCGCCCGCTCAATTCGGATTGGGAGTTATGATTGTGATGAGGCGCGAATAGACAAAGGCTCTAGTGCTGAGTACATCGGTTTTGAGCTTGGGGAAGTGATATTTGTATTGTGAAGTTGGCTGATTAGGCATTTCAGGGTTGGGGGAAGTCGTAGACTGTGTTGTGTAGCTGTAGTGCCTGGTTCAATGGGGCAAACTATACCTGAATGATCCCTCTCATGTGTACATTTGGATGTTTTCAAAGTATATAACTGACGGTATTGTGTTGTTTTCTGGTTAGTTTTGTTAAGCTAATGAACTGTAGGTTGTAGGTTTCCATGGAGTAGCTTTATGCAAAAGAGGAGGCTCATGTTGTTTACTTATTCCCTTTTCATCACATTGCATTAAATATATAGCTTTTTAAGTTCACGTAGGATGTTAGAAATAAACTGAAATATTATTTTGAGTTGTTTCCTCAAAGTGTTCTCATCTGATTTTTTCCAGGCTGTTGATTCTTTTTTTAGGTTAGCTGGAAGTTGTTGGTTTGAAGTTGTGGGTTTGCATTTGAACAAGAAGCCATATCGAGTGAGTTTCATTGGAGCCTCTTTTTTGTTTTTTCCCTACTAACCCAGTTACACTTTATCTTCCATGATAGTTTTAAGTGTCATCTCAATTAATTTATATGATGCTCAATCAAGGTAAAATGGCATCCCAGAAAGATGTGTTCAATGCAAAATGGATTGAGCCTTTAACCAACTTGTTTGTAAGATTGTTGGTTGAGGAGGTTCAAAAGGGAAATCACACGACTTCCACTTTTAACAAAGTAGGATGGAATAACATACGAGCTTAATTCAATAAATAGTCAGGATACCAATATAACCTATTGCAGTTGAAGAATAAAGTGAACAAACTGAAAAGACAGTATGGTAGTTTTAAGAAGCTCATTTCACAATCTGGCTTTGGTTGGGATAATGTGAATGGCACAGTTGTTGTTGACGATCCAAGTATTTGGGACTCTCACATCAAGGTATGTTTTAAGTTTCAATCATTTTGATATTATAATAAATGTAAGTTTTAGAAGATTTGATTATGTTATTGACATATGTCATTATTGTTACAATTGCAGGATAATAATGACTGCGCAAAATTCAAAAATGATGGATTTCCTCAATATCCCGAAATGTGCATTGTAGTTGGTGATACATATGCTACTGGAGAGCATGCCACAGGAAATGCCGAAGATGTGATGTTGTTAGAGGATGGTGGCAATGGTGGTGGCAATGCAACTGGTGATCCAGAGGACTTAGCTGATCACCAAATTGATGAGGACATTTTTACATCCCAATATACTTCTACTTCCATTCATAACAAGCACAGGTTGGATAGGACTCCAAATGTCAAGAGGAGAAGAAATAGTCCCTCATTTGATATTGCAGACACATGCAAAGCTATCCAAGACATGCTCAAAGTTAGGTCAAGTCAATCGGAGTGGATCTGTTAGCTCACAAGTCACACCACCACCACCACCACCTGAAGACCCCTACTCCATATCAGTTGTGGTTGATATTCTGGTTAATATGAATGACTTGGACCAAGATATGTACAACAAAGCAATGGAACGAGCATGTGGTAGTGCTGTATGGAGACAGGCTTTCATCAAAACACCAGCTGAAAGGAGACATGGACTTCTTCAATATCTATTGTAGATGTTGAGATGTGTTTTATGGATTGCATGTGCTTTCACTTAACTATGTGATGAAGTTGTTCAAACTCTTTTGTGTTCTTGTATGGATAATATGGATTATGTGAGATTTTTATATTTGATCTACTTCTACTTTAGAACTTAAATTGTTAAGAGCATGTTTGGATTTTTTTTTCATATTTCTTTATTAATGTTATTATATTTGTGTGATGATATAGGTACTATGGAAGATGGATCAAATAGTATATCTAATGAGCAAGTACAATCAGTTGACCAATTCTTGGATGACGGTAATCTTGACATATTGATACGATGGTTATGCATGGTTGCGATGGATATATCCGTGCATACGAAAGAACCTATTAGGGACAACAATCTATCAGGATCGGAATGGATGAGAGAGCTTATTTGTGGACATTCAGATAGAATATATAAAGCCTTCAGGATGGAGATGCATGTTTTTCTTAACTTATGTGATTTGATGAGGATAAGAGGTTGGTTGAAAGATAGTCGGTATGTTAGGATAGATGAACAAGTTGGGATCTTCTTATCTTTGGTTGGTCATAATAACTCAACTAGAGATTTATGTGAGAGATTTCAACGTTCAGGACATACAATCAGCACGTATTTTAATTTAGTGTTGAAAGCAGTTCTCAAACTTGCTAAAGAGATTATCAAATCACCATCATTTGATGTTGTTCCACCGGAAATTCTTATGAATCCTAACCATGCACGATATTTCAAGGTATAGTTTTCATATCAATTGTGGATCATCAAATATATGTAGTTGATAATTTTTGAATTTTCATATATTCACATGATTTTTTTTTTCGAAATAAATTCACAGGATTGCGTAGGTGCTATTGATGGCACCCATGTAGATATTACCGTTCCCAGATCTCAGCAAATCCCATATAGAGGCAGAAGAGGAAATACCACTCAGAATGTGTTATGTGTTTGTTCGTTTGATATGAAATTTACTTTCGTATATTATGGGTGGGAAGGATCTGCCAATGATTGTCGAGTGCTTTCAGCAGCACTTGCGACTCCTTAATTGCAATTTCCTCGACCACCACCAGGTATATGATTTGATTATAAGGAAAGATTCATTTTATGATTGTTTCATCATTGTATATCATAATTAATTTGTGTATATATATTATAGGCAAATACTACATGATAGATTCTGGTTATGTAGCACGGCCGGGATTTTTAACTCCATTTAGACGTGAATGGTATCATCTGAACGATTATAGGGGGAGTGGAAGACGGCCAAGGATAGCAAGAAAATTATTCAACTATAGACATTCTTCTTTAAGAAATGTCATTGAGAGGTCATTTGGGGCATTAAAGAATCGCTTCACCATTTTGAGACACATGCCTCCATTTACAATGAAAAAGCAAGCACTTATTGTAATTGCATGTTGTACTCTTCATAATTATATTCGTGATCAAGACAGGATGGACAAAAACTTTTCCTGATATGGAGATCCAGAGTACCCATATGGAACTATAGAAGTGGATGTTGTAGATGATACATCAAATGAGGAAGCAATGGAGATAAACATACTTCGGACAAGTATTGCAAATCAATGGCAAGGGATTATAATATGCCGGAGATTTAATAACTTTATGTTTCCGATCTTTGTAAATTTTTTTTTAATTATTGACTTATTAAAGCCAATATTCAAAGTTGAACAATGGACTACGTTACTTTATTATTCATTTATGGATTGTAATGATGAGTTTCTCGTTAAAGCCTTTTCTTTGTTTCAAAGAGTCCTATTAGTTTGAAGAGTTTTATCTTCTTAACCATTGAGTGTTCGGTTTTTGGGGAAGGGAATATATATATATATATATAGAGAGAGAGAGAGAGAGAGAGAGAGAGAGAGAGAGAGAGAGAGAGAGAGAGAGAAAAGTATATTGGCTAAATTAAAATTAACATGGAGTACCTTTATGAAATTTAAAATGGATTAGATATTTAATCATATAAAAGTAACTATTAATTGATAATGAGAAATCACCATGATAAAAAAAAAAAAACTCTTATTTAAATATAAATAATATTAAAATTCTAAGAAAACCAAATTTAAAATAACAACAATTTTTCATTTTATTTTCATTTTATTTTTATCTATTTTTGATTTGTATATTTTATTTTAATTTCTTCCTATTCTGAAATATATATATTTAATTTTATATTATAATTTAGTATTTATATTTATTACATATTTTAGGGATATTAGTATAGTTTATGCTATGGTTTATTATTTACTATTTAATAAAAAATTGATTAGTTAATATTTTTATTACTTACTATAAAAATATAATTGATCAGTGAATGATTTATGAAAATTCAATATCAAATTTACATTCATCTAAAAAGGTAATTAAAAAGAATTAGAATATAAATTTTATTCTAGAATCGTAAAATTTTATTTGTTACCAAACGCATTTCTTTTTTTTTCTATTCCGTAATCGAAATTTTATTCGTTACCAAACAAATTTAAAATGCTTAGAATCGATTCTTTAACAAAATAAAAAAGAATCATTTTTTATCGAATCTACTCCTGGAATGTAATCGTTACCAAATAGGCCTTATATATCGAACAAGAGACTGGCATTTTTTCTAAATCATGATGAGTTTTTATGCATTCCAATTTCATAGCCTAAGTTATTATTTTCGTTTCCCCCCGTTATTATTAGCCAGAGTTATCATTATCGTTGCCCCTCCTGGGAGAATCTTAGTTATCAAGTACGCCCGCCCACTTTAGAAAGACCATCGACCCTTGATTATCCTTCTTTTCCGTTAGCGGCCCAAAGATTTCACATCTCAGTTTCCAAGTCATGTCACGCAATTCACGATCTCATGTTTAGCCCCAATATCCCGCCCACTTTAGAAAGACCATCGACCCTTGATTATCCTTCTTTTCCGTTAGTGGCCCAAAGACTTCACCTCTCAGTTTCCAAGTCATGTCACGCAATTCACGATCTCATGTTTAGCCCCGATAGAGCTCCACCATGTGCGGAATCATAAAAGTGAAAACCTCACCCAAAAATAAATAAATAAATAAATAAAAATAATAATAATAAAGAAAAAATAGAGACAAAAGAAAAAATAGAGAGTAATTTCATCCTCTCGCGGGTATTGTTCACACGGTTCCTTTCTACAGGGTTCCTGCGGGTACGTACTGTTCATCCGGCTGGTGTGCAGCTCATTCCCGGAGATCTAGCCATCCGTTTTGGCTGAAATTTGGAGGGTAGGCTCCTCTCACCTGCCTCCTCATCTCCACCGAACGGATTTGTCTAGTTTCACCTACAGCTCCAGATCTCGCAATCCCTAGGTGGTGTGCGTGAGCAACTCATCTGGTTTGCTTGCTGCGTGGAGCAGGGGTCTCGGCTAGTTCCTGGGCCCATGCATTGGAGGGTAGAGTCGCCTACAGCTCCTTCATTGTTCCTCCAAGCCATTCCTCCTCCCTCAGCCTACAATCCTAGGTTTGGGGCTCAGGGGCTCTCAGACTGAGTTATCCCGCCATCTGCTGCTTCGACCGTGGGCTTCTTGGGGGGTAGAGGCTTCGAAGATTGGTAGGCTTGGTCTCCTTTCTACCTCTCTAGGAGCTTTACTCCTTCCCTCCCCTGTTTGGTCTCATTTCTCAGCTTTCCATGGATGGGCTTTTGCTATTATTCCTGCGAGTCGAGCTAGCTGGTGCAGCCTACTCAGTGGTCTGTTGGGTTTCTCAAATCAGGAGCAACCAGCTTCTCTCTCTCCTTGGTGCCACTGAAGTCTCCTAAGTACTCCATTATGCTCTGTATGGCCTTTTGTTTTGATCGTGGACTGCATTCAAGGTATTTGTGAAATGGCCTAAACCATGGTTGGCATGGATGGTATGTCCCGCGAGGCTCAGCCTTCTATGGCAACATCTCGGGGCCGGAACCCCTTTTTCCCTGCTCTGTTCGGCCCTTCCAAAGTCGACCAAGCAAATCGAATGGGCAAGTGTCAAGGGCCCGCTACGGCCCCTCCCCATGCTGGTCATTCTAGAGGGTGAAGTCGCGCTCGGTCCTTTTCTAGGAGACTGAATGGACCTATTCGTGATCTTGGGAACCATAAGGTGTGCCCCACTCGCACTTGGGCAAATGTGGCAAACTCGCTTCCAAAGGTTACGACCTTGTCTACTCTCCTCCCTCTTTTGTGGACAATAAGCCCGTTGTTCACCTTGCGGAGGAAGTATTGGAGGCCTTTGATCCGAAGTGGCATGAATGCCTTATTGGCTATTATGTTGGGAAGAAACTTCATGTCAAACTCATCGAACGAGCCTTGATGCAAACATGGGGCTCGAAGCTAGTGGAGGTTATGGCGGATAATCAAGGATTCTTTTTCTTCCACATCCCGGACCCGGAGTTCCGAAGAAAGATCCTTGAAGGTGGACCTCTCACGGTTGCAAGGGTTTCCCTTATTTTGCAGCAATGGCAACCCCTCTTAGACTTGAAGAAGGATAAGTAAATCGCCGTTCTGGTGTGGATTAGGTTGAAAAACCTTTCGCTTGATCTATGGTTGGCTCCAGCTATTGGGGGAATTGCTAGTGCCGTTGGTAAACCTCTCTATGTTGACCAACGCATGGAGCAAGGGAAGATGCTCTATTTTGCAAGGGTTTGTGTTGAGATCTATGCAAATCAACCAAGGTGTTCCTCCATGGATGTTTTGAATGGGGTTACGCACTCAATTGCAATTGATTTTGAAGGGAAACCTGTTGAATGCCCCTCATATGGTACATTCAGGCATAGATGCGAGACTCCGGTTGTTGTGGCGGTCAAAGAAGAAGCGGGGAGACTACCTCGGCTCTCCACCGAACCCGTTGCCCCTCTGCAAGCAACCGAACCTGCCCTCCAGCCCTCCATCGAACTTGCCCTGGTTGTTGATAGCAACCCTGAGGAGCCACAACTTCGCTGGTATGAGGTGAAGGGGAAGAAGAAAAAGGCACTGAAGGAAGGCTCCTCTTCCTATTTGCCCTCCTCCTTTGAAAGGGGAAGCCCGCCTTCTCTCAGGGAGTCCACCTCGAAGAACGATATGCCCATATCACAGCACGCAAGGCGTTGAGGAGTGTCAGGGGGTCGAAGTTGGTATCCCGCCCTCCTAGCCCTATTGAGGAGGACCCCGACTCGGTTTCGGAGATTCTCGCTCCTCCTAAGGAGGTGTTGGATCAAGCCGAAGCCTTTAACTTTGGTTTGCTTGGGGCTGCTAGAGAATTGGAAGTCTCGGATAACTACTTCGAGGATGATTTGCTCTCACTTCCGCCTTCCCCGAGAGCCCCTCCCTCTTCAAGGAAGGTGAAGATTATCCAGGAGAAGCTTGCTGCTCTTGATCCAGCTCCCCCTTCATCTATGGCTTCGGCGGTTCCAGTGGCTAACCGGTCGAAGAAGCCGCATAAGCGAAGGTAGGCCTCGACTCTTCTTTCAGCTTGGCTACTTCTTTATCTCTAATTATATATATATATATATCTATTTATGTTTTTCAATTTTTGGAATGTGAGGGGTCTTATGGATCCTCTTAAGCAAGTTGAGATTAGAAATCTTATATCTACTAAAAAGCTTTGTTTGGTTGGTTTGTTGGAAACCAAAGTTCCCGATACTCTCTTTGGTTCCATTTCTGATAGACTGATCTCTGGTTGGAATTGGGTGGCCAATTATGAATTCTCTCATAGGGGGTAGAATTTGGATTAATTGGAACCCTTCTTTGGTGATCTTTGAAGTGATTTCTTCCAATAGTTAGGTGATACATCGCAAGTTGAAATTTCTTACGCCTGACATTTGTTGTTGTGTCTCTGTGGTATATGCTGAGCATACTTTTGTAGCTCATAGGCCTCTATTGGCAGACCTGGTACAGTGGAATTCTGTGTTCCAGGGATCCGCTTGGCTAGTGGCAGGAGATTTCAATGCTATCAAAGATCTTTCTGATCGGATTGGGGGTTCTAACACCTGAATTCCTAGTTTTGATGACTTCAATCAATGTTTGTTTCAGTCTAAGCTAGAAGATCTTTGGTATATTGGCTTTCGCTTTGCTTGGTCTACTTCCTCCGAGGCTAACCGCAAGGCTAGGAAAATCGATCGAGTGCTTGTAAATGCCAAATGAAGCTAGGATTTCTCTTATTCGGAAGCTTCTTTCCTTGCGCCATGTATTTATGATCACATGCCCATGGTGGTTAGAGTGATACGGCTGGTGTTTTCTAGAAAACCTTTTAAGTTTTTTGACTTCTGGACCAAACACTCGTCTTACCATAGCATTGTCTCATAATTTTGGGGTACCCCGTGTGTTGGTGATCCTATGTTTAGGCTAGTGAGAAAAATGAAGATTCTTAAGGGCCGTTTGAAATAGCTCAATAGAGAGTCTTTCTCTAATATCTCTAAGAGGGTTACAATAGCGAGAAGTGCTCTTAGGCTAGCCCAGTTTGGCCTATAGCATGATCCATCTAGTGAACTTCTTGCTGATTTGGAGAAGACTCATCCGAGGAATTTTTTGGAGTTGAGGAGCTAAGAGTCTTTCTTTAGGCAGAAGTCCATAATGAGGTGGCTCAGGGAAGGTGATCGAAATACCAAATTCTTTCACTATTCCGTTAATAGGAGACAACTAAAAAACATGATTCTTTCTGTTATGGACACTTTTGGGAATATTATCTCTGAGTCGAGTTTAATGCAGCAGACTTTTGTCTCATTTTCAGGAGCTCTTAAGACCGAAACCTTTGTCTTCCAGCCCCTCCTTGCAGGATATTCGGGAGGTCATATGATGCCCTCTCAAGGATGATCAGACCAACTTCCTCTCTCGTTCGTTTACTGATGTGGAGATTCATGACACTTTGTTCTCTCTACCTCATGGGAAAGCTCCAGGGCCGAATGGTTTTGGTGTCGAGTTCTTTAAGCATAATTGGGAGTTGGTAGGACCTTTGGTCACTGAAGCGGTCAAGGATTTTCTCACCACGGGGAAACTTCTTAGGGAAAATTAATAATACTATTCTGGTGTTGATCTCGAAAGTTCCTAATGCGACGTCAGTCAATGATTATAGGCCTATTGCCTATTGCAACACCTTATACAAGTGCATTACCAAAGTCTTAGCTAACCGGATTGCTGCAGTCCTTAATGATATTATTAGTCCGTATCAAAATACTTTCGTTAAAGGTAGGCGTATTAAAGATAATATACTTCTTGCTCAAGAGTTATTTGCAGGCTTCCATCTTGATCTATACGTGCCCAAGTGTGCGGTGAAGGTGGACTTTTGGAAAGCTTATGACACAGTAGACTGGGACTTTCTTGAGTTGGTCCTTCATGCTTTTGGTTTCCCGGATCATTTTATTTGGATTATCATGGTCTATGTTTGCACTCCCAAGTTTTCAATCTCTTTAAATGGAGAACTTCATGGGTTCTTTCCTAGTGGTAGGGTCCTTCGCCAAGGGGATCCGATATCCCCCTACCTATTCACCTTGGTTACAGAAGTATTTTCTGGGATCCTAAGTGCGCGGGCCAGGGAACCAGATTCAAATTCTTTTGGAGATGCAAGACTTTGGGTCTCTCCCACCTCTTCTTTGCGGATGATGTTTTCCTATTATGCAATGCCGACTTGCCTTCCATATCTCTCTTGAAGGATGGTTTGGATACATTCTCTGCATGGAGCGGTCTTAGACCCAATTCAAATAAGAGTGAGGTCTTTCTTGCTAGAGGAACGACAGATCTGCGTAGAGAGATCATCCTTGCTCTTGGCTTCATTGAGGGGACTCTACCAGTGCGGTACTTAGGAGTTCCTATTATCTCCTCCCGGCTCGAAAATGCGGATTATGTCTCCCTGGTTGATTGTATAACCAACAAGGTTCAATCATGGACTCAGAGTTTCCTCTCCTTTGCTAGTCGTCTTCAGCTTATCAGGTCAATTCTGCATGCAATCCAAGCCTATTGGGCGAGTGTTTTTACTATCCCTGTTGCTGTGCTGGATCGCATTGAGTAAATCTTGAGACAGTTCCTTTGGAAGGGCCCTGGACTAGGGAGGGGTGGTGCTAAGGTCTCTTGGGATGATGTTTGCCTTCCAAAGGAGGAAGGTGGTTTAGGGATTTGTCGGCTGAGGGATTACAATAAAGTAGCTATATTGAAACACATTTGGATCCTGTTTACAGACAAGGAATCCTTGTGGTGTAGGTGGATCCATTCGACATTTCTGAAAAGGAAGAGTTTCTGGATGGTTAAACAACCCACCTCTTGCTCTTGGGTGTGGAAGAGAATCCTCCATCTTAGGATAGAGTTTCGGCATTCTTTTCACTGGAGCATAGGGGATGGCCGTTCTATGTCCTTATGGTTCGACAATTGGCACCCGAGAGGCCACCTCAACCTTTTATTTTCGGACTCATTGATCTATAGTTCTGGTTTACCCAGGCTCGCTACGGTGGAGGATCTTTTCTCGCCAGCTAGTCAGTCCATTCAAGCAATACTAGAGTCTTGGGAGCAACCTCTCCCTTTTTTTATCACAAGTACTGGATCGCTTTACTTGGGTAGGAAGTACTTCCGGTTTATTTTCAGTGGGGTCGGCATGGCACCTAATTAGGACGAAGAAACCTCAAGTCAAATGGGCTTCTTTAATATGGAATAATGCTATTACCCTAAGATATTAGTTCAATCTCTGGTTTATCTCCAAGAATCGGCTCCCCATCCAGGCCCGTCTTTTATCTTATGGCAGGATTGGGGATGCGGTTTGTGTTTTTTGCAAATTGACGCCAGATTCGATTGATCATCTGTTTTTTGATTGTAGCATTACAGCCAGTTGTGCATTTCTTTGGGTGGCTCGATGCAACCTTCCTTGGCGTAAAAGCAGTTGGGCCAATAACCTTCGCTGGGCTTTGAAATTTTTACCCGGAGAGGACTTCTATTACTCCATTGCCTGGTTTTCCTTTGGAGTGTTGTGCCATCTTATTTGGAAATATAGGAATAAGATCCTTTTTAGGAACCTTACATTCACAGTCCCGGTTTTGAAGAATCACCTCATTAAGGTGGTCAAGGATAAGGCCTTGACTTTTACGAATGTGGAGGACAATCCAGGAAATAGAAGACTTCAACATAGCTGAGGGATTGACCCTTGCATCTTTCATTCATCCTTGGCAGTTCCTTAGGAGTCCTACTGTGAAGTGTTTGCTATATGGGATTCTTCTCTTCCTCTGGCTGCATCCTGCATTGTTCTTGGTTGCCGTTTCGGGCTCTAATGTTTTTGTGTTGGGTTTTGGGCTTGGGTTGCCATTGTTTGGCTGGCTGATCGCCTTCTTCTGTTTTGGTTCTTTAGGAAGTGGCCGTCTTTGTACTGTTTGTGCCTTCTAGCTTTTGTCTTGTTGGCTTTCCTTTTATTTCAGCACCCTTCCACTCATTATGCTTTGTTCGTATTGAGTGTAAGACGGTGCCGTTGCTTGTACATGTTGGCTTAGCTTAATACATTTACCGTTCACTAAAAAAGAAAAAAAGAAAAAATAGAGAGTGAAACGGGAGAGATAAAAACCCGGAGGAGGTTTTTGCTTTGTTGTGCACTCACACAATCGCAGTCACGCTCAATCTTCCACTCACCTCCTTTCTTCCCCTTCCTCCTTTTCCTCTTTGCAATTCTCATCTCATCTTCGTCGCTCAGCCCCTTGCATTCGGCTTCCCTCTGCCATCCCCCCCTCCACTGCCACCTCCAGCTCCGCTCCTTCTTGCACTCTCAGACTCCCTCGGCTTTTGCCACTCTCTCTTTCTCTCTGTCTCATACTCCGATTTGTTGACCGGCAGGTGCAACGCTTTGCAGGGGTTTGCAAAATCAATGAGCAAGATATGCGGCTCATTGGACAGGTGTGGGAAGAGGTTCAAAGATTCTACGGGAAAAGCAGAGGTGCTTCGCGGACAATGTCTGGCATCACCTTGAGTTCTCTCTACATTTTGTCTCGCTAAACATGTTGTTATAATCAGATAGAAACATTTTGGATTTATTCATGGAGACTTGTCTAATAGATGATTGCTTGCTTGCTTGCTTCCATATATTTATCATTCTGTCTCTGCAATCTACGTGATTGCTATTGGAGTAATCATTCAGTCCAAGCAGTTTGGTTCTTTGTTCTTAATTGACTTTGTTTGCCCAGCACGGCGGCCTCACAACATTTTGGTCTTATGGTATTGGTAATCAGTTCAAACGATCAGCCATCAGCTTCTTTTGCAATTACTACCTCGGAACTTAGATACTTGCCTTATAACCTGTGCATTTAGGGTGTGCATGGAAACACTTCTGTTTCTTTTTTGTTCCTGGGAACAGAAACAAAAAAAAAAATGTTTCTGTTCCGGGGAACAGTTTATGAACAAAAGAACGCGTTTGGTAAGTGTAAAAAAAAACTGTTCTTGGAATAAAAAAAGAACAGAAACATGTTTGGTAACTGTAGTCAATTTCTGTTCCTAGAATAGAAAAGGAACGAAACACGTTTGGTAAACGACAAAAAAATTTCTGTTTTTTTTTAATTATTTTTTAAAAAAATTTTAATAAATTTTAAAATTGATATTGAATTCTCATTCTTATGAAATGCTCATTAATTTTATTTTGTTCATGGTTAGTGAAGACAAACATTTTTAGCATGATCATATGGCATATTTCGTAGAAAATTTTGTAATTAAAGTTCGTATCAAATTTTTTCAAGTACATTTTTTTTTATTTTTTAGTTTTAAAGCATATAAACTTGATATTGATTTATCATTCTCATTAAATGCTTATAAATTTAATTTGTGAAAAATGGGGTGTGAAATGAAAAATATTTTCAACATGCTCATATGTGCGCCCTTAAATGAAAATTTCATACATCTCAACATAAACCCTTCCATACATGACATCACAATAATGAAGTAATATAGTTCATTGTTCAACTGCATCACAGTGAATACGTAAAAGCAATATTACAAAAGTCAACAAATCTCATTCATATTGTGATCCATTGCCATTTTATTTGCAATTCTTATCCTAAGGCTGTTCATCCCAGATGACTGCTCAGCTGATGTATCATCTGCAACTTCCCCTCCTGTAGGTCCAAATGGATACTCCGGATCTCCATACATGGAAAAATTTCTGTCCATCCTATCTTGATCACGAATGTAATTATGAAGAGCACAACATGCAATTACAACAAGTGCTTGCTTCCGAATTGTAAATGGAGGCATATGTCTCAAAATGGTGAAGCAATTCTTTAATGCCCCAAAGGACCTCTCAATTACATTTCTTAGTGAAGAGTGCTTATAGTTGAATAACTCTTTTGCTGTTCTTGGCCGTCTCCCACTCCCTCTATATTCGCTGAGATGATACCGTTCCCTTCTAAAAGGAGTTAAAAATCTCGGAAGTGCTGCATAACCGGAATCTGCCACGTAGTATTTCCCTATAACATGATATATAAAAATTTGTTATGATATTCAACCATAATGTAATCACAAATGTCAATATAAACAAAGTAAATACCGGGTGGTGGTCGGGGAAATTGCAATTGAGGAGTTTCGAGTGCTGCCGAAAGCACTCGACAATCGTTGGCAGATCCTTGCCATCCAGCATACACGTAAGTAAATTTCATATGAAATGAGCAAACACACAACATGTTCTGTGTGGTAGTCCCTTTCGTGCCTCTAAATCGAACCTGCTGAGACACCGGGATAATAGCATTTATTTGGGTGCCATCCAGAGCACCTACGCAGTCCTGTCAATTTAATACCAATCTAAGATTATAAAGAATTATGAAGTACATGTATTTGATGGTATAAAGTTGATATAGAAATCATACCTTGAAGTAGCGCTTATGACTAGGATCCATAAGAATTTCTTGAGGGATGACATCAAAGGACGGTGGTTTGATTATCTCTTTTGAAAGTTTGATAATTGCTTTCAACACTTTGCTGAAATACTTGTTGATCGTTTCTCCAGAATGTTTAAATCTCTCACATAAATTTCTATTTGAGCTACCATGACAAACCATAGATAAGAATATCCCAACTTGTTCGTCTATTCTAATATATCGACTATCTTTTAACCAATCTCTTACTCTCATCAAATCACATAAATTCAAAAAAACATGCCTCTCCATCCTGAAGGCTTCATATATTATATCTGAATGTCCAGTAATAATTTCTCTTATCCATTCGGATCCTAATAATTTGCTGTTCCTAATTGGTTCTATTGTATGCACGGACGCGTTAATGGCAACCGTGCACAACCATGCTAGCAATACGGCTAGATCATCATTATCCAAGAATTGTTGAACTTGTTCTACCTCTACACTACATATACTATATGATCCCTCTTCCATAATACCTATATCATCACAAAAATATAAAAACATCAATAACATAAGTCATAGTCCCAATTGAAGATGCCATTACATATAAGTAGGAAGAGTCTCAACACTTAAAACGACATATTAAAAGATAAAATAAGTTATACAATCTCTACGTTACCCCACTCAATTCATAAATCTATTAAAGATGATAAAAAAAAAAAGTCCAATTCTCCTTTCAGGTGTGGATTTAATGAAAGCCACCCTCCATGAGGCACTATCGCATGCCCGATCCACCGCTTTATTATAAAGATCTTGGTCTATCTCAGGCATAGTAAGCATAATATCCATCACAGCAACGACGGAGAAAGGATCCTCAGGTGATGGCATAACCCCAGAGGTCGCAGAGGTACTACCAGATTGACTGGACTTAACTTTCAAAAAGTCTTGGATAGCTTTGCAAGTGTCATCAATACTGTTTTGGGTACTCAACCTTCTCCTCTTAGTAGTTGGAGTCCTATCTAATTTGTGCTTTCCACGAGCTGAAGTTCCAGCATCTTCTGGTGTAAAGACTCTCTCATCAGTGTGGTGATCACCGAAGTCATCTGTATGGCCACCACCAGCATCACCATAGGCATTGCCACCACTGTTGTTACCATATGCATTGTAACCACTGTTGTCAGCACCTACATTGGCATCACCAGTGTCATCTTCCTCCGACCCCGGCCCATCTTCAACATTTGCAATGCCATATTCCCAAGTAGCATATGTACCACCAAATACAATACATAGCTCGAGATATTGGGGAAATCCATCCTTCCTGAATTTTGCCCACTCTACATTCTCCTACAATTTTGACAATAATGACATTTGAGGTATATAATCATACATTTTAAAATTAATATACATAATGACATCAAAATGACCAAAAAGTTAAAAAAAAAAATATAAAAATATATATATATATATATATATATATATATATATATATATATACCTTGATGTGATCTTCCCATATGCTTGGATCGTCGACAAAAACTCTTTTATTGACATTATCCCAACCGAATCCAGACTAAGACATAAGTTTTTGAAAACTGCTATACTGTTTTCTCAGTTTGTTTAGCTTGTTCCGCATCTGGACCATGCTATATTGGCATCCTGTTTGTCTAACGAATTCAGTATGTATATTCCTCCACCCTGCTTTGTTGAAAGTAGAAGTGGTCCGATTTCCCTTTTTGACCTCATCCACCAACAAACCAATAAATATGTTGGTTACAGACTCGGTCCACTTCGCATTGCATGTCTGTCTCTCAAATGCCATTTAATCTTTCATCGGTTGAGCAACATATGAGTTATGAGTTAAATCAATAACATAATACTATATATGCCAAACACAAAATCATTCTCAAGAGATGCAAGCCAAGAAGACTATATAATGACAAAACTGAAAATTGTTGAACTAACTTGTGTAAAACATATCATAAGTTGCATTTTCAGCTACAAGAAGTACATAGTAATGCTACATATAGAATGCACCATGAAATTCAGCCAACACAAGGCAGCATTATCCTTGGTTATACCTTCTTACGATGCCGCACAACCACGCTGTACCCCGACTTCGGCTGGATCTCCCCCTTGGTGGTGAAATCGTCGTTGAACACCCTCGCCACGTGCTTCACCAGCCTGTCCATTCCACATCACCATGAGCAACAAAATAACAATCGAAGGAAACCACATCACCAGCCTATCCATTCAACATCACCAACCCGTCCACCTCGCTAGAGCTGCTGCTGCTCGAGCAGCTGCAGCTGCAGCTTGAACTGCTGCTCCAGCAGTTGCAACTCGAGTAGCTCGCTTGAGCTGCTGCTCCAGCAGCTGTAGCTCAAGCGAGCTGCTGCTCGAGCGAGCTGCGGCTCGAGCGAGCATTGCTCCCCCTTCGGCGCGGCAGATCTGGGCGAGCAACGCTCACTCGAGGCTCGAGCGAGCCATCCCAGATCTGTCGCGTCGAAGGGGGAGCAACGCTGACCGGAGAAGGAGCGCCGAAGGGGGAGCAACGCTGACCGGAGAAGGAGGAGCACCAGAAACGTACTTGGAGTCGCCGGAGAGTCAGCCGAGTGGGAGCCGCCGGAGAGATGGGAGAGACGCCGGAAAAGGGAGAGCACGAGAACGAAGCTTCAGCCGACGATAGCCACGAGCACGCACGAAGGAGAAGAGCTTCAACCGGTGTTCTTCCTTTGTTCCGGTTTTGTTTTTTTGTTCTTTTCGTTTTTGTTCTTTTGTGCCTTCCAAGAAGTGTTTCTTTTCAAAAGAAACAACTTTTTTATGTTTCTTTTTTTTGTTCTTATTTTGTTCCGGGAACAAAAAAATAAAAAAAGAACAGAAACGCAACCAAACGCGTTTATGTTCTTTTTTTGTTTTCGGGAACAAAATCCGTACAGAAGTGTTCCGGAAACGTTTCTAAGAAACGTTTCCATGCATGCCCTTAATCTACCAATTAGCAGTCGAGTGGATCAACTTTGATATGTGGTGCTATCTTCGGTGTTTGTTAACATGGCACTTCCGTGGAGGACATGGTTTGTTTTCTATCATTTTCCAAGGGTATCTGGACCAGCTGGGCTCTTGGAATATAGATGAACGATCATCTATTGGCCAAAGTAAAGAAAAATTAGCTTTGTCCTGTAAGAGCAAGCACTGCAGCAGTTGATGAGCTTGGCTTTGGCTTGTTGTCCGTTCTTCAGTTTATTTGGGAGGGACAAAGCCCGTAATTTCGTTGGTTCTTGTGATGCTACGAACTCTATTCTTGCCTAACATGTTTTTTTTTTTTTTTTGGGTCAAAATTCTTGTCTAACATTGACTAATTGGTAATTGTGCTGTGTTTGGGTTGAAACAATTAGAACTGGCCCCGCATCACCAACGCCGCAATGGCTTGACTTGCTCAGGAGACAATTGGGACATTGCCCAAAGAAAAAGAAAAGAATCATATTCAATTTGCCATGGCTGACATGAGACTTAAGCTTTGTTTGTTTCGTAGAAAATAACTTCTAAGAAAATATTTTCCGAATTTTCTAGCGTTCGTTTCATAGAAAATTAAACAAGTTGCAAGAAACATTTTCCATCGATGGAAAAGTCTTCTAAAATACTAGAAAATGTTTTTCGCTTTTTTCTTTCACTTCTAAACCAAGCACTTCTTTTTACCAAATACATGTACTCAAATGTAAAGCTGTTAAACGGGTGGGTCGGGTTGGGTTTGGGTCGGGTCATTAATGGGTCGACCCAAATTGACCCATTAACCCATTTATGACCCATTTATGTCTAATGTAAATTTTTCAACCCATACCCGACCCGACCCATATTAATAAAATATTTTCATATTTAACCAAATTTTGGAAAACTTATTCTTACATTTTTTTTAAAGATTATATTACTAAAAAACTTCCAAGCAATACAAATTCAATCAATAATTTTTCAATTTTTTATAATTTTTCAAAAAAAATTATTTCTTATATATATATACAAAACTAGTTTTATACATTGGACAATTTTTATAATTTTTAAAATAATTATTTTAAAAAACGAATTTTAATTTTTTATATTTTTTTATTAAAAAATCTAATTTTAATTGTTTTTATTTTTAAAAAATTTAAAATTTTAATTATTTTTATTTTTAAAAATAAAATTTTAATTTTTTTTTTTTTTGTTCTTCTTCTTTGGCCGGCGATCGGCCACAAGCGAGCCTCGAGCTCACCCGGCTCGGCAACGCCAATGAGCTCGAGCTCACCCGACGTCGGCGAGCTCGAGTCTCGCCAAATCCGGAGAGCTCGAGTCTCGTCCAATCGATGAGGCTCGAGCCTCGCCGGACGTCGCCGAGGCCTCCGCCTCGCCCAATCTGGCGAGCTCGAGGCTCGCCGGCGTCGGGCGAACTTGAGCTTAACCCTCGCCGGATCTAGCAAGGCTCGAGCCTCACCGGACGTCGGCGAGGCCTCCGCCTCGCCAGATCTAGTGAGCTCGAGGCTTGCCGAATCGCGAGCTTGAGCTCACCCTTGCCGAATCCGGCAAGGCTCGAGCCTCACTCGACGCCGGGTGAGTTCGAGTCTCGCCAGATCGGCAAGGCTCGAGCCTCCGCCTCGCCAAATCCGGCAAGCTCAAGCTCGCGCGACGCCGCCGAGCTCGAGTCTCACCTGACGGTCACCGGCCATCACTTTGCCGACGACCAGAGGAAGAAGAAAGGAAAAAAAAAAAATTATAATTTCAGTTTTTATAAATAAAAAAATTGTAAAGTTAAAGAGAGGAGAGAGAGATGGTTAGGTTTTGAGTGAAAATAAATTGGTTCAATTTTAATGGGTTGATAAATGGGTCATAAACGGGTCAGAGAACTGACCCATTTAAAACCCATATATCTTAGTCTTGACCCATTAAAACCCATTATGAGTGCTTTATGAAATAAATCTTGACCTATTAATGACCCATTTAACCATAAATGGATTCATAAATGGGTTGCACAACCCATTTAACACCTCTACTCAGATGTATGAAAACGCATAAATCACATTACAACTATATAAAAAGAAAAAAAAAACGTTAAGGTTCATAATTAAAAAAAATAAACATGGGAAAAGTTATTCTTCTTTTAAAAAAATTTAAACAAATTATTTTCAAGCCAGATGCATCATGCTAGTCTCTGCTGAAGGTTATACAAATGTCGACTGTAAGGCTCATTCTAAGCTTCCTATGTCGGGGTGGGATGGGCAAAAATTGCTTGTTTAATTCGTGCATTTGGTACCGACCAAAAAAAAAAAAAAAAAAAATCGTGCATTTAGCATTTTTGCTTTTTCTTTCCTCCAACCTCTATCCAATGGGCCGATCCTGGCCCGGCTCAGGTTCACACTGAGCTAGCTGTTTAGGAGTGGGCCGGCGGCCGTGCCGAGGTCCATCGCAGTGCATGAAGTGTCTCCTTGTGCTTGAGCCGTACGCTGACCGGCTTTCGAATTTTAGGCCGATCATTCCCGCACTTTTCCGTCTCTGATGCGTCCCATTTTGGTCGCTGCAATGAGATCGTAGTCGGAGATTTTTCCTTCTCTCCTCGTCACTTCAAGAAAGAAAGCAACACAAATCATTCCCTCACATCTCAACGCGAAAACACTCCACTTGTGGACAATATATTTGCTAAAAATGATTTGGTTATCCCTACTTCTAAGTATAGATCCCTCCATTGATATCAGAGCAAGAAATGTCACTGGACCATTTGGATGGGGAAGAGGAACTAATCTTAATTTGATATACTCAAGTAAGATGGTCGAATATTATATACATGACGTGTTAAAATATTGAGTCTAAGAAAAGATAAAATAGATTTTGAGATTCACTCCCAAATTAAATTAAAAAATAAACCACAAGTAGGCTTGGCTCGAAGAATCACCAACATATTCATAAAATGGAGCTCTCTTATCATGTAATTATTGTTGTCAAGCATCGACGGGCATACTCTTTTTAGCCCATTCACAAATACCAACAAAAATATGCAATAAAAGTATCCAGGAGAGTCAAAGGATATTGTCAATAAAAATCATACATTTAGTTTTCCTAACAAAAAGATGTTTAAACTGCAAACATCTTAATTTTTTCTTTCCTTTTTTTTTCATCTGACTTTTATATTTTTTTATTTTAATTTAAAGGGTGAAACCTATCATGAAGGCCACACCGTTACTCTCATTTAAATGACCAACGTAACAGTCATCTTCTCATTTTCTAAAGCCAAATTCGTCAAAAGTCAAGTGGAGTTATTAGTGCCATGACGTGTGGGTGCAGTCCAAGTGGGAAGACTTCATGCATAGAAGGAAGTTTCATGAGGACTTCTCCGTAGAAATTCTATGGCACTAAGATTTTTCCACGCCTAATTAACCCCACAAGACCTGCCGCTTCAAGAAGACTTTGACTTTGACCTTCTAGGAGTTGGAGCACTCTCAACCACCAACTCACTAGCAACTAAATTGCAAGATGAGGGTGGTATCACGTTTGATTTGTTACATTTTCAAGACAATATGTGATTTTTATAGGGGCAACGCACCTGAAATGTACTAGGATGAATGGAAGGTATAAATGACGTTACATCTAGAAAAGAATTCAAAACTAGAAAAATTTGGGAATCATAATTTAAAAACAATAAATGGGAAAAATTATTTATTCTGCTAAGATTTTCTTTGAACACTTCTGCATCTCTCGTACGTCCCAATTTTTTGGTCGCTACACCACAAATCGCTCGCCTCCACACAATTGAGTTTGTTGTCGGAGATTATTCCTTCTCTCATTATTACTTTAAGAAAGAAACGGAGCAATACAAATCATTCCTCACATCTTTATTGACTTTTTGTTCCATAAAAAATTAGCTAAAAATTAAATTAGAGAATAGTAGGAGACATCAGAAGATATGATCTGTCCCTTAATAACATTTATAGATTCGATTAATTAAATTCTTATTCCTTTTACTGGGTTGCTATGGTTACTAGTGGCAAATGTGCATATGAAACGATAAAAAAGTTTTTCTTTTCGATTCCATCGTTTGTAGCTATTACAGGTAAATTACGGCCCATAAAATTACAAGTGTAAATGAGTTACGTCCATTATGGTTATAATTACAACTCATGAAGCTAATTCACTACCTACAAATGCCTCCAACTTTACGATAATTTCAGGTAAATTATGGCTAAAATTGATGTCTTTCAGATCAACTCAAATGTTCTATTATGATTTATTTCCGATTAATGCCAAGTGGGCCTTTGGTTTTAGTGATAATGAATACTTCTTTAATAAAATGCCATTCCGTGTAATCACACTCATAATGGTATTCAGTTTTAGTTGTTTGGACTGTTTTAGCACTTCAATTGAGAATCACATGCCTTTAGGTCTCGTGTTTTTTGTCCAAGGCTGAGACACCAGAGTATAATCCTTGAGGTCTCCAGCTTCGGAGCTAGAATCCCCGGTTCAGCCCGACTATCATGTGCTCAAACCTTGAGTCTCCGTTCCGCCCTTGGTCCTCACCGTACCATGCTTAGGCAAAAGAAGCTTGATTTTGGGCGGTGGGGTTGTAGGCCAGCCTCGAGGCCTTAGGATCTCGGGCTTTGGGGACTCGAGTTGACCTTGCCCTCCTCACACAGTCAGTGATAGCAAGAGGTGATGCGCTAGGACTATTCCATGAGTTTGGTGGTGATGGAGTATAATTTTGATGATCGTGGGATTTTATTAAAGGTTGCTAGGTAATTAACTGCCATATTTTTTCGAAAGAAATCCTATCATGTGAAGTGTTCCAGCTCCACCTATAGTCTTTCTTCTAAATGTAAAAATCGATGAAGAAGCAGAGAAATAAAATATCGCGAGAAGGAGCAGGTTGTAGAAGAGCGGAGATTTCGAGGGAGCACTTTTCGTCGATTGGACAAATGACTTCCACGGGAAATGCTTTGCTCGAACTCGAAACCCCAACGAACTTTCCCGCGGAAGGCAGCGACTTCGAATTCGCCTGCCAAATTTGAAAAGTTTGTTCTCCCTTTTATTTCGTTGTTATCTTTTAGTGGGGCTAACCATCTGCGCCTTGTCTGTTACCTGTACATGATAAATATGGAAGATTCCTACCCATGAGCTTGGTATATACAAGTAGTGTTGTCCGACACCAATGCGTCAACAACAAGTAAAAGTTGCGTAACTTTGTTTACCCGAGATTTTGACTAAGACGACTTTGAAAGCCACAATAAGCCATGATTTTTAACCGAATATTTTTAATCTAATTCCTCCAGCAACCTTTTTTTGAAAATGAGCCCCAGTGCTACCTAGTATCACTTCTTCGTCCACTGTATAATCAACATGGTCTAATTCATTCTCAGAACTTAAACAAAATTGACCATTTCATTAAGAAAAATATCCTCATGAGAGTTGAGCGGAATATGCCCTGAAGCGTTAAACCAAAAGCGTTTGGGATGGTAACGGTCCATGCAATTCAAAGCATTCAACATCACCGTTCACAATTTCATATCCCCTTCCATTAATACAAGTTTAATAACAATCTTGGATATTTTCATATAGTCCATAAACTATATTGAACATATACAAAAAATTTAAGGATTATATTTAAAAAGTTAAAAATTTAAGGACAGCATTACACATTAAAATAAAATTTATTAAAATATTGAATAAATTAAAATTTTGGGATAATAACCATTCGTGCAATCATCCCATATTTTTATTAGTACACTTTGAGTTTTGAATTGAGCACAAAGGTGCGTGTCGAGAATGACCCAAAGACGGACGCGCTTGTTGCTCGAGCATCTTTGAATTTTGGCCCATCATTTTCGACGAAGATGACCTGTTTGCCACCTTCCCAAATTTTCTTCTACAAGAATTTCCAGGATAGTTCGCAACCCATGATCTTTTCTTGACCTTTTCCTCCGATTCTCTGTTGCTCGTCTACGCACGTCGACCGACTTTGACTTATCCGTTGATGAGTCCCACCCTAAACTTCATCTTCTTCCATCTTGTGAGATTGGCCGGCCCATTGTTTTGATTCCCAATGGGGGCAACTAACAAGAGGCTACATCGTCTTCAAAAACATCGCTCATTTGTTTATACTAGCTTCCCGACCTGGTTTAATTCGTGACTTGATAAATGCCATTTTCCTGTAATTTCATTTTGTCTAATATCTTCTTAATTGAAACCCTTTGCAAGTGCACACGCAACAAACATTGCAATGCCGAAAAACTAGCACTTGTTCTGTCGTTCTTTATACGAGTAGGAATCATAGAGAAAGATCCCTTCATGCGACAGTTTTACCAACATTTTCAACTAAAAGGCGATCCCAAGAACCGATATCCCACAAAATACGAGCTAGCCCCTACGTATAATTGCACCGTTTTAAATTTGTTTTGGAGCAAGTAACATGTGCAATGGATTGAATACAAAAGCCACACAATCCGGCTCGCAAGGGCTAATTGCTTGTCTCTTTCTCTCCGTCCTTTGTGGCGTTGTCACTTCGGTGATGGTCTGAACTTCTATAGTCGTGGGAGCCACGATAGACATAACACTCCACATTTTCCATGATTGTGGCAATTGTGAACTCTGCAGACCATCGCTTCTCCTCACATGCCTAGACTTTTACACATTTTCCAATCAAATACGAAGACTTTTTTTAAAATTAAGTACCGAACTCTTCAAAATAAAAAATTAACGGTATTAGGTGACGTGGTATTCCATTAAATTTCCATTAGTTGTACACTCAGGACACCAATGTGCCTCATGGAGTATATATGACATGGCAATTCGCCATGTCTAAAATATAGAATGATCGAACAACAAAATGCATTGCTATTATAAATTGTGAGATGTTTCTCCACTTTTCATATATCCAAATTGTTATTTTCAATCAGGAAAGGTCACGTTTAAAATTTACACCTTTCAAACTTTTACCAATCTTTTCTTTATAGTTTGTTTGTCAATATTGTTAGCTGTTTCCCTAAGATTATCCCTCATTTCATGTTGAGAAAATTCAATGATCACATGAAAGATATGGCACATAATCAATTGTTGTGCTATGTATAATTAACATAAGAAAATATTAGTTTTCTTATCTTTCATGACTTAATCACATTTGACTTTTGCACATCTTCAGGAAAATATGTGATCTTAACACGCACAACACACGTGAAATTGAACTACTATTATTATTTTTAAGCAGCACAACACTCTTTCTATCAAAATGATTGAATTAGAAATAATCGAGGGCAAAGAAAGTCCCAATTTAAGCATGGATGTGAAATTTTACGATTTTTGTGAATTTAATTTTGTCACTTTTAAGGTTGAGCTTTTTCAGCAGGTGAATGTGCTTCGTTTCCCGAAGCCCAATAATCATATGCGTTTCGTCAAAGTATTGGACTAATAGTCAGATAACTTCATTTTGTATTTTTTAATTCAGAAGGAAAAAAATTATAAAATAGTGAGTTTCATCATTTACAATCTCTGTTTTTTTTTTTTTTTTTGGCAAGATACAATTTCTCTGTTTTTGGCCTCCAAAAATTGTAAAGAACATTTATAACAGGTTCCTTAATTTGGGATACAATGGTAAATAATGAAAAGTTTAGGGGACCAAGTCCAAGATAATGGAAAGATGCGTCCATGGATGCAAAAAATCACCTGGCTAGTGTTTCACGGCACTCCATCGATCATCACATTCTCAGTCTGATTTCAATTCTCGTTTATCTTTCTCTGTCATCATCTTATTGAGGTCTCTCCCCTCTTACAAATTCCATCTCCCCTCCCTTTTATTGTGCGATAGTTTCCAGAATTGCAGTCAAAATCGACACTTGCGTGGGGATGCCGTTGGAGCCGTGGGCGTATCCCACAAACCAGCACGCTGCCAGATGGATCTCCGATGAGGCTCGCCCCACGAGCTTTCACCTCAGCTGCTTGAATGCCCTTGTGATCGGTTCGATCCCTAGTTTCGTCAACCTCAACCAAAGCGGCGGCGAGAACCTTGCACGTCCAAGTCGCTCCAGTGAATGCTTCCATGCCCGTCTGGTAGGAGTGAGGACTATCAAAGTGTGTTTCACGTTTGAGGTTATAGTTTGGTTGATGATTAAGGCTTTTAAGAATTGTGTCGATGAGGCCTATAAGAAGATGAATAAAAGCAAAGAGATTGAAGGACTCGAGAATGGAGAGAATATTTTTATGTATTCTATTGTCTTCAATGAAAATGAATTGATGTACATCTTCAGCAATTATAATACAAGAGTAAGAGTAAACAAGGAAATTAATGATCCTACAAATCAATCTATTCTAGATCTAATCTTAATTGATCTGTACAAATCGGATTAGAATCAATCAAATATTCTGTCAAGATGCGTATCTTCCAACACTACCCCTCAAGCTGGTGGCTTGTATATGTCTAAGACACCTAGCTTGTTTAGAAGATATGCGTGATGTCTTTGACATAGAGGTTTGGTGAAGATGTCTGCAGGCTGTTCTATTGTCCCAATTCCTCTTGCTTCAATGACTCCTTCTAAGATCTTGTCTCGTGTAAAGTGGCAGTCTACCTCTATATGCTTGGTTCTTTCATGCACTATGGGGTTTGCTGCAAGTTTCAAAGCTACATCATTGTCACAGAATAGCTTTGTTGCCCCTTGTACCTGTATTCCAAGATCCTTAAGAAGACCCCGAATCCATACTATCTGACAAGTGGTTTTGGCCATAGCTCGATACTCCACTTCAGCTGAAGATAGAGAAACAGTGGGATGGTTTTTAGTCTTCCAAGAGAGTAAAGAATCTCCTAATTTGATGCAATATCTAGTGACAGATCTTCGACTCATGGGACAAGTTGCATAGTCCACATCACAATATGTTGTCATCTCCATGTTGCATTTTCTGGACAAGAGTATTCCAAAACCTGGACACTTCTTCAGATATTTCATGACTTTAAATGCAGCATTCAGATGTGACTGCTTCAGACTGTGCATGAACTGACTAAGAGCCTGCACTACATAAGAGATGGCAAGCCTGGTCATTGTTAGGTATATGAGCTTTCCGACAAGCCTTTGATAGCTTGAAGGATCTTCCAAAATGAAGTCATCTTCTTGAGAAGTTCCCTTATCATAATTTGTAGTTGTCAATTTAGTGTTATGTTCAATGGGAATAACAGCTGGCTTGCAACCTGACAAACCTGTTTCTGAAATAATCTCCAATATGAATTTTCGCTAACTAAGCAAAATCCCTTGTTCAGAACGGGCAATTTCAATACCAAGAAAGTACTTAGGCACTCCTAAGTCTTTAATGTGAAAAATTGCATGCATATACTTCTTAAAATCTCCTATGGCAGTCTCATCATTTCCCATAATGAGAAATCATCAACATATATCATCAAATAGATGGATGACATACCTTCAGTCCGCGTGAATAAGGCATAATCATGTCCGGATTGTTGGAAGCCTGCTATTGTAAGAGCGCTTGTAAATTTGGCATACCATTGCCTGGAAGCTTGTTTCAACCCATAAAGGGATTTTCGGAGGTGACAACTTTCTTCTCTCCCTGTCTCCGTAATCCCTAAGGAACGTCCATATAAATTTCTTCATCTAAATCTCCATATAGGAAGGCGTTGTGAACGTCCATCTAGTGTAAGGACTAGTCACGAGCAGCTGCAACTGTAAAAAATGAATGTATTGTGACGTCTTTAGCGACAAGTGAGAATGTTTCATGATAATCAAACCCTTCCTGCTAAGTGAAGCCTTTGGCAACCAAGCGTGCCTTGAATCTTTCAACGGAGCCATTAGCTCGGTATTTGATCTTGTACACCCATTTATAGCCAATTGGTTTACAATTTGGCGGCAATGTGACAAGATCCCATATCTTATTGTCAATCAAGGCCTATAATTCTGCTTCCATGGCCTTCT
Organism: Eucalyptus cladocalyx; assembly: GCA_017140615.1. Classification (NCBI taxonomy): domain Eukaryota; kingdom Viridiplantae; phylum Streptophyta; class Magnoliopsida; order Myrtales; family Myrtaceae; genus Eucalyptus; species Eucalyptus cladocalyx. The sequence continues at coordinate 5,061,268 of CM029526.1, forward strand.
ACCATCTTGGATTAGCATATGCTTCATTATAGCTGGTAGGTTCCTTATCCTCTGATAATCTACTGATACATCATCTATGTTCTGATGATAAATTATGGAAGGAAACATAGGATGAAATTGGATATTTGATACCTGGTGAGTTGAGAGCAGAACATACATAATCTTTGGTCTAGGTAGGAGGTCGTGTAGCTTGACCAGAATGTTGTGGAGGATCTACTCTCGGAGGTGAAGATGTTGTTTCCCTGGCTGAAGCAGGAAAGGTTTCTTCCATTTCTTCATTAGCAAAAAAATCTGCAAGTGAATTCCCTAAGACATTTTCTAGAACCTGATCCTCATCAGAAATAGGTCTTGCTACTTAAGGATTCATTTGCACATAATGATTATGAGTAGATAATGCTAATGGTATATAATCAAGATCCGGATCATCTGACACAGGGCGACGGGGAATGGTCACTATACCGGATTCTTCATGTGAGAGTGTTTTTTCATTGAAAGGAAAGACATTTTCATGAAATAAAACATCTCTACTTACAAAGAATTCCTTTGTAGATATCTCCATGACTCTATATCCCTTCTAAAGGTTAGGATACCCCATGAATACACAACAACGTGCACAATGATCCAGTTTGTCTCGAGGGCCCATTATAGCTACATAACAGAGACACCCAAAGACTTTGAGGTGTGTTCCGCTCTAATGCCTTGCCAAATAATACTTCAAAAGGTGTCTTCCCATTTAATACCCAAGTAGGCATTCGGTTGATAAGATAAGTTGTTGTAACAACACATTCTCCTCAATATTCATCTAGAATTATTGCTTGAAATTTCAGAGCTCTAGCAACTTCCAAAAGATGCTTGTGTTTGCCCTCAACTACCCCATTCTGTTGTGGGGTGTATATACAAGAGCTTTCATGTTGAATTCCATGAGATGAAAATAATGAGATGCGATCATGGCTGAAGAACTCCCTTCCATTATCAGTTGGGATCCTTTTAATAGAGTTTCCGAATTGATTTTTTGAAAGATTAATAAATGTCTTCAAATGAGAATAAGCCTAGCCTTTAGACTGCATTAAGAAAATCCATGTTGCATGAGAGCAATAATCTACTATGGTGAGAAAATAACGAGACCCATCATGATTCGCTGTATGATAAGGCCCCCAAATATCCACATGAATCAATGATAAAATTTCATTTGTACGAGTATTCCCTAAAGGAAATGGATTACGTGACTGTTTGGTAAGGGGGCAAATGGAGCATTGTGCATAAGGAAAGAAAATACTATGGCCCATTCTTAAGTGCATAATAAAATTCTTTTCTTTGGTAGTCAAATTACACAATGATGTCTTATTGAAAGATGCACTAGAAAAATTGAAATTACTTGGAAAATGTGTTCGGAAATAAAGGCCTTTAGAAAGACTACCCAAGCCCATTAGTCTACCAGTCGAAAGGGCCTGAAAAAAGCATGTGTTAGCATCAAAGAATACCCGGCATGAATTCTCCTTGCATACTCTTGAGACAGAAATAAGATTAAACTGGAATTCCGAGACATAAAGAACATTCTCAAGTGTAATTTGAGGACTAAGCTTTACTGTTCATGTCACATTCACATGTGTGACATTTCCGTTAGGTAATTGCATGATGACAAGAAAAATTAATGTCTCATTCAGACTTGTAAAAGATCCATTATCACAAATAATGTAATCGCTAGCACCTGAATCAATAATCAATGCCTTTCTTGAAATCGAATTAATGAGGCAATGTGAGATACCTGAAAAACTTCCTCCTTTGTTTGAGGTTTCCAATTTTTGTAGAGCATGCATCAATTGTTGATATTGACCATAAGAGATAGGTTGGTCAATACTTTGGCTGGTAGGTCCAGTCACTTGATAAGCAGTTGATATTTTTTCCTCCTTTTCTTAGGACCTTCCATGTAATTTCCAACAATTGTCAATCATATGGTTAGAATGTTTGCAATAATCGCAAAACATTTAACCCTTTGCCTTAAAATTCGGTCGGAAATTCTTTGATGACGTGGCAAATATCTAGCCGTCCCTCCTTTAGTCGCGAAATCATATCCACCGTCGGATCCATTCGTGCCTTCAAGGCCAAGAAGACCGTCCAATCCACTCGCATGATCCGGCCCGTCCGATCCACGCCCACGATTTGGCCCATCCGATTCACGGATCAGATCTCGACCGTTGATGCCGTTTCTTTTAAAGGAGCGGATGACATCTCCTCCTCCAAACCCTAATCCGACTCTTCTGTCTCTCTCGATTAGGGTTTTCGCGGATCCATCTCTCCGTTCGCCGCGAGCTGCGAGAGCGATGCTGTCGCCGTTCCTTGCATGCTCCAGCGACGCGAGATGTTGGCTCTCCTCCTGCACAACCAACTAGTAGATCCATCCGATCGGAGGGACAGGGTCCATGGCCAAGATCTGTGAATGAAAGGTAAAGTAAGTCTCATTCAAAATCAGTAAGAAACGCGTAGCCTTTTCCCTTTCTTTGATCGAATGATATTGTTGTAAAGTGGATTCTAGTCCCTCGAGCTTTTCCTCGACGACTTCCATTCGTTCCACAAAGACAATAGCTTGTTGAAACAAGCCATGACCGTTATGTTCCCTTGTTTTAAATTGCTCAGTTCTTGCATGAGCGAAATTTTTTTAGCATGGTCGAGTTTGTCGTACATTTCTTTTATATTCTCCCACATCCTTAGAGCGTCTTCTGTGGGTGGAAGTCCGGCTGCAACCTCTGGGGAGATGCAATTGCCAATCCAGGTTCGAACGAGCTAATTGCATTTCCTCCAGTGTCGCACCAGGCGCTCATCTGAAAGAACAACGATGGTCCCGTCAATGAATCCATCATTGTCCTTAGTCACCAGCGCTCGCCGGAATTCCTACGACCACCTGGAGTAGTTTTCATGCCGGATAAGTTGCTAGGCTGATTAACTTTAGTTCAGGTCCATCGACGGTGGAAACGAACAGGGGGCTGCCGGATTCTAGCCATCCGGTGAAAATCGATCCTGGAAATGGCAAAAATCCAGGTGAGAAACTCGGGTAGGGATTTGCTCCCATACCCGGATTCGAACCAACTCCATGACCCGCATCTATTGGCCCCATATTTGCTCCACCCGACCCGTTGGTCACACTTGCCCCGCTTATGGTTGGTGGGCTACCGACGGGTTGGCCAGAGGCCCATGGCCCTTGAACTCCTGGCGATGATGTATTCGGGCTAGGCCCAAACAACCATGGGTTGGGCTGCATCTGAAACAGCGACCACTTGTAAGAAAGGCCCACTATTGGTTGGCCTGGAATGGGCTGAACCAAGTAGGGTTGCCCCAGAATTGACTAAGCCAGAGGATTATAACTTTCTTGAATTCAAACAAGTTGTTCATGAGATTTGGCGGCGTCTCTAGCGGAGATAGTGTCCCGGCTTTCTATAGTTTGCACGGGATTTTCATCCTGCGGATGCTCATTAGAGACTGAAGGTAAGTTATTTGTCATGGTAGAAAAAAATGCTGAGATGTCAATTTTGTGCAGGATTGACGATCTCGACAAAAGGAACGAAGAGAAGGTATTTGGAGCTCTCGACAGAGGACGAGATAAAAAAAAGGCAAATAAGAGTTTTGAAGATCTCGATGAAGGATGAGATAAAGAAAGTGGAAGCAAATCAAAACTTCATTACTGCTTTGATACCATGTAAGAAGATGAAGAAAAGCAGAGAGATTGAAGAACTCGAGAATGGAGAGAATATTTTTATGTATTCTATTGTCTTCAATGAAAATGAATTGATGTACATCTTTAGCAATTATAATACAAGAGTAAGAGTAAACAAGGAAATTAATGATCCCACAAATCAATCTATTCTAGATCTAATCTTAATTGATCTGTACAAGTCGGATTAAAATCGATCAAATATTCTGTCAAGCTGCATATCTTCCAACAAGGCCAACACCTTACTGGTGTTTGCAAGTTTGATGAACAAGATATGCGACGAGATCGAACCGGTGTGGAAGAGATTCAAAGATGTTATGTAAAAAATAGAGACGTTTGGAGACAATGAGTTGATACACCTATATTTTGATGATTCGTTTAATTATTCATTATATAGAAAAATTGGGGATCAACCTCAACCCCTAACAAAAATATCTTTTTGTAAAATTGAACTTAATTGGATTAAATCAACTACGCCCGCAAGTGAAGCAAAATTCGGCCAAGCCCGTGGAGCGCGCATGGCAGAAAATCACGAGGAGAAGGGGCTTATTGAGCTATAATTAAGTGAAATCAGCCTATTAGAGTTTGATTAGTGAAAGGCCTTGGACCCAGAGTGTGCTTAAGATCTGCTGAAGGTTATACAGATCTCGACTGTACATACCATTCTGTACACAAGATTTAATTAATATTTTTCTTTTTTTTTTCTTTTTGGTCAGAAAATTAATATTCTTCGTGCATTTAGCATTTCTTTTGTTCTTTCCAATCCACTGGGCCAGGCCGGGCCGGTCCCGCCCTATGTTCTCTATCAGCTGGTAGCGTCGGGGTGGGCCTGAGGTCGATGGAAGTTTAGGTTCGTCAAAGTGCATAAATTGGCATCTTTGTTCTTGTGCCGTACGTTGACGGGCTTTCAACTTTTGAGCGGACCAATCCCAATCTTTTCCATCTCTGACACGTCCCATTTTTGTGGTCGCGACACCCAAATCACTCGCCTCCACACAATTGAGTTCGTAGTCGGAGATTTTTCCTTCTCCCGTTGTTGCTTGAGGAAAGAAACAGGGCAACACAAACCATTCCTCGCTCGTTATCTTCCCTTCTTCTACATCTCAACACTGAAACACTCGACTTGCTTGCTCAATTCCTGCTCTCTACCATTGCATAACCGATGCTCAAAAATCGAGTCTTTGTTATATATCTTCTTCTTCTCCTTCTACTACTATTACATCATTCTTTTAGCATCGCCATCGAAAATAATCAGTGCACCAAGTGGGGATGTTTGAATTTTGACCCATCATTCTCCAGATATTCCTTTACGAGCTTTTCTAGGATGGTTCGCAACCGTTGAGTTCTTGACTTTTTTCCGATACTCTGTTGCTGATAATCGCTAGCCGATCGACTTTGATTATAATTTCGCAGTGCATTATTGCCTCCAACTTAGAGCGCCTTGACTTTTCAGCGGGCCATTACAAAGTGTCATACGCCTCTGTCGTCGGAGACTGCTCCTCTCATCTTCATCTTTCTTTCCGTCTCCACACTAAATCCTCTGATTTCGCTCAGTTGATTCGTGCTCTCTCCCATTGCATAAGCCATGCACGAAGATCAACTACTTCTTGCTCTTTTTCTTCTACTTCTATCTCAATCTTTTAGTATCACCATAGAAGATAATCGGTGCACCACCTCTTGTGGTGAGATTGCAAACATAAGCTATCCATTTCGACTGAGAGGTGACCCGAAGATCTGCGGCAACCCTAACTATGAGTTAGCCTGCATAAATAACCGCACTGTTCTTGATTTTGACTCGGCAAAGTATCATGTACGTTCCATCAACTACACCGACTACACGATTTGGGTTGCTGACATCAGGCTGCAAAGGGGTAATTGCTCATCTCTTCCTCTACGCTCTTTCTCATGCCACAGCTTCAGTCTCCAGTCGAATTCATATGACTGCGGGGCATACGAGTTCTACGGTCGAGAGTTATCCAAGACTGTTTCAATCGTGAACTGCCAAAAGGCTGTTGCTTCTCAATTTTACATTGATGTTGCGCCCTGCCTTGATGGGGTTGAATTATCGAATTTTTCTAGTACAAGAGGGCGATTGTACGCCATGGTCGATGCGAATGTCTCAAACATGGAAATCGCATGCACTATAGAGCTTATGGCAATGATACCTGAGTGGGTTGATGGCGATGATCTTTGTTCCTATGCCCAAATCCACGAACAGATGGTTAATGGATTTGAACTTTCATGGCTTCCAATTGCCGCTGAGATGTATTGCAAACATCATTATTATTGGGACATCAGCAGAAAGCACAAACACCAAATTCAGTGTGGACCCAAAAGTAAGAACTTTTGATTTTGTTCAGTTTTCTCAAATAAATGAAACTTTGTGAGGACATACCTGTTCAAAACCTGTAAAATTTCATCTACACGTAAAATTAGGCTCTAGTCATCTGTATATTTTTTCAGAGCCCCTGTGATTTGAAAATGCCCACTAAGATCAAGTAGTTCGTTAAATGCTGTTGTGGCTTTTTTTTTTTTCTCACGTGTAACAATAAATAAATTTTCATTCATTTGTTTATTTCTTTAATTTAAATTCTGCCTACAAATTTGAGTAGTTTGAAGCAACATTCTCAGTGCTTGATTATGACCTAGACAAGTGTCGTGGGCATATGGTTCGGTGGCGAGGACGGTAGGGTGGGGATGCCCAAGTCCGGGGACCAAACCCCGGCAGAAGCAGAGCATAAAACGGTGTGCTCTGAAAAAATTGTCTTCCACTTGTTACAAATCAATCTCTTTTGCAGGAAATATTTTCGTCGCTATCCTCTTGGATATCGCCTCGTATGGTGTGATCCTTACGTACTATGGCATCGGTAACATTGCTTTAATCCTCTCATTATGAGTTGATTTAATTTTTCTAAATGACAACAATTTAACACACCCCCAATTCTCTTGCGTTTCCGCCAAAATACAGATGGATTCGTGATTTTGAAATTCATCTTGGGAGCCCCATGCGTGATGATCTTGCTTATCTGCAAATGGAGGAGAAGACACTTAGCAATGGATCAAAACGTCGAAGAATTTTTGCAATCTAACAATAACTTCTTACCAATAAGGTACTCTTACTCAGACATTAAGAAAATCACAAATGGCCTCAAGGACAAACTAGGTGAGGGAGGGTATGGCTCCGTGTTCAAAGGAAAGACTCCGTAGTGGCCACGAGGTGGCGGTAAAGATTCTAAAGAAGGGAAAAGCAAACGGGCAAGACTTCATTAGTGAAGTAGCTACCATAGGAAGAATTTATCATGTTAATGTGGTTCAACTGATTGGTTTTTGCTTTGAGGGCTCGAAACAAGCACTTGTCTACGATTTCATGCTCAATGGATCTTTGGATAAGCACATTTTCTCACAAGATCAAGGGATTTCTCTTGATTGTAAGGAAGTGTACAAGATTGCTCTTGGAGTGGCTAGAGGGATTGGGTATCTTCATCGAGGATGCGATGTGCAAATTCTACACTTTGATATTAAGCCTCATAATATTCTTTTGGACAAGGATTTCACCCCAAAAGTTTCCGACTTTGGGCTCGCGAGACTGTACCCCACCGATTACAACATTGTGTCTCTGACTGCCGCAAGAGGGACCCTCGGGTACATGGCTCCGGAGCTTGTCTTCAAGAACCTTGGTGGTGTCTCTTACAAAGCCGATGTCTATAGTTTCGGAAAATTATTGATGGAAATGGCTAGTAGGAAGAAGAATGGGGACATGATGTCAAAGTATTCTAGTCAGATTTACTTTCCTTTGTGGGTTCATAATCAACTTAGCGAAGGACTAGAATTTCCAACGGAAGAAGTTAGTGAGGAGGAGAGGATAACAATAAAGAAGATGATAATAGTTGCTCTTTGGTGCATACAATGGAATCCTAGCGACCGCCCTTCGATGCGCAAAGTCTTAGAAATGCTCGAAGGAGAAGTAGATAATTTACAAATATCTCCCAAGCCACTCTTTTATCCAACAGAAATGTCAAGACTAGATGATGGCACTTTGACTGATGAAGGCAATGATATTACGGCTAGTCCATCAATCAGTGCAACAACTTGCGAAGGTTCTCCTCTTAAGTATACTAGTACTGATATTATACAAGTATAGAGATGTATCAAAATCATTTGATCCAGTCACATATGTGGCAAATTGAAAAACAGTATTGATGTTTCATGTGTAGCTCCCCTTTCTTGGCCATCATCATACTGTAGATGTTTATGACTATATTAATGGATCTTAATTAGGCCAGATTTATCCTTTAGCAATATCATATTAAAAATGTCTTTGGTTGTAATTTGGATTCTCGGATCCAATATAAAATCTAATGACTTTTGGCATAGTTCTATGAGGAGTGAGTTTGGGTTTCGAAGTCTTTGCTTAAAAATCTGCTAGCACCCAACCCACTATACGCGTGGCTTCATAGCACTCCATTGATCCCCATGTACACGCTGCTTCATGGTGTACCAATTATCGCTACGAATAATATTAGAAAATGGCGGACGAATAGAGATAATAAACAACTTTGATTTTAGGGCGAGGGAGTGCGAGATAGTTAACTAAACAATAAATAGGGGAGACTTTTATAGATTATGTAAAAGTTGAATCAAAGAATATTGTGAGATATCAAAAGATGATCTCTCCCTTAATAAAGATAATGCATGCGATTAATTAAATTCTTATTCAATTAATTAGGTTGCTAAAGTTATTTTACTGGTAAATGTGCACTTAAAAAATGATATTAATTTTCCTTTTAAGATTCATTGTCTAAGGCTATTGCATCAAGACTAAATTTTATTCAAGGGGGGAATATATGTCATCTTTATTAAAATTAGGTTTGAGTATTTTGCTCAAGTTTAAATTCATTTCAAGTGCAAATAAGTATTTTGGTGTTTAGTTTTCAAGATCGTGTTGACTATTCCAAACATTTCCTATTATCATTTTTAAGCAGCACAACACTCTTTCTATCAAAATGAATGAATTGGAAATAATAGTGGGCAAACGAAGTCCCAATTTAAGCATGGATGCGAAAATTTTACAATTTTTGTGAATTTAAATACTGTCATTTTTAAGGTTGAGTTTTTTCGGCCGGTGAATGTGCTCCTTATCCCGAAGCCAAATAATCATTTGGGTTTCGTGAAAGTATTGGTCCAATAGTCATATAACTTATCATTTTGTATTTTTTAGTTAACAAGGAAAACAAAATTATAAAATGGCGAGTTTCATCATTTGCAATCTCTCTCTTTTTTTTATCTTTTTTTTTTGGGCCAGATACAATTTCTCTGTTTTTGGCCTCCAAAATTTGCAAAGAACATTTATAACAGGTTCCATAATTTGGGATATAATGATAAATAATGAAAATCCAAAATAATGGAAAGATGCGTCAATGGATGCAAAAAATCACCTCAACACTTGCTCGTTATCTTTCTCTATCGGGGATGCTAGTGGAGCCATGGGCGCATCCCACGAACCAGCACGCCGCCAGATGGATCTCCGGCAAGGCTCGCCCCACGAGCTTTCACCCCAGTTGCTTGAATACCCCTGTGAGCGGCTCGATCCCTAGCTTCGTCAACCTCATTCAAAGTGGCAGCGAGAACCTGCACGTCCAAGTTGCTCCAGTGAATGCTTCCACACCCATCCGTTAGGAGTGAGGACTATCGAAGTGTGTTTCACATTTGAGGTTATAGTTTGGTTGATGATTAAGGCTTTTAAGAATTGCGTCGATGAGGCCCACACCTTACCGGTGTTTGCAAGTCTGATGAACAAGATATACGACAAGTTGAACCAGTGTGGGAAAAGATTCAAAGATGTCATGTGAAAAATAGAAAAGTGTGGAGATAATGTGTCGACACCTATATTTTGACAATACGTTTAATTATTCATAATATACAAAAATTGGGGATCAACTCCAAACCCTAACAAAAAAATCTTTTTGTAAAATTGCATATAGTTTTTAGGAGCATTCACATGAATAGATGATCAAAATTGCATTCAGTTAGACTAGCCATGGATTAAAGGTTCTGAACTTAATTGGACTAAATAAACTACGCCCGCAAATGAAGCAAAATTCGGCCAAGCCCATGGAGCGCGCATGGCAGAAAATCACGAGGAGAAGGGGCTTATTGAGCTATAATTAAGTGAAATCAGCCCGTTAGAGTTTGATTACCGAAAGGCCTTGGACCCAGAGTGTGCTTAAGATCTGCTGAAGGTTATACAGATGTCGACTGTACATACCATTCTGTAAACAAGATTTAATTAATTTTTTTTTTCTTTTTGGTCAGAAAATTAATATTCTTCGTGCATTTAGCATTTCGCTTGTTCTTTTCAATCCACTGGGCCAGGCCGGGCCAGTCCCGCCCTATGTTCTCTCTCAGCTGGTAGCGTCGGGGTGGGCCAGAGATCGATGGAAGTTTAGGTTCGTCACAGTGCATAAATTGGCATCTTTGTTCTTGTGCCGTACGTTGACCGGCTTTCGACTTTTGAGCGGACCGATCCCAATCTTTTCCGTCTCTGACACGTCCCATTTTTGTGGTCTGTACAACCCAAATCACTCAGCCTCCACACAATTGAGTTCTTAGTCGGAGATTTTCCCTTCTCCCGTTGTTGCTTCAAGAAAGAAACAGGGCAACACAAACCATTCCTCGCTCCTTATCTTCCCTTCTTTTGCATCTCAATACTGAGACACTCGACTTGCTTGCTCAATTCCTTCTCTCTGCCATTGCATAACCATGCTCAAAAATCGAGTCTTTGTTATATATCTTCTTCTTCTTCTTCTCCTTCTACTACTATTACATCAGTCGTTTAGCATTGCCATAAAAAAAAATCAGTGCACCAACTCTTGCGGGGAGATTTCGAACATAAATTACCCATTTCGACTGAAGGGCGATCCAAGGGGCTGTGGTAACCATCGCTTTGAGCTAGCCTGCATAAACAACCACACCGTTCTCGATTTTTATCCAGGCAAGTACTATGTACAATACATTAGCTATACGAACTACACAATTAGGATTGCTGATGCCGGGCTGCAAGACGGAAATTGCTCATCATTTCCTCGCCGCTCTTTGTCGTGCGCCCCCTCCAGCTATGAATGGAAGCGGTATACATGCTTGAGTAAATTGTACGGGGATCACATGTCATCCCCGACTGTCACAATCTTGGACTGCACGAAGGCCATTGATTCTCGGCTTTACATCGACACTTCATCATGCTTTGATGGGGTCAAACTTTCGAATTTCTCCAGTACAAGAGGGCGAGTATACGCCATGATCGATGCGAATGTCTCGTCTGTGGAAACTCCATGCACTATAAAGCATATGGCAATGATACCATGGTGGGTTAATCATAGTGATCTTCGTTCCTATGCACAAATTCATGAACAGATGTCTTATGGATTTGAGCTTTCATGGCTTCAAAAAGCCTGTCAGATACAATTCAAAGGGTGGTGTCGGTGGTGCGGCATCAAACCTACGAACCAAATTTATTGCGAAGGTAAGTACTTATGATTTGTTTAATTTTCTTAAAAAATGTATTTGGCCGTGAATTTTCATCTAAATGTGAAATTGAGCTCAATCATTTGTATACCTTTGCAGACCTCATGTAATTTAAAAATGGCCATTAAAATCAAGTAGTTTAATAAATGCTGTTGTTGTATTTTGTAAGTATAATAATGAATGCATTTTTATTCATTTGTTTATTTATTTAGTTCATATTCGCCAACAAATCTTAATGGATTGAATCAGGATACTCAACCACTGACGTTTGCCTCAATTGCCACCCTTCCAACATGGAAGGGGGAGGTGGGGGGTTCGAATCCCTATTTTCTCAAGAGGGTTGAGGAGAGGACGATTAAGTTTCAAGTGTAGGTTTCGATTCCCATACCTTGCAAGGAAACATGACAAAAGTCTAAAAATAAGAGTTAGAATAGGAATAAAGTATGACCGACCAAAAAAAAAAAAAACCAAGGATACTCATTATTTGATTATGATAAATAGGTATCTTTTAAATTTTTTTCAGCTTTCACTTACATATTCAATTTCCCTTGTAGGTTATCTCTTCGTCGCTTACACCGCGCTTACTACGGGGTCCATGTTCTCTACCATTGGTAACATTACTACAATCTTCCCATTGTAAAATTGATTTATCGTTTCTAGAAGCAAACACTTAACATACCCACAAATTGGTTATCATAAAAATTCCACATCCTCAATTCTCTTGTGTTTTCACCAAAATGCAGGGGGATTTACGGTTGTGAAATTCATCTTGGGAGTCCCATGTGTGATGATGTTGCTTATATGCAAATGGAGGAGCAGACACTTAGCAATGGATCAAAACGTTGAAGAATTTTTGCAATCTAACAATAACTTTTTGCCAATAAGATACTCTTACTGGAGATCAAGAAAATCACGAGCGGTCTTAAGGACAAACTAGGTGAGGGAGGGTATGGTTCTGTGTTCAAAGGAAGACTAAGAAGCGGTCGCAATGTTGCGGTGAAGATCCTGAAGAATAGGAAAGCAAATGGGCAGGACTTCATCAGTGAAGTGGCTACCATTAGAAGAATTCATCATGTTAATGTGGTTGGACTCATTGGTTTTTGCTTTGAAGGCTCTAAACAAGCTCTCGTCTACGATTTCATGCACAATGGGTCTTTGGATAAGCATTTTCTCACGAGGACAGGGGACTTGTCTTGATTGCAAGGAAGTGTACAAGATTGCTCTCGGAGTGGCTAGAGGGATCAATTATCTTCATCGAGGATGTGACATGCAAATTCTACACTTCGATATTAAGCCTCACAATATTCTTCTTGACAAGGATTTAACTCCAAAAGTTTCTGACTTTGGGCTAGCAAGATTGTACTCCCCGGACCACAACACCGTGTCTTTAAGTGCCGCAAGAGGAACCTTGGGATACATGGCTCCAGAGCTGGTCTATAAGAACATTGGGAGTACCTCTTACAAAGCTGATGTCTATAGTTTTGGCAAATTGTTAATGGAAATGGCCAGTAGGAGGAAGAATGCAGACATGGTTGTAGAGTATTCTAGTGATATTTACTTTCCTTTATGGGTTCATGACCAACTTACTAAGGGATTGAATGTTCCAATGGAAGAGGTTAGCAAGGAGGATAAGAAAATAGTAAAGAAGATGATAATAGTTGCTCTTTGGTGCATACAATTGAATCCCAGTGATCGCCCTTCGATGCGTAAAGTCTTGGAAATGCTCGAAGGAGAAGCATATGATCTACAAGTACCTCCCAAGCCACTCTTTTATCCAATGGAAATGTCAACGAGGGATGATGAAACTTGGGCCAATGAAGGCAATGATACTATATCTACTTCATCAATTAGTGCAACAACTTATGAAGCTTCGCATCTTGAGCACACTAGTACTACTGTTAGACAAGCATAGATAAATATCAGTAGCACCTACTCTAGTCACATATGTGACAGATAGAAATGGATAGTATTGATGATGTAGGTCTCCTTTTATGGCCATTATATTCTAGACGTTTATAACTATGTTTATAAATCTTAATTTCGATTGTATTTCAATGTAGTCCTACGAGGAGTGAGTTTGGATTTTGGAGTCTTTGTTTTAAAAGCCCAACTAGCACAGAACTCATGCTACGCATGTCTCCACGGCACACCAATTGTCGCCATGCATAACACTGAAAAATGACGAATGGAGAGAGATAGATAAAATTTTAGGAGAGACGATAAATGAAAACTTCGATCCGTTTTTTTTTTTTTTTTTTTTTTTTTTTTTTGGGGGGGGGTGTGTGGGGAGTGAGAGGCGGTTAACTAAACAATAGACGGTGGGGACTTTAAATTCTTGTTTCTTCTATGAGTTTGCTAAGGTTAATTAGGCTTCATTTATTTTGTCGAAGACGTGATATTTATAGAAAATATTTTCTAATAATTCATTTTTCAAGAAAATGACAATATTTATTTATATTTATTTTTTCTTTTCATTTTCTCTTTCCTTCGCCAATCGCCAGCCACGACGATTGTTGACGATCGGCAATGGGTGAGGAACAAGCTCACCCAAGGCTGGCGAGGCTCGAGCTCCTTGATTCTGACAAGTCGAGTTGAGCTAGCCTTGGGTGAGTTTGAGCTCACCAAAGACCAACGAGGTCGAGCCCTGCTAGATTGGCAAGCCAATGCCTTAATAGAGATCGATGAGGCCTAGCCTCACCAAATCAGCGAGCTCGAGCCTCACTAGCCTTGAACAAGCTCATCCCTCGCTTGTGGAACAAGGTCGGTCTTCAGCAATTGCTGTGGTTGACAACAAGCCAAATAAGAAGAAAAAAGAAAAGAAAAAATAAATAAAAATTCCATATTAAAAAAATAAATAGAAAAATAATAATTGAAAGGAGTGCATGAAGGAGAACTTGCTTGGTCTTGGTTAATAGAAAGGGGATGGAGAATGATTTCAAAATCATTTTTTTCACTTTTGAATGTGTTTTCTATTGACGGAAAATGTTTTTTTTTTTTTTAATTAGCTTGTTTTCTATAATCCAAATAGCAGAAAATCTATAAAACTTTTTCCCGAAAGTCTTGGTAAGTCAGGTTTTTTTTTATTATTATTATTATTATGGGAAGAAGAGATTTCTCTATTTTTGGCATAATAATTCCAAAAATTAAAAAAAAAAAATAGAAAGATGCCTTGCTATTGCAATCCTAATCAACACTCGCATGTGGTGGGAATGTTGGATGGTCTTGGACTTCTCTCACTCCCAACAACCCAAAAGCTAGCTCAAATGGTGAAATTTTTCATTTCACTTATAAACTGATTACCAGCCACTTTCACTAATTCTAACAATCTCCCTCTCACATATCAGACCCTAGGTCATAGCAGCAACAACTTGTATCTCCAATGTGACCATTAGGTATAAAGTTATTGGTAAGCTGGCTCTTATGTCAGTTTCGGGTGGTCTTAGATTTATCTCACCTCCCAAAAATAGCTAAAAGGTGAGGCTTCCCTTATATTTATAAACTAACGACTAACTTCTTTCAGCAATCAATATGAAATAACCCCAACAAGAAAGGTGAAGACAAAGTCAAAGAAGAAGGCGATAAGCGATGGAGGCGAAGTACTGATGGCATGGTGTGGCATGTGCATGGTGGGGATGCCGTGGAGCTGCAGGCACATCTTGCAAACCAGTGCGCTGCCATGGGGATTGCTAGCGAGGCTCGCCCTACAAGCTTTCACTCTAGCTGCTTGAGTGCCACCCCAAGTAGCCCGATCCTTAGCTTTGTCAACCTCAACCAAAGCAATGCGAGAGCCTGTGCACCCACGCTACTCGGTGGGTGCTTTTGCGTCGTCCGGCAGTTGAGTTGTGGTTGATGATCAAAGATCAACTCCTTTTCCTTCTTCTACCTTAGTTTTTAGTATTTTTATTGAAAATAATCGGTGCACCACCTCTTACGGTGAAATCATGAACATGACTTACCCATTTTGGCTGAAGAGCGATCTAAAAGTTTGCGGTGACCCTAACTATGAGCTAGCTTGCATAATTAATCACACCATTCTTGAATTGTACTCAGGCAAATACTCTATGCGGTGCATCAACTATACCAACTACATAATTAGGGTGGCCTCAAAAAAATTACATATACAACAATTATAATTTTTACACTTGACTTTTTATAATTGAAAAGGGAGTTCGAAACTATGAAAAGTAGAGAAAGGCCTCGCACATTCTACGCATCGTTTTGCGCGCGAGATTTCACGAATATCCTTTGCGCATTTAGCATTTTTGCCTTTTCCCTTTGTGCTTGTGCCTGAAGTCTCCCTTTGTGCTCGTCTCGTATGTTGACCGGCTTTTGACTTTCTCAACCAATCCCAATATTTTCCTTCTCTCACATGTCCCATTTAGTGGTCGCTACATCCCAAGTCACTCACTTCCACACAAATTAGTTTCGTAGTCGGAGATTTTTCCTTCTCTCCCTCTTTATGTCAAGAAACTAAAGTGATTCCTCTCCATCTTCATCTATCTCTTTTGCATCTCCCCACTAAACATTAGATTTTCCTGCTTGATTCGTGTTCTCTCCTATTGCCTAACCAACGCCCAAAGATCAACTCATTATTCTTCTCTTTCTTCTTCTATATCAGTCTTTTAGCATCGACTTCTAAAATAATTAGTGCACCAATTCTTGTGGCGAGATCACGGACATAAGGTACCCATTTTGGCTGAGGGGCAATCCGGAAGCCTGCATTGACCCTAACTATGAGCTAGCCTGCTTAAATAATCGAACCATTTTGAATTTGTATTCGAGTAAGTACTATGTACAACATTGACTATACTAACTACACGATTAGGGTTGCCGATGTAGGGATGACAAAAGGCAATTGTTCACCTCTTTCTCTCTGCCCTTTGTCATGCCACAACTTCAACAAAGATAATCCGTATAGTTGCAGTGGATACAAGTTATACAAATTCTATGGTCAAGAGTCATACAAGACCGTTTCGATCATGAATTGCACCAGGACTGTTGCTTCTTGGTTTTACATTGACGCTTTGTCATGCCTTGATGGGATCGAATTTTGCAATTTTTCTAGTACAAGAAGGTGATTATACGTGATGATCAATGCGAATGCCTTGAATGTGGAAACTGCTTGCACTATAGAGCTTCTCCCAATGATGCCATGAGGGGCTGATGGAGATAATCTTCGGTCCTATGCCCAAATCCATGAACAGATGGTTTATGGATTTGAGCTTTCATGGCTTCTAGTGGCGGGTAAGATGCATTGCCAACATCATTTTTGGTGGGACTCAGCGGCAAATGCCAAATTTGGTGCGGACCCAAGAAAGGTAAGAAATTTTGAATTTGTTCAGTTTTCTATAAATAAAAAAAAGTGGGAGGATATATCCGGTCAAAATCTTTGAAATTTGAACTAAACTAGAAATTGAGCTTGGTCATATGTATATCTTTTCACAGCCCATGTAATTTGAAATACCCATTAAGATCAAATAGTTTGGTAAATGATGTTGTGGTATTTTCTATGTGTAATAATAAATTAATTTTTTATTTATTTAATTTGAATTCAACCAACAAATGTTTATGAATTGAACCAATAAACTAACTGCTTGATTTTGGTCTAAATAAGCGTCTTTTGAATTTCTTTAACTTTCACTTGTCACATATTCACTCTCTTTTGCAGGAATTTCCGGCTATTTGTTTTTTGCAGGAATTTTCGGTTGGGTATTCTTACTTTATGTCATTGGTAAAATTACAAAAATCTTCTCATTATGAGTTGATTTGATGTTTCTAAATGCAAACAATTTAACACACCCACAATTTTCTAATGTAGCTGTGAAATTCATCCCGGGAGCCTCATGGGTGATGATTTTGCTAATACGTAAAGGGATGGGAAGACACTTGGCAATGGATCAAAACGTTGAAGAATTTTTGCATACCAATAATAATTTCTTGCTGATAAGGTACTCTTTCTCAGACATTAAGAAAATCACGGGCGGCCTTAAGGAAAAACTAAGCAAGGGAGGTATGGTTCTATTTATAAAGGAAGACTCCGAAGCAGCCATGAAGTGGCAGTCAAGATTCTAAAGAAGGGGAAATCGAACGGACAGGACTTCATCAGCGAAGTGGCCACCATAGGAAGAATTCATCATGTTAATGAGGTCAGACTCATTGGTTATTGCTTTGAAGGCTTGAAACAAGCTCTTCTCTACGATTTCATGCACAGTGGATCCTTGGATAAGTACATTTTCACACGAAAAGAGGGGAATTCTCTTGTTTGCAAGGAAGTGTACGAGATTGTTCTCGGAGTGGCTAGAGGGATCAAGTATCTTCATTGAGGATGCGATATGCAAATTCTACACTTTGATATTGAGCCTCACAACATTCTTATTGAAAGGGATTTCATCCCAAAAGTTTCTGACTTTGGGCACGCTAGATTGTATCTAATGGACTACAACACCATGACTCTGACTGTTGCAAGAGGGACCTTGGGATACATGGCTCCGGAGTTGGCCTACAAGAACCTTGGGGGCATTTCTTACAAAGCTTATGTCTATGGTTTCGGCAAATTGGTGATGGAAATGGCTAGGGGGAGAAAGAATTGCAGAGTGTTCTAGTCAAACTTACTTTCCTTTATTAGTTCATGACCAACTTAGTGAAGGATTGGACATTCCAATGGAAGAAGCAAGCGAGGAGAATAGGAGAATAATAAAGAAGGTGATGATAGTTGCTCTTTGGTACATACAATTAAATCCTAGCAAATGTCCTTCGATGCACAAACTCTTGGAAATGCCCGAAGGAAAGGTAGATGATCTACAAATTCCTCTCAAGCCACTCTTTTATCCAGCAGAAATGTCAACAAGGGATGATGGAACTTGGACTGACAATAACAAAGATACTATATTCACTTCATCTACTAGTAAAATAATTTATGAAGAATATCATTTTGAGCATATTAGCACTAGCATTACACAAATATAATCACATATCAAAACCATTTGATCCCGTGACATATGTGGCAATATGAAACTTGGTATTGATGATGTTTCACACGTAGCTCCCTCTCTTGGCCATCGCCATATTGTATAGGTTTATCACCTTTTTTTTTTCTTAATCACGCCCGTATCATGCTTTAGCATTATTAGTTGAAGATGTCATTGGTTATATAATGTGGATTTTCGGATCCAATAGAAAATCTAGTGAAGACTTTCAGCATAGTGCTATGAGGTGCAAGTTTAGGTTCCGAAGCCTATGCTTAAAAATCTAGTTAGCACATAACCCGCTTTAGGAATAATGTTGAAAAATGACAGATGGAGAGATAATAACGGATTTGGTTTAAAGGAAGGGGAGTACAAGACATAATTAAGAATAAGAATTTTGGTTTAAAGAAAGGGGAGTATGAGATAGTTACCTAAATAATAAATGATGGAGACTTCAATTGATTACGTAAAAACTGAACCAAAAATAATGGGAGATATCAAAAGATGATCTCCTTGAATAACAATAATACATGAGGTTTAAATTCTTATTTTGTTTATTAGGTTAACCATTAGGAGGTGGAGAGTTCAATTCTTCATGTTCTTGAGATTGGGGTGGGGACATGGGAGTGAAGGAGTAGAGTTTCACAACCTACGCATAGCACACACACACAATGACTTGTAAAATATACATATAAGATAGAATCAGACAAAAAAAAAAATATTGGGAGATATGACTAGATGTTCTCTCCCCGAAACAATAATACATTAGATTAATAAAATTCTTATTCTATTTATTAGGTTGCTAAAGTTATTTTAGTGGTAAATGTGCACTTAAAAAAGGCTATTGCATGAGATTTGTTAAGGTTATTACGTTAGGAGGAAATTTTATTCAAGAGGCAAGAGGAAATAAAATCCCGCTTTGAGATTGGATGTGAAAGTTTATGATTTTTGTGAATTTAATTTTTTCCATTTTGAAGATTGACTCTTGTTTTGGCTAGTAAATGTGCTCCACTTGAAGCCCAATAATCATATGAATTTCATGTGAGTATTGGATCGATAGTCATATAACTTCATTTGCATTTTTCTGATTAACAAGTGAGGAAAAAAAGAATCTAACGGTGCGTTTCCATCATTCACAGTTTCACTGCTGTTTTCTTCTTGGCCGAAATACAATATTTCTGTGTTTGGGTCTCCAAAGATTCCCAACGACACTTTTTAGATAACGGGCCCCTTAATTCGGGACAAAGGGCGAAATGAGAAAATGTCCACGGGACCAAATCCGAAATAACAGAAAGGTTGCGTCCTTGGATGAAAAAAAGTCGCCTCTCTCGTCGCCCTTCGCTTCCCTCCAAAAAAAGTTTTTGTCAAACGCTCAAACGCATTCAACTGTTAATTCAAAAATTAAGCAACCGAAAAAAAAAAAAAACTTGTAACATTCTAATTCTTGATTCTGATTCTTGTTTATCGTTCTCTCCCGAGATCTTATCGAGATCTCTCTGCTGTTTTCTGATTCCATCTCCACTCTCTTTTCTCCCGCGATAAGTTCCTCGAATCGCAGTCCCAACCGGAGGTGAAGACAAAGGCGATGATGGCGAAGAAGGCGATGGGCGGCGGAGGCGAGCCGGAGGCGACGCAGTGCGCCACATGCGTGGTGGGGACGCCAGTGGAGCCGCGGGCGCAACCCACGAACCAGCACACCGCCGCCTGGGTCGCCGGTGAGGCCTGCGGCCTGTCAGCTTCCACTCCAGCTACATGCACGCCACCCTGAGCGGCTCAGCCTCCGGCTACGCCAACCTCAACCAGAGCGGCGGCAGTGGCGAGAACCCATACGTGTACGTCGCTCCGCTGAATGCCTCCGCGCCGTCCGGCGGGAGTGAGTACTATGGACGCTTATACTTGACGTTGGGAGTTAATGATTGGCGAATAGAGGCTTTTGAGAATGCTTTCAATGAGGCGGACGAGGCCGACGCTTTGCTGGTGTTTGCAGGTCCGATGGACAGGATATGCGGCGCGTTGAACTGGTGTGGGAAGAGGTTCGAAGATGCCACGCGAAAAGCAGAGGCGCTGCAGACAATGTCTGGCATTACCGTGAGTTCTCTCTACATTTTGCCTTGCTAAACTGGTAATATAGAATCAGATAGGAACATCAGTTCCTAACTGGTGGAGACATATCTGATTGATGATTGCTTGCTTGCAGGTACTTTTTATCTGTTTCTGCAATATAAGCGAATGCTATTGAAGTAAATATTCAATCCATAGAGTTTGGCACCTTGTTCTTCATTGACCTCGTATGTCCGGCATGGTGGCCTCATACCATTTTAGGAATCAGTTCAAATAAGCAGCCATCGGCTTCTTTAGCAGTTACCACCTAGGAACTAACATACATGCTTCATAATCTGTGTATTCAATACGCCAATTAGCTGTTGAGTGGATCAAGTCCCTTGATTATTTATCTAGGTGAGCTTCAATTCCAGTTGCGCTGCTATCTTTGGCACTTATCTTTTGGCAATCTACGTCGATTCCTATTTATAACGAATTGCCAGTTGCATAACCTGGCACTTCTGTGGAGGATATCTTGTTTTCCATAATTTTCTAAAGCCATCCAGACCCATCGGGCCCCTTGCGTGACTGAAGTAGAGGACTAGACAAATGATCATCTCTTGGCTCTTCGTCTTTTTCCCCGTAAAGGAGAAAAATTAGCTTTGTCCCGTAAGAGCAAGCACAGCAGCATTTGGATAAGCTTGGTTTTGGTTTGTTGTCCGTTCTTTAGTTTGTTTGTGACTTGTGAGAGACAAAGCCCGTAATTTCTTTGATTCTTGTCTCCTCACGGTTTTCAATCGATGGAATTGTGATGTTAAGAACTGTATTGTTGCCTGACCTCGACTGATTGGTAATTGTGCTATGTTTGTGTGAAACAGTTAGAACCAGCCCTAGCATCACAGACGCAGCAATGGCCCGACTCGCTCAGGGGACAGAAGTGCTCGCAGAGGGGGGACAGGGTAAGGTATTTTAATACACGTTTGAGATTTTGCAGGGAGAGAAGCTCCTGAAGGCATATGCTTGCTATCTATCCTCTTCCACTGGCCTGTCATTGGGACACCGTGAATGTGTTTAGTTGGACTTTTGGGAAAAGCATTTACAAAAATGAAAAGGACTTAAGTTAAAGGAGTTTTCTAAAATGCAAATTTTATTTGTTAAATTATAATCTGAAAGTCTATTGTGAAGTGCATTTAAGTAAAATAGTATTTGAAGAGATTATATTTACAAATGACATCTTGTGATTTAAAAAAAAAAAATCATCAAAAGAAAAATAAAAAAAAGTTGGCTAGCAAGGATAGGTGGTTGCCAGCGATCGAAATATGTTGCTAACAACTAACATTTGAGGTTGCAAGACCTCAGGCGGCCCAGAGACAACTAGCGAGGGTCGCTTGGCGCACAACCCAAATCTAGGTCGCCAAAGGTTGCATGACCTCATCACGACCCAAGCTACTTGCTCACGCGACCTCAAGCGGCCCTTCACGGAGGTCGTGTGACCTAGATCTAGGTTGCCGCAACGTGACTTGGGGGGTTGTCGCAACTTGCCAAGGTTGCACAACTGGCCGGTGATAGTCGTCGGGGTAGCTATGACCTCGATGGCCTCTCTCCAGCCCATCGCCGACCCATCATAGCCATACGCAACCATGCCAAGCGACTCAAAGGAAAAGAAGATGAACAATGAATCACAAGGGCAAAAATAGAAAAATAAAAATTGAGTGGGGATAGTTTTGGAACAAAATTTTTATACTAAACCCTAGAGAGGCTTTGCCAAAATGCTAAAAGCCCAAGACAACCTAGGACCTTAGGCTTTTATCCTTTCAAAGGCAAACATTCCCTCAATTTGGGTTTTAAAATTTTTATCAAACACCAAATATTTAGCCAAATGGGCTTTGGACACCCAAGCTCTTTCTTGGGATAGGTCCCAAACGCACCATGTATATTATGAAAAAGAGAGTGGCATTTTGTCTGAATCATGATAAGTTTTTGATGCATTACAAATGATAAGTTTTTGATATTAGCATTACAAATTCCCTCTTGGGAGAATCTTAGCCTGAGTTATTATTTTCGTTAACCCTTTTGTTCCCGGAACAAAAAACAGAAACAAGAAACACAATTTTGTGTTTCTTGTTTCGGAACACATTGAGAAATACTTTTTTTTTTTTTTTTTTTTCTCTTATTTTCCCCCTTCTTTCTTTTGGCCGGTCGGGGGTTATATTAGCCTTATCATCATCGTTGCCCTCTTGGGAGAATCTTATTTATCAAGTGCGCCCGCTTTAGAAAGACTATCGACCCTTAATTATCGAAATGCGACCATTCCTTCTTTTCCGTTAGCGGCAAAAAGCTTTCACATCTTGGTTTCTAAGTCATGTCAAAAAAATTATCACGCAATTCACGTTCTCACGTTTAGCCCCGATTTTCTAGGAACTCCAGCCTTGTGCGAAACCATAAAATCGAAAAACCATTCCTTCTTTTCCGTTAGCGGCAAAAAGCTTTCACATCTTGGTTTCTAAAAAAAATAAAACTCCAAATAAAAAACCCCACCCAAAAAAAATAAAATAAATAATAATAATAATAATAATAATAATAATAATAATAATAATAATAATAATAAACAGCAAAAAAGACAAAAAAAAAAAGACAAAAGAAAAAATAGAGAGAGAAACGGGAGAGATAAAAACCCAGGGGAGGTTCTTGCTTCGTTGTGCGCACTGCGCACACACAATTGCATTCCGCTTCCCTCTGCCGTTCCCCTCCGCTGCTGCCTCCATCTCGTCGACTGGCAGGTCCAACGCTTTGCAGGTGTTTGCAGAACCGATGAACAAGAAATAAGACTCATTGGACAGATGTGATAAGAGGTTCAAAGATGCTCCGGGAAAAGCAGAGGTGCTCCGCGGACAATGTCTGGCGTCACCTTGAGTTCTTTCTACATTTTATCTCGCTAAACATGCTGGTATGACCAGGTAGAAACATTTTGGATTTATTCATGAAGACTTATCTGATAGATGATTGCTTGCTTGCTTCCATATATTTTTCATTCTGTTTCTGCAATCTACGTGATTGCTATTGGAGTAATCATTCAGTCCAATCAGTTTGGCTCTTTGTTCTTAATTGACTTCGTTTGCTCAGCGCGGCGGCCTCACAACATTTCAGTCCTCTGGTATTGGTGATCAGTTCAAACGATCAGCCATCAGCTTCTTTTGCAATTGCCACCTAGGAACTAAGATACATGCCTTATAACCTGTGCATTTAATCCGCCAATTAGCAGTCGAGTGGATCAACTTTGACGTGGGGTGCTATCTTCGGTGTTTGTTAACATGGCACTTCCGTGGAGGACATGGTTTGTTTTCTATCATTTTCAAAGGGTATCAGGACCAGCTGGGCTCGGAATATAGATGAACGATCATCTATTGGCCAAAGTAAAGAAAAATTAGCTTTGTCCTGTAAGAGCAAGCACTGCAGCAGTTGATTAGCTTGGCTTTGGCTTGTTGTCCGTTCTTCAGTTTATTTGGGAGAGACAAGCCCGTAATTTCGTTGGTTCTTGTGATGCTACGAACGCTATTCTTGCGTGACATTTTTTTTTCTGGGGTCAAAATTCTTGTCTAACATTGACTAATTGACAATTGTGCTATGTTTGGGTTGAAACAATTAGAACTGGCCCCGCATTACCAACGCAGCAATGGCTCGACTTGCTCAGGAGACAATTGGGACATTGCCCAAAGAAAGAAAAAAAAAAGAAGAATCATATTCAATTCACTGTGGTTGACATGGAACTTAAGCTTTGTTCATTTCGTAGAAAATAACTTTTAAGAAAATATTTTCCAAATTTTCTAACATTCGTTTCATAGAAAATTAAACAAGTCACAGGAAATATTTTCCATCAATGGAAAAGTCTTCTAAAATACTGGAAAATGTTTTTTGCTTCTTTCTTTCACTTCTAAACCAAGCATTCTTTTTACCAAATACATGTACCTTTTTATTTTTTTTTAATTCAAAATTTTACTTATTTAAAAAATTTTCCTTTCCTTTCTTTTCTTTTTTTCTTTCTTTTTTTTTTTCCCTTCTTCTTTATCCGATCAGCAACCCGTGGCCTCGCTAAATCTTGTGACCTAGGCAGGGCACAAGCCTCACTTGAGGTCGCCAAAAGCTGGCAAGGCTCTAGCTATGTTGGGCGAGGCTCGAGCCTCCGCTAGCTTGCCGGTCTCAAGCAAGCTCGAACTGGTCAGTATCTAGCAAGTTGGAGCCTTGCCATAGGCAGCCTATGGCAAGGCTCAAGCTCACCTGTGGCTAGCTGCTGACCAAGGAAGAAAAAGAAAAAGAAATTAAAAAATCGAATTAAAAATTAAAATAATGAAAAAATATTGAAATTAGTGTATGGAGGAAAAGATTTTTCTTACTACGTGGTGGAAAATTTTCTACTTCATTTTTAAGTTTTAGCTGAATATTGAAAACTATTATCATTTTCTTAAAAAATGATTTTTTGGAAAATAATTTTCAAAAGAGCTGGGTTCGTTCGGATGCGTCTTCAAAAAATATCCCTTCCACATCCATATGACCAAATATGCGTTGTCCAATTCACATCACCGTATAATACTAAAGTTTCAAAATCATGATTACATGTAGTGATCCGAAATGGGTTGTATATATGGCCATGCCCATTATGCAGTCAAAATATGCGTATCTCGAAAATTGAAAAGACATAATTTTGGCCGTAATTATGATGTGTGGCTATCCAAGGGAGCCGTGCAGTTGAAAGTTGATGGAGCAAACTCGGATTCGGTCCAATCATCCAAGATTTCGTGCCCTTTTTAAGTGATTAACTATGCTTGCGTCTTCATCAAAGCAAGCGAAACACAGCATTTTTATCAAATCATTTAGCGCAGCTTCTTCGTCGAACACAATATCTTCAGGTAATGCCTAAAGTTTTGAAATGAATCGCATTTGTACTGTCGCATTGTCTTTCAAATGTTCATTTTCTAACTTTCTTAACAAAGAAAAAGCTTCATCATTTGACCACGTATTGTTCCAACCGTTTTCTTCCTACTTCCTCATTAATTGAAGAATTCTTGTGTACAGTGGACTTATAAAACAGTGGTTCTATACTTGGTTACTGCGAAATGTTATATAGCCTTTTTTGTATATCATAAAAAGAAGTGAAAATCCCCTCTAACGTCTTTCGGTTGATTATTCTAATAAAATTAAAATGGGGGACATCCAATTATTGCAAATAACCTAATAGAGGTTGTATTCTATGAATTGTGAAAAACCATTAAATTTTCGAGAGTTGATAGAATTAGACTTCTTAAGTGCAGTAAAATGCTTTATTCAAATTGAGTACTCCATTAATTTTCATTTGATTACTTTGAAATCTTTTTATTCTTTGGAATGATTTCAATATCGTTAACCAGTATAGTTCATGATATTGGTTATTTACTGTAATTCCAAAATTTGCATCTTTGAGTTAGTTTCCATTCAATACACATCATGATCAACATAAATATGAGGACGTCCATTCTTCAATTTCTCTAGACCTAGGCATGGATAATTAGTATGTGGAAAAATAAATGTTCACAAATAAAAAGATTATCCATGTACAATGCAAAACTTGTGGAGAAGTTGAAGAAGTCTGCCTTCGAAGGTCATTTGTTTCTTCACCTTATCTAATCTTTTTATTCTTTGGACCTATATTTCTCCTCATACTGATTATCCATGCCTATATCTAGAGAAGTTGAAGAATGGTCATACTCATATTTTCTTTTTTTTTTTGGTCAGAAATATGAATATTTCATTAAGTATGCAAAGATGAAAGGCCCGGTAAATGGGCATCATTACATAAAAGGTCGAACAAAATTTGGGGAGGGGATAAGACCCAATTCAGAGGTAAGTGATTTTTCTTATGGGCTTTAGCAACCCAATCTGCAACCATATTGGCCTCTCTATAGCAATGGGCTATATGAAAATTTGTGAAGGCCCATAGTTTTTTCTTGCATTTACTGATAATAGGTTGGATTTCCCAACTTAGTTGATCTGATCTGTTCATGGCTTGGACAAGTTGCGAACTATCTGACTCAAAGATAAGTGCTTCGTGTCTTTTAGGGTAGAAAAAGTCAATGGCTTCCCATAAAGTTAGGGTTTCGGCCATAAGGGGAGAAGAAGCTTTGATCTCTTTAGCCACGCCTTCCACTAACCTCTCTCCCAAGTCTCTACACACAAAAGCTATGGAGTTCCCCAATAAACCAGGTCCGTACGTCCCATCTATATTAATCTTCAAAGCTCCTTCATGTGGTGGAATCCATGTCTAAGGTGGTTTGATTTCGTGGGTTTCAGATCTGGTGTTTTCGTGGGTCCTCCATCCAGCACCGCATCAATTGTTCCTTTCAATTGTTCCTTTCGTTGCGCCGGGATCTCAGCTCCACTCTTCCTTCTTTGCTCCATGGACCGGCGTAGCCTCTTGTTTCCCACACATTAAGCCCCTATCTCAGCTCACCTCTCAGTCGAAGGCGCATCTCTACTAGTCTGTTCTCCGATCTTTCATCCTCGCTGGTGCCCGCCACTTGGGTTGAAGGTCTCGGCACAGCAGTTGGCCTCTTGGTTACAAATCCGCGTGTTCTGCCCTCAGCTCCCCCATTATACCGCTTATTTGAGGTTCTCGACAAGGAAGGCCCTACACCGGTTCCTGTTCTGCTACAAAATCTAGCATCCTCCTCTGCACCAGGCTGTCTATTACCCCCACTCCGTGCACCACTAAGCTCAAATTGCAAGTCTACGCTCGGTTCATCTGCTCTTATCTCTGTTCATCGGCTATTCTGAGTCCCAGCGTGCTATTAACAGCTCGTTGCTCCCCACCCAACTCTCTATTCCTTTGTTGCAGCTCACTAATTTGCTCGTTGTTCTCTATTTGGGCTGCTCTGTTCTTAGATCTACCACTTGCTCTATCTTTATAACCACCCGTCCGTGGATTCCATCTTTGATAACTTTTTAATGTCGCTTGTGCAGATTCTATGATGGCTGATGCCTCTGGTTCTCTACCCCGAAAGATGGCCTAATTTCGAGCCTTCCAAATAGACCATAACATTACAACTACCAAGTGCAAGTTTAGAGGATTAGTTGCCTTCTCTTTGAGTCTGCAAAACCATTCTTCTATCCTTGTCAAGCCCTGACTTGAGATTTTAATTTTCATCACAGGATTGCTCCATATATGTCTTGTCCACGGACACAATAAGAAGAGATGTTCCACCGTCTCTCTTTCATGATTACATAGAGGACATATGGGATCAAGTAATATTTTCCTTCTAAATAGATTGTCCTTCGTCGGTAAAGCGTTTTGACATAAGCATCACGTAAATTTTTTAACCTTAGATGGAGTGTGTAGTTTCCAAATATCTTTCCAAAGTGCGGGGGAAGGCTGAAACGATGTTGTGGCTTGATTTGCTTGACTTTGCTCTGTATCCTCCTTGATGTGATTATACCCACTTTTGACTATATACTTGCCTGACTGAGTACCAGTCCATACCAGCTTATCTGTTTCTGTTTGAGGCTTGATTGAAATGGTTAGAATTTCTTCAACTAGGCTTTCCTCAAAGTGTGCTACTATGGTCATTTCATCCCATATGCCTTGCTTTTTATCTATGAGATCTGAAACCAAGGATGGTTCATTTTCATTCACTGGGCCCTCAATAATTCCTCTTTGCAGCCATTTATCTTCCCGGATTTTAATCTTAGATCCATCTCCAACTTGCCACATTGTGCAATTGAATCCCTTCCTAAAATCAAGCTTCGCCATCCCCATGAAGGTCGAAGACCCTTTGCTGAATGCCAAAAATCTGTATGGGGATAATATAGCCCCTTAAACAACGTACTCCAGAGAGAAGAGGGTTGTTGTCCCAACCGCCAAGCCTGCTTCCCTAACATTGCCTTATTAAAGGAAATAAGGTCTCTGAACCCCATTCCGCCTCTATATTTTCTAGTTTTTAATAACTCCCATCTCTTCCAATTGATACCTTCTTTCTTTTCATTAGTCTTCCACCAAAAAGCAGCAATTTTCTGTTCAATAGCCTTACATATAGAGACCGGGATTTTAAATACTGACATTGCATACTATGGTAAGGCTTGAACCACCGTTTTCAGCAGGACTTCTTTTCCAGCCTTGGATAACAGTTTCTCCTCCAGCTTTCTAGTTTGAACTAATTCTCCCAAGAATCCATGCAAACATCTGTTTTTTGGATGCTCCCCAATCAGAAGTAATACCCAGATATTTACCCGTTTTGTCAATAATAGGGACTCGCAATGTTATTGCCATATTATCTTTTAATGATTGAGGGCAGCCCTTGTTGAAAAAAATCCCCGACTTGTTTAGATTAATCTCCTGTCCAGCTGGTAGACAATATTGATTGAGGATCATGGCAAGATTTTGACATTCTAGAATAGTGCCACTCAAGAAAAAAATTGAATCATCGGCAAATAATAAGTGAGACAGTAGGACAACTTCGATTTAGTCTAATTCCTTTAATACTCCAATTCTCCACAGCTTGCTTCATCAATAAGGACAAGACATTAACCACAATAATAAAGAGATAAGGAGATAAGGGATCCCTTTGCCTGAGTCCTCTTGAGGGTTGAAAAAATTGCAAAGGTTCTCCATTGAATTTGACGCTAAATGTGACTGTAGTAACACATTGCATTATCCATCCCACCCATTTGTCATCAAAGCCAGTCTTTAAAAGACACGCCTCTAAAAAATATCATTCCACCCAATCATAAGCCTTCTTCATATCTAATTTGAGAATAGCCTAAAATTTCTTTTTTCTGCTCCTGATTCGAATTTGATGAAGTACTTCCTGAACAATAAATATGTTATCCTGGATTTGCCTCCCGCCAACAAATGCGCTTTGTTCTAGTGCTATAATTTTTTATATTAGGGGTTTGAGTCTATTAACCAGTACTTTTGAGATAATCTTGTATCCAAAATTGCATAAACTAATTGGACGATACTGATCCAATTTCTCTGGGTTCGGAATCTTCGGGATAGGTGAGATATGTGTTTGGTTTAGTGCTGCTGAGAATGAGCTGGTGGTCAAAAAGTTCTCGACCTCCTTAAATATGTCCCATTTGATGTCTTCCCAGTGATACTAATAGAACAATCCATTAAGATCATCTGGCCTTGGAGCTTTAGTTACTCCTAGCTGAAATGCTACTGTAGTAACTTCTTCTAAAGTAAATTCAGCAAGTAACCTTCTATTCATATCTTATGTTACTACTGTAGATATTTGATCTACCACTGGTGCAAAATTCCGAGGACCATGGGACTGGTATAACTTCTTGAAAAATTACACGGTATGTTCTTTTAACTGATTTTGCTCAACCAGCCATGTATTTTCTTCATTTTGCAACATAGAAATCTTGTTTCTCTATCTTCTTTGGATGGTTGTTGCATGGAAGTATTTTGTATTATGATCTCCCCATCTCAGCCAATCAATTCTAGATCATAACCCCCAGTACATTTCTTCTTGCCTCCCAAGTTCATCAATTTCACCCTATATCTTTTGAAATTGCGCCTTATTGAAGGAACTTGAAATATGATTTGTTAGACACTCAAGCTCCCTCTTCAGCATACTAATTCTCTTTTTCCCATTCACAAATTTCTTTTTACTCCATTTAGATAGAGCATTCTGAACAACATAAAGTTTTCTAGCTAAATTTGTTTGGCTCTAATTTGTCATTTTCCAAGACTCCAACACCACTTCCCTACATTCAGCATTCTCAAGCAAAAATGCCTCAAATCTGAAGTTTCGTTTTCTTATAGCTTGAGTTGTTTGAAGAGACAATATGATAGGACTATGATCTAAGCCTACTGCAGGAAGAGCAAAAGCCTCGGCTTCAGGGTACATCAGTCGCCATTCTATCATGCACAACACTTTATCTAGTCGTTCTTTCACATATTCTTCCCCTTCTCTATTATTTGCCTAGGTAAAGGCACATCCCTTACTGTCTATGTCCATGAAAGAGCATGCATCCAAGCAATCCCGAAAAGCAGTCATTTTGAAATTTCAGCCAGTCTCTTCCCCACTTTTTCCTAATGAAACCACACTTCATTAAAATCCCCCAAGCATACCCAAGGCAAAGTATTTGTGGAGCTAATTTGTTTCATTTCTCCCAAAGTTGCAACCTTCTTGGGTAAGTATATGGAGCATGAACAAAAGTAATACGCATTGTTTTACCTGAAATCTCCTCTTCACACTTTAAGTTCACAAAGTTTTCAGTCATTGTGTCAATATCCACTGAAATCCGATCATCCCACATAAGAGCCAATCCTCCCACCGTACCCACTGGATCAACCACTAAACACCTCTGTAATTGAAGTCTTCTTTTAACTCTTTGCACAAACTCAGTCTTATTTTTTGTTTCCATTAGAAAAACCAAACAGGGCCTATATTGAGCCGTTAAGGCTCTCAACTCATGGACTGTCAAGGGTGTACCCAACCCTTGACAGTTCTAGCTTAGTATAACCCTTGACAGTTCCAGCTTAGTATATTCATGGATCATTTGGTGGCTTATTAGGGCTAGCCACCATAGCCCATGCTTCAACTTCTTCAGTCACTTGAATGGGAGTTTCAAGGAGCTAAGTCTCATCCAACCAGCCCCGTCTTTGGAGTTGGTGTTGCTTGCATGTTGATTCTTCTTTGTTTCTTGGAAAAGGGGTTGTTGGTTGCATAATAGCTTTCTTTCGATGATGTTTGAAGTAGATGTCGGAGATAAGGATTGCTGGTGTATTCTAGAGCAATGAGCAAAAGTGTTCTTTTCCCTGAGTTATGCATCATTATCTCATTTGTAGTGTTAGAGTAGTAATCCATTAGCATCTGTTCTGGACCTCCCTGCTGAATATTTTGGTTGTTAATGAGGGGAAGTTGTTGGTGTTCTTCTATAATTTCAGTTTGTCCTGGCTGCATAGGGGTTTCAGGAACAACCTCTTCCACATTTTGTGCTGGTGAAGCTTTATGGTAAAACACTTTTCAGAATGGACTATGGTCAGAAGTTTTTGCTTTCAGCCAGCCTCTAAAGCACCCTCCCAGTTCAGTTGTGAATTTCTCCTCATCATAAGGTATGTCTTTACAATAAGTAGCATAATGGCCTATTTTGCCACAAGAGTAACAGAAAAATGGCAGTCTCTCATATTTAAAGTCTAGCCACACTTTTTTATTCCCATAGCGCATCAATTGTCCTACTCACAATTCAGCCTCCACATCTAACTCCACTCTTGCTTTCTCTATTTTCTGAAAAGCAGAGCCTCTAGCATCTGTTTTCACCTCCAAAACCCTCCCCATTGAACTTGCTATCTTCTTTATCATACTTTCAGAATTCCATTCCAAAGGGAGGCCAAAGATTCTAACCCAAAAGGCACATGTCTTAAATTCATAACAATGTGGAAGAGCATCCGGCTCCCACGCTTTTAACAATAGTAAATGGTTCGAAAACGACCAAGGGCCTCCCTCTAATACTCGGTTTTTTTCCCCTTCATTACGAAAAACAAAGCTGATTTTCCCATTTTCTAAGGGTTTCACCTCTATATTTTCATTTTTCCACGCCTTTTTCATAGCTGTTGTAAGAGCTTGAAAGTTGTTATTAGGGTTATTGTAGAGTTGCCCAACAAGAGAGAATTGGCACTCTTGAAGTTTTTCATCCGATAAATCCTCATCCAGAATGTTCATGTCGTTCTCATACATCATCTTACCCAATTTATTGCAGAGATGGGCGAGACGGCCCACAGCTTCTTCTTCACCTTCCATCACTACTAGGGATCAGCGCGAGGATTTGCTAGTTAAAGGAACTGAAATTTCCCCAATTTGGTAGATCAGCTCCTCAGAAAGCAAAAGGAAAACCACGCCTCGAAGATCCCTCGTGGAGAAATCCCTTCTTCCAGTAATCGAGAGTATCTCTTCTTCGGTGGGTGGAAATGGGTGCAACAGCGAAGAATCTCCGCTGGTGGCCAAGAGAGTTGTCCTTGACTTGTGGAGATGGATGAAATAGTGATGCGGAAGCAAGATTATGGGGGATTAGGGTTTGAAAATGTGAGAGTGGGGGCTACCATAGCTACACCTTCGGTAGAGAGAAAGCTCCGAGCGTGGAGATTTGTGTTTGCGTAGAAGAGTTCGTGACTCGAATTAGTCGGTCATACTCATATTTACATCGACAATGATGTGTGTAGATTGGAAACTAAGTTAAAGATGCAAATTTTGAAATTACAGTAAATAATCAATGTCATGAACTTTACTTAACAATATTGAAATCACTCCAAATAATAAAATTATTTCAAAATATTTAAATGAAAATTAATAGTGTACTCAATTAGGATAAAGCATTTTAGTGCGCTCTGGGAAGTCTAGTTCTATCAAATCTCAGAAAAGTTATGGTTCTTCACAACGCATACAAAACAAGTTATACTGCATTATTTGCAATAATTGGATGTCCCCCATTTTTAAGTTTATAGATTAATCAACTGAAAGATGTTAAGGGAATTTTTATTTCATTTTATTATTTATTATAAAGGCTAATGTTGTGATCTTAACTCAGGCTTTACCAAACCCATATCAATTCACGATGGTTTATGTTATTAACATGCAAATGATTTTCTATCAGAAGTCGTCACCATTCTATTAAACTTATTTTACCCTTAAGAACCATTTTAAAACTTAAGATGCAATTTTAAGATGATATGCAACCTATCTAGGAAATTATCTTATTTCAAACTAGGAAATCTTATCTTAAACTTGCAATTTTATTCGAATTAGGAAGTTACCATCCTGTCCAATTAGATTTTTAATTGTATTTCTTTTAAGCAATGAGGTAAATTGAATCAAATACTATATATAGCAATCACACAGATATCAATAGAATATTTGATGAAACATTCAAATTTGGATATGAATAAAATCAGCAAATTTAGATATTAGATCAAACTGGCCGATTTTCTGTTCAATTGGAAGTCGTATCTTAGATATGAGATTGGACTATCAATTTAACGTGCAATCGCGAGTAATATATGAGATTGAGAAGTGCAATCGCAAGTCATATCTCAGATATCGAACTGTCAATTGAAGCACATTATTAATTTGCGGTTTGGCCTAACGCATCAAAAAATATGCATAATTAGATATCAAATAGTTCAAATTAAGAGATAAAATCGAATGTTGAAATTCGGATAGATTCTCACCAAATTCGAAATTTTTCACCTTTCCAAATCGGGATGGATGGACCACGGATCGGGACACGGTGGTGGTGGCTCGTGATTGAAGGACAGTGGATCGAACGGTGGTGCTCGGCCATGGAAGGTCGTGGCTAGGAAACGATGCAGGGCCTTCTCGGTTCGGAACAGATCAGCAGGGCAGGGACGTCGTCAACGGGGCAGCAGCTGGACAACAGATCGACGTGTGGTCTCGCGGCAGCAGCGTTATTGTAGTAGGGCTGGCAGCGGGTCAAGAGAAGCTGCGGCCGCGTCGTCTCAGCGGAAGTGCGGCGGGCCGTCGAGACTCGCTGTGGTGTTGCTGGAATCAATGCGGTAGCAGCGGGAATCGCCGGATGATACACCGGAAAGCTGCGGAGTGGGCGAGGACTGGTGTTGTGGATGTTGGTCTCGGAGAAGTGACTTCCGAGATGTGAGAATTGCCGAGTGATAAAACCTCCGATTCACGTGTTTTAATCTCTACAAATCTCCACTCGCTAATGGCGTCTCAGAGCTTCACGCCCTCTTTTATTTTGGTTTCTTCTTCTCCCTGCTTCCACCGCCCTACGGCCGTGAAAGATCTCCAGAAAAATTCTTTCTATTCTCTCTTCTCAATGAGCGTCTCTATTTCTGGAGATGGCTGCCCTTGTTGATAAGGACTTTACGGCAGAACGGCAGATTCCGCTCCATTCAAACTTCGACGCATGCGGATTTTTCTTCTATTTAAAAGCCTTCGCTCCCGAATTTCCTCCGTTTCTTCATTCGATTCCAAAATTATTCAATCCCAATATCTCTCTTGAAGATGAAGATAAATAAAATAGAATTGATAATTCCAGAAATATTCAATCCCAATATCTCTCTTCAGATAACTCTTCTCCCCGAATTATTATTATAATTTATTTATTTTTTGTGAAAGTTAGCATGTATTATTGACGAAGTGATAACTATATATTGATGACTGACTATCACATTACTCTTCTCCTAAAAAAAAAAAAATTTAGAATCATTTTATTGCCAGGAAAAATCTAAATTACAGAATCAGGACCATTGAATAAAAATATAACAAATTTCGATCATCGGATTATTTTAAAAGAGATAGTAACTTACGGACATTTAAGAAAAACTAATAATTATATGATTGCCAATGTTATTATTTTTTCTTGTCATTGCCAATGTTATTGTTGACTATAAAATTATGAGATAAGAGGATAATTATTCACTGATATGCCCTTTAAGTTTATGAATTATGGAGAAGTGTTACAATGATGGAGGTACGTTAGTAAAAATAAAAATAGAAAATTGATTAATCAATTCATATCATTTATTTAATAACACTTAAACTTGAATATATAATCCTCAAGTCATATTTTTACTCACGCTTGATTTGTTACATTTTCAAGAAAATATGTGATCTTTACCTGTGCAATGCATATGGACGGTACTTGAATGTATGGAAAGGCATAAATCACGTTACAACTAAAAAAGAATTCAAAATTAGAAAGTTGGGAATCAGAAAACAATAAACATGGGAAAATTTAGTATTCTACAGATTATTTTCAAGCCAGATGCGTCATGCAAGTCTCTGCCGAACGTTATCCAAATCTCGACTGCACACGTCATTCTAAGCTTGCTGAGTCCGGGTGGGCCGGGCAAAAATTGCTTGTTTAATTTGTGCATTTAGCATTTTGCTTGTTTTCTTCGCCAACTCCTATCCAATGGGCCAACCCTGGCCCGGGCCAGGTTCACACTGAGCTAGCTGCGTAGGGGTGGGCAGGGCAGGGCCGGGCCGAGGTCCATCGCACCGCGTGAAGTGTCCCCTTGTGCTTGTGCCTTGCGCTGACCGGCTTTCGACTTTTAGGCCGACCATTCCCGCACTTCTCCGTCCCTGACACGTCCCATTTTTGTCGCTACAATGAGATCGTAGTCGGAGACTTTTCCCTCTCTCCTTGTTACTTCAATAAAGAAACAGAGCAACACAAATCATTCCTCTCATCTTTTATCTTCCCTTCTTTTGCATCTCAACGCTAAAGTGAGCTCTCTACTACTGGGGAAAAGTGTTAAAAAAGTCTTAAACTTTTTACATTTGTACCAATTTAGTCATAAACCTTTTTTTGGTGTTAATTAAGTCATAGACATTTTTACATTGTGCCAATTCAGTCATTTCCGATCAATTTTGACCGGATTTTACTGACTGGACGCTGGTCGGTGGCGACCAATTGGAGGAAAGAGGAGGAGAAGGAAAAAACAAAAAGAAAATTAAAAATTAAAATTAAAAATAAAAAATAAAAATTTCAAAATTTCAAAATTATTAAAATATTATTAAAAGTTATCCACGCGTCCACCACGTCAACCGGTCAGCGTCCAGTCAACAAAATCCGGCCAAAATTGATTAGAAATGGTTGACGGCGTCCAGTCAACAAAATCCGGCCAAAATTGATTAGAAATGATTGAATTAGCACAATGTAAAAAAGTTTATAACTTAATTGGCATCAAAAAAAATATTTATGACTAAATTGGCACAAATGCAAAAGATTTAAGACTTTTTTTAACATTTTTCCCCTGCTATTGCATAACCGAAGCTGAAAAACCAAGTCTTTGTTAAATATCTTCTTTTCCTATTACTACATCGGTCTTTTAGCCATGCCGTCAAATATAATTAGTGCACCACCTCTCGCGACAAGGTTGTGAACATAACCAGCCCATTTTGGCTTAGAGGTTGACCCTAATTATGAGCTAACCTACACGAAGAACCACACCATTCTCGGTTTGTACTTAGGCAAGTACTATGTCCGGTACGTCAACCATGCCAACTACACAATTGGGGTTGCTGATGTCAAGCTACAAAACGGAAATTGCTCATCTCTTCCTGGCCGCTCTTTCTCATGCTTCCAATCAGATCCATATTGTTGCTGGGATAACTGGTACTTTGGTCAGAAGTTATCCAAGACCATTTCAATCATGGGCTGCACAAAGGCCATCGATTCTTGCTTTTACATCGACACTTTGCCATGCCCTGATGGGCTTCAATTTTCGAATTTCGCTAGTACGAGAAGGCGAGTATACGCCATAGTCGAAGTGAATGTCTCGTGGGTGGAAACTACTTGCACGATTGAGCATATGGCAATGATACTTGGGGGTTGGGGGCGTTTGTTATGCCAATAATCTTCATAGCTATGCACAAATTCATGAATAGATGGTTTATGGATTTGACCTATCATGGCTTCAAAAAGCCTCTACGATGCATTTCGAATATTGTTTTTTTTTGTGCGGCATAAACGCTAAGAACTGACTTTATTGCAGAGAAGGTAAGTACTTCTAATTTATCCAGTTTTCTCAACAAATATATTTGGCTGTGAAATTTCATCTACATGTGAAATTGAGTTCAGTCATTTTTATATGTTTTCAGAGCTCATGTAATTTGAAAATGGCCATTAAAATCAAATAGTGAGAAAAATGTTGTTGTTCTATTTTATAAGTATAATAATGAATACATTTGTATTCATTTGTTTGTTTATTTATTTATTTCATATTTTGCTGTCAAATCTTAATGAATTAAACCAATACCCTCATTGCTTGATTATGGTAAATAGGTATCTTTTAATTTTTTTCAGCTTTCACTCGTTGCATATTCAATCTCCCTTTTAGGAAAATTCTATCCTCTTACTTATCGGCTGGAATATCGCGGCACTTGCCGCCTACGTCATCGGTAACATCACTACAATCTTCTCAATGTGAAATTGATTTAATAATTCCAGAAGCAAACATTTAATGTACCCAAAAATTGGTTATCTGAAAAATTGTACACCCTCAATTCCCTTGCATTTTCGACAAATCACAGGGCCATTCATGGTTGTCAAATTTATCTTGGGAGCCCCATGTGTGATGATGTTGCCTATACACAAATGGAGGAGAAGACACTTAGCAATGGATCAAAATGTCAATGAATTTTTGCAATCTAATAATAACTTCTTGCCAATAAGGCACTCTTACTCGGACATCAAAAAAATCACATGCGGTCTTAAGGACAAACTTGGCGAGGAGGGTATGGTACATGTTCAAAGGAAGACTTGGAAGTGGTCATGATGTTGCGGTGAAGATCCTGAAGAAGGGGAAAGCGAATGGTCAAGATAGCCAAATGGCTACTGTTGGAAGAATTCATCACGTTAATGAGGTTGGACTCATTGGTTTTTGCTCTGAAGGCTCCAAACAAGCTCCTATGTACGATTTCATGCACAATCTTTGGATAAGCACATTTTCTCACGACGATAAGGGACTTCTCTTGGTTGCAAGGAAGTGTACGAGATTGCTCTTGGAGTGGCTAGAGAGATTCAATATCTTCATCGAGAATGCGATGTACAAATTTTACACTTCGATATTAAGCCGCACAACTTTCTTCTCGACAGGGATTAACTCCAAAAGTTTTCGACTTTGGGCTTGCAAGATCATATCCTATGGAGTATAACATTGTGTCTCTAACTATCATGAGAGGAACCTTGTGTACATGGCTCCCGAGCTAGTCTACAAGAACCTTGGGGGCATCTCTTACAAAACCGATGTCTACAATTTTGGCAAATTGTTGATGGAAATGGCCAGTGGGAAGAAGAATGCGGACGCAGTTGCAGAGTATTCCAATCATATTTACTTTCCTTTATGGGTTCATGACCAACTTAGTGAGGGAATGAATGTTCCAATGGAAGAAGTTAGCAAGGAGAATAAGAGAATGGTAAATAAGATAGTAATTGCTCTTTGGTGCATACAATTGAATCATAATGATCGCCCTTCGTGCATGAAGTCTTGGAAATGCTCGAAGAAGAAGCAGATGATCTACAAGTACCTCCCAAGCCACTCTTTTATCCAATAGAAATGTCAACAAGGGATAATGAAACTTGGACTAACGAAGGCAACCATACTATATCAACTTCATCAACTAGTGCAACAACTCATGAAGCTTCTCATCTTGAGCATACTAGTACTAGTATTACACTATCATAGATCAATATCGATAGCACTTAATATGGACAGATGTGACAAATAGAAATGGATCTCATTTATGATGTAAATCTCTTTCCATGGCTATCACCAGATTGGCTATGTTTATAACTATGTTTATGAATCCTAATTTCCACCGTATTTTAGCGAAGTCCTCCCAGAAATGAGTTTGGGTTTCGGATTTGTTTTTTCAAAAGCCCAGCTAGCACACTATCGTGCTATGTGTGGCTTCATGCCACTCTAGCAGTGTATGTATGAGTCATTTTATGGCACACCGATTGTTGCTGCGTGTAATCTTGAAAAATGACGGACGGAGAGAGACAGCTAAAATTTTTAGGACAGATTACAAAAAAAGTTTCGGTCTAATGGAGGGTGAGTGCGAGGCGGCTACCTACCCAATAGATGGTGGGGACTTCAAATTCTTGTTTCTTTTATGAGGTTTCTAAGGTTATTTAGTGGCAAGTGAGGTTATTTGTTGATTAATAAGGGAAGAAGAGAGCAGAGATTGGCGAGTTGCATCACTTCCAATTTCTTTGTTTCTGGCCCCCAAAAATTTCGAGATAACAATAGAAAGATTCCTCGCTATTGGAATCCCAATCAGTACTTGCGTGGGAGAGGAAGGTGAAGACAAAGTCGAAGAAGGAGGCGATAAACGGTGGAGGCGAATCAGCGGCGGCGCGGTGTGACACATGCGTGGTGGGGCCACCTGAAGCTGTAGGTGCATCCCGCAAACCAGCACGCTGCCGCATGGGTCACTGGCGTGGCTCGCCCTATGAGCTTTCACTTTGGCCACTTAAGTGCCACGATGAGCGGCCTGGTCCCTAGCTTCGCAATCTTAACCAAAGCCGCTGTGAGAACCCATCCGCCACGTCGCTCAATTAATGCTTCTACGCAGTCTGGCAAGAGTGAGGATTATCGAGGCCTCAAATTCACGTTTGAAGTTATATTCTAGTTGATGATGAGGCTTTTAAGAATGGCGTAGTTGAGGCCAACGCTTTGCTGGTGATAGTAGGTCCGATGAACAAGATATGAGACGCATTGAACAGGTGTGGGAAGAGGTTCGAAGATGCTATGCGAAAAGCAGAGGAGCTCGCAGAAAATGTCCGGCATCACCATGGGTTTATCTACATATTTTCTCGCCAAACATGCCTGTATAAACAGATAAAAACATTTTGGATTTATTCATGGAGAGGTATTTGATTGGTGATTGCTTGCTTGCATATATTATTGACCTATTTTTTGCAATATATGTGAATGTTGTCGAAAAAAATATTCAAATCAAAGAATTCGGCACCTTGTTCTTCAGTGGCATTCGTTTGGAAATCAGTTCAATTGCAATCACCACCTTGGAACTAACATTCGTGCTTCATAATCTGTGTACTTTTTGGGCTATGGAGAGTTGGGAATCAAGGCTAGTGAATTTGCGATGAATGACCATGAAATTCAACTTTTCAAACGACATCTAATTGTACTTTGGCTAGTGGCCAAACCCATAATATTATCTGCTCTTTCAATAACATTTTCTATTCACATGATATTTCGTCAATTAATTTTTAAGTAAATGCCACGAATTCATTTGTGACCGAAATTTCCGCTTTAGATTCATTGGATCACATAATGGGAGACAGAGAGAAATCCTGTGCCTGAGGAAGCAGCTGACATTGCCAGGTCCACAAAGAATCATAATTAATTAGCTGATGATTGAGGCTTAAGTGGTTAGCAGGAAATGTCACTAGACCATTTGGGTGAGGAAAAGGAGTTAATCTTAATTTGATATACTCAAGTAAGATGCTCAAATACTGTATATATGACATGTCAAAATATTGGATACGAGAAAAGATAAAATAGATCTTGGGATTCACTCCTAAATTAATTTAAAAAAGAAATCGCAAGTAGGTTGGGCTTGAAGAATCACTGACAAATTCATAAAATGGAGCTCTCTCATTAGGTAATACTTATTGTTAGGCATCGACGAGCATACTTTTTTTAGCTCATTCACAAATATCAACAAAAATATGTAATTAAAGTATCAACAAAAATGTAGGATTAATAGAAATCCTACATTTATTTTGGCTAACAAAAAGATGTTTAAAATGTAGATATTTTTATTTTCTATTTCCTTTTTTCATCTGATTTTTATATCTATTTATTTATATTTAAGGGGTGAAACCTTTCATGAAGGCTGCACCATTACTCTCATTTAAAGGAGTACCGTTGCTATCATCTTCTCATTTTCTAAAGTCAAATTCGTCTCTAGTCAAGTAGAGTTATTAGTGCCATGACGTGTAGGTGTCATCCAAGTGGGAAGACGTCGCGCCCAGGAGGAAGTTTCATGAAGACTTTCCCGTGGAAATTCTATGGCACTGAGATTTTTCCCCACCCAATTAACCCCACAAGGCCTATCAGTTCAAGAAGACTTTTTGACCTTCTAAGAGTTGGAGCACTCTTCACCACCGGCAAACTCACTAGCAACTAAATTGCAAGATGAGGGTGGCATCGCGTTGATTAATTTTACATTTTCAAGATAATATGTGATCTTTACATGGTCAACATGCCTAAAATGTACCGAGACAAAGGGAATGGTATAAATCACGTTACATCTAAAAAAGAATGCAAAATGGGATTCATAATTGAAAAACAATAAATATGGGAAAATTTATTTACTTTGCTAGCATTTTCTTTTAACATCTTCAAGATTAAAAAGATTTTATTTTCAAGCCAAATGCGTCACGCGAGTCTCTGGCCAAAAGTAAAAGTCCAGTAAATCGTGTGTTAAAATCTACATAAAGTTATCTAAACATAGACTGTACGTATCATTCAGTACACAAGATTCAATGAATATTCTTCATGCATTTAGCATTTTGCTTGTCTTCTTCCCAACCAACTACTATCCTCTGGGATGGTATAAATCACGTTACATCTAAAAAAGAATGCAAAATGGGATTCATAATTGAAAAACAATAAATATGGGAAAATTTATTTACTTTGCTAGCATTTTCTTTTAACATCTTCAAGATTAAAAAGATTTTATTTTCAAGCCAAATGCGTCACGCGAGTCTCTGGCCAAAAGTAAAAGTCCAGTAAATCGTGTGTTAAAATCTACATAAAGTTATCTAAACATAGACTGTACGCATCATTCAGTACACAAGATTCAATTAATATTCTTCATGCATTTAGCATTTTGCTTGTCTTCTTCCCAACCAACTACTATCCTCTGGGCCAGGCCCGGCCCGGCCTGGCCCAGGTTTACTATAAGCTTGCTGCTCCGGTTGGGCCAGGCCGGTTCGACGTCCATTGAAGTTTGGGTTCGCCGTGGTGCATAAATTGGCCCCTTGTGGTTGTTCCTTAAGTTGACCGGCTTTCGACTTTTCAACTCACCATTCCCACACTTTTGTTTATCTCGTCTGTCCCAATTTTTTTGGTAGCTACACTACAAATCGCTCGCCTCCATACAATTGAGTTTGTCATAGGAGATTTTTCTTTCTCTCGTGGTTACTTCAAGAAAGAAACAGAGCAACACAAATCATTCCTCTCATCTTCCTTGACTTTTGTTCCATAAAAAATTAGCTAAAAATTAAATCAGAGAATAGTAGGAGACATCATAAGATGATCTCTCTCTCTTAATAACATTAATTGATTTGATTAATTAAATTCTTCCTTTTTTTTGCTTATCTCGTCCGTCCCAATTTTTTTGGTAGCTACACCACAAATCACTTGCCTCCATACAATTGAGTTTGTCATCGGAGATTTTTCTTTCTCTCGTCGTTACTTCAAGAAAGAAATAGAGCAACACAAATCGTTCCTCTCATCTTCATTGACTTTATGTTCCATAAAAAATTAGCTAAAAATTAAATCAGAGAATAGTAGGAGACATCATAAGATGATCTCTCTCTTAATAACATTAATTGATTTGATTAATTAAATTCTTCTTCTTCTTTTTTGCTTATCTCGTCCGTCCCAATCTTTTTGGTAGCTACACCACAAATCGCTCGCCTCCACACAATTGAGTTTGTCATCGGAGATTTTTCTTTCTCTCGTCGTTACTTCAAGAAAGAAACAGAGCAACACAAATCATTCCTCTCATCTTCATTGACTTTTTGTTCCATAAAAAATTAGCTAAAAATTAAATCAGAGAATAGTAGGAGACATCATAAGATGATCTCTCTCTTAATAAAATTAATTGATTTCATTGATTAAATTCTTCTTCTTTTTTTGCTTATCTCGTCCATCCCAATTTTTTGGTAGCTACACCACAAATCGCTTGCCTCCATTCAATTGAGTTTGTCATTGGAGATTTTTCTTTCTCTCGTCGTTGCTTCAAGAAAGAAACAGAGCAACACAAATCATTCCTCTCATCTTCATTGACTTTTTGTTCCATAAAAAATTAGCTAAAAATTAAATCAGAGAATAGTAGGAGACATCATAAGATGATCTCTCTCTTAATAACATTAATTGATTTGATTAATTAAATTCTTCTTCTTTTTTTAATTTTTTTTTTGCTTATCTGGTCCGTCCCAATTTTTTTGGTAGCTACACCCCAAATCGCTTGCCTCCATTCAATTGAGTTTGTCATTGGAGATTTTTCTTTCTCTCGTCGTTACTTCAAGAAAGAAACAAAGCAACACAAATCATTCCTCTCATCTTCATTGACTTTTTGTTCCATAAAAAATTAGCTAGAAATTAAATCAAAGAATAGTAGGAGACATCATAAGATGATCTCTCTCTTAATAACATTAATTGATTTGATTAATTAAATTCTTCTTTTTTTTACTAGGTTTCTATGGCTATTAGTGGTAAATGTGCACATGAAAACGATAAAAGAAGATTTTCTTTTCAATTTCATCATTTGTGGATATCACAAGTAAATCACGACCCATAAAATTACTAGTGTAAATGAGTTATGACCATTACGGGTAAAATTACAACTCATGAAGCTAATTCATTACCTACAAGTGCCTCCAACTTTATGATAATTTCAGGTAAATTATGGCTAAAATTGATGTCTTTCAAATCTATACAAATTTCATATTATGATTTATTTCTGATTAATGTTAAGTGGCCCTTTGGTTTTAGTGATAATGAATACTTCTTTAACAAAATCTCATTCCGTATAATCACACTCATAATGGTATTTAGTTTTTAGTTGTTTGGACTGTTTTAGCACTTCAATTAGAATCAGATGCCTTTAGGCCTTTTGTTTTTGTTCAAGCCCTAGGCACCAAAGTCTACTCCTTGAGGTCTCCGGCTTCGGATAGCAAGAGGCCTTAGGATCTCAGGTGTTGGGGACTCGAGTTGACCTTGCCCTCCTCACACGGTCAGTGATAGCAAGAGGTGATGGGCTAGGACTGTTCCATGACTTTGGTGGTGGTGGAGTATAATTTTGATGATGGTGGAATTTTATTTAAGGTTGCCAGGTAATTCACTGCCATATTTTTTGAAAGAAATCCTATCATGTGAAGTGTTCCAGCTCCAACAATAGTCTTTCTTCTAAATGAAAAAATCGATGAAGAAGCAGAGAAATAAGATATCGCGAGGAGGAGGTTGGAGAAGAGCGGAGATTTTGAGGGAGCACTTTTTGTCGATCAGACAAATGGCTTCCGTTGGAAATGCTTTGCTCGAACTCAAAACCCTTACGAACTTTCCCGCGGAAGGCAGCGACTTCGACTTCGCCCGCCAGATTTGAAAAGTTTCTTCTCCCTTTTATTTTGTTGTTATCTTTCGATGGGGCTAACCATCTGCGCTTTATCTATTACTTGTACATGATAAATATAGAAGATTCCTACCCATGAGCTTGTATATACAAGTAGCGTTGTCCGATACAAATGCTTCAACAAGAAGTAAAGGTCGCGTAACTTTGTTTTTTTTGATCGAAAATATAATATGCATTCGATTAAGGAGTCTTACAAGACAACGATGGATAATATTCGGAACATAAGATTTCCCGTAGAGGTAAAGGGGGTTCTCCAGCCAATTTAGAGGAAGCTTCTTGACTCTGTGATTCCGTGCCAACCAATCGGC
Source organism: Eucalyptus cladocalyx (assembly GCA_017140615.1). NCBI lineage: Eukaryota > Viridiplantae > Streptophyta > Magnoliopsida > Myrtales > Myrtaceae > Eucalyptus > Eucalyptus cladocalyx. The sequence continues at coordinate 5,105,717 of CM029526.1, forward strand.
TACTCTATTTGCGTCGCGAGGACAATATTCCACTGTAATGTTTTTGCATATGGATAGTTCTTCTCTGCACCGTTTGACTATTTCTTTTAAGTTCCATGGTGGCTCAGCCCGGCCCATCACGCTGTCCACGATCAGGGAGCTGTCACTTTCGCACTTCCATTGAACTACTTTACTTTCAGTTCTCTCCACGTGCCGCATCTGCATCTCTTTTAAGTAAAAAATCCCGTGCAAGACAGACTCGGCCTCCGCTTGTGGTGCCGAAGAAGCCCTAGATTCGGCGGCGAAGCCCTCAACGACTTGCCCTGCTGCATCGCGTACAATTCCGGCGATAGAACAAGTAAACGCACCTGGAACCCATGACGCATCAACGTTCATCTTGATCTCCCATCTGTTCGGTGGCTTCCAGCGAACCGGTAAGTTTCGATTTAGGGTTTCTGCTTTCGGTTTCATCGTCCATCTGCTGAAAGTGATGCTTTGGTTTTGTGCTAGCTCCAGTAGATCCGCTGGTTTTTACTTGAGATTTTGAGTAAGACGAATTTGAAAGCCACAATAAGCAGTGATTTTAACCCAATGTTTTTATCCAATTCCTTCAGCATCCTTTCTAAAAATGAGTCTTAGTGCTACCTAGTATCACTTCTTCGTCCTCTGTCTAATCAACATGGTCTAATTCATTCTCAGAACTTAAACAAAACCATTTCATTAAGAAAAATATCCTCATGAGAGTTGAGCGGAACATCCCCCGAAGTGTTAAACCAAAACCATTTGGGATGGTGACAGTCCATGCTATTCAAACCATTCAACATCACCGTTCATAGTTTCATATCCCCTTCCATTAATACAAGTTTAACAACAATACTGAATATTTTTATATAGTCTATAGACTATGTTAAACATGTACAAAAAAATTAAGGACTGTATTAAAAAAAAATTAAGCACAGAGGTGAGTGTTGAGAATGACCGGGAATAGATGGACGCGCTTGTTGCTCGAGCATCTTTGAATTTTGGCCCATCATTGTCGACGATGATGACACCCGTTTGCCACCTTCCCAAATTTTCTTCTACGAGAATTTCCAGGGTAGTTCGCAACCCATGATCTTTTCTTGACCTCTTCTTCCGATTCTCCGTTGCTCCTCTACGCACGTCGACTGACTTTGACTTATCTGTTGATGAGTCCCCCCAAAAACTTCGTCTTCTTCTATCTTGTGAGATTGGCGGGCCCATTGTTTTGATTCCCAATAGGGGCAACTAGCAATAGGCTACATCGTCTTCCAAAACATCGCTCATTTGTTTATACTAGCTTTCCGATCTGGTTCAATTCGTGACTGCCATTTTCCTGTAATTTCATTTTGTCTAATATCTTCTTAATTGAAACCCTTTGCAAGTGCACACGCAACAAACATTGCTAGCCCCTACGTATAATTGCACCGTTTTAAATTTGTTTTGGAGCAAGTAACATGTGCAATGGATTGAATACAAAAGCCACACAATCCGGCTCGCAAGGGCTAATTGCTTGTCTCTTTCTCTCCGTCCTTTGTGGCGTTATCACTTCAGTGATGGTCCGAACTTCTATAGTCGTGGGAGCCACGATAGACATAGCACTCCATATTTTCCATGATTGTGGCAATTGTGAACTCTGCAGACCATCGCTTCTCCTCACATGCCTAGATCTTTACACATTTGCCAATCAAATACCAAGACTTTTTTTAAAATTAAGTACCGAACTCTTCAAAATTGATTCGATCAATTACTTTAATTTTTAAAAAAATTAACAGTATTAGGTGACGTGGTATTCCATTAAATTTCCATTAGTTGTACACAAATGACACCAATGTGCCTCATGGAGTATATATGACATGGCAATTCACCATGTCTAAAATATAGAATGATTGCACAACAAAATGCACTGCTATTCTAAATTGTGAGGTGTTTCTCCACTTTTCATATATCCAAATTGTTATTTTCATTCAGAAAGATCACGTCTAAAATTTACACCTTTCAAACTTTTACCGATCTTTTCTTTATAGTTTGTTTGTCAATATTGTTAGCTGTTTCCCTAAGAGTATCCCTCATTTCATGTTGAGAAAATTCAATGATCACACGAAAGATATGGCACATAATCAATTGTTGTGCTATGTATAATTAACATAAGAAAATATTAGTTTTCTTATCTTTCATGACTTAATCACATTTGACTTTTGCACATCTTCAGGAAAATATGTGATCTTAACACGCACAACACACGTGAAATTGAACTACTATTATCATTTTTAAGCAGCACGACACTCTTTCTATCAAAATGATTGAATTAGAAATAATCGAGGGCAAACAAAGTCCCAATTTAAGCATGGATGTGAAATTTTACGATTTTTGTGAATTCAATTTTGTCACTTTTAAGGTTGAGTTTTTTCGGCCGGTGAATGTGCTCCGTTTCCCAAAGCCCAATAATCATATGGGTTTCGTGAAAGTATTGGACTAATAGTCATATAACTTCATTTTGTATTTTTTAATTAAGAAAGAAAAAAATTATAAAATGGCGAGTTTCATCATTTACAATCTCTGTTTTTTTTTTTTTTTTTTTTTTTGTGGGTCAGATACAATTTCTCTGTTTTTGGCCTCTAAAAATTGCAAAGAACATGTATAACAGGTTCCTTAATTTGGGATACAATGATAAATAATGAAAAGTTTAGGGGACCCAATCCAAAATAAAGGAAAGATGCATCCACGGATGCAAAAAATCACCTGGCTAGTGTTCCACGGCACTCCATCAATTATCACATTCTCAGTCTGATTTTGATTCTCGTTTATCATTGTCTGCCGTCTTCTTATTGAGGTCTCTCCCCTTTTACAAATTCCATCTCCCCTCCCTTTTATTGTGCGATAGTTTCCAAAATCGCAGTCAAAATCGACACTTGCGTGGGGATGCCGTTGGAGACGTGGGCGTATCCCACGAACCAGCACGCCGCCAGATGGATCTCCGGCGAGGCTCACCCCACGAGCTTTCACCCCAGCTGCTTGAATGCCCCTGTGAGCGGCTCGATCCCTAGCTTCGTCAACCTCAACCAAAGCGGCAGCGAGAACCTGCACGTCCAAGTCGCTCCAGTGAATGCTTCCGCGCCCATCTGGTAGGAGTGAGGACTATCGAAGTGTGTTTCACGTTTGAGGTTATAGTTTGGTTGAATATTAAGGCTTTTAAGAATTGCGTCGATGAGGCCCACACCTTGCTGGTGTTTGCAAGTCCGATGAACAAGATATACAACAAGTTGAACTGGTGTGGAAAAAGATTCAAAGATGTCATGTGAAAAATAGAAAAGTGTGGAGATAATGTGTTGACACTTATATTTTGACAATACGTTTAATTATTTATTATATACAAAAATTGGGGATCAACTCCAACCCCTAACAAAAAATCTTTTTGTAAAATTGCATGTAGTTTTTAGGAGCATTTCACATGAATAGATGATCAAATTGCATTCAATTAGACTAGCCATGGATTAAAGGTTCTGAACTTAATTGGATTAAATAAACTACGCCCGCAAGTGAAGCAAAATTCGGCCAAGCGCGTGGAGCGCGCATGGCGGAAAATCACGAGGAGAAGGGGATTATTGAGCTATAATTAAGTGAAATCAGCCCATTAGAGTTTGATTAGCGAAAGGCCTTGGACCCAGAGTGTGCTTAAGATCTGCTGAAGGTTATACAGATGTCGACTGTACATACCATTCCGTACACAATATTTAATTAATATTCTTCATTTTCTTTTTGGTCAGAAAATTAATATTCTTCGTGCACTTAGCATTTCGCTTGTTCTTTCCAATCCACTGGGCCAAGCCAGGCCGGTTCCGGCCCATGTTCTCTCTCAGCTGGTAGCGTCGGGGTGGGCCTGAGGTCGATGGAAGTTTAGGTTCGTCACAGTGCATAAAGATGTTCTTGTGCCGTACGTTGACCGGCTTTCGACCTTTGAGCGGACCGATGCTAATCTTTTCCGTCTCTGACACGTCCCATTTTTGTGGTCTGTACAACCCAAATCACTCGCCTCCACACAATCGAGTTTGTAGTCGGAGATTTTCCCTTCTCCCGTTGTTGCTTCGAGAGATAAACAGGGCAACACAAACCATTCCTCGCTCGTTATCTTCCCTTCTTTTGCATCTCAATACTGAAACACTCGACTTGCTTGCTCAATTCCTGCTCTCTTGCATTGCATAACCAATGCGCAAAAATCGAGTCTTTGTTATATATCTTCTTCTTCTCCTTCTACTACTACTACATCAGTCTTTTAGCATCGCCAATGAAATTAATCAATGCACCACTTCTTGCGGGGAGATCTCAAACATAATCGACCCGTTTCGGCTGAAGGGTGATCCAAAAGGCTGTGATGACCCTGACTATGAGCTAGCTTGCATAAACAACCACATCATTCTCGATTTTTATCAAGGCAAGTATTATGTACAATACATCGACCATACCAACTACACGATTAGGGTTGCTGGTGTTGTGCTACAAGATGGAAATTGCTCGTCTCTTCTTCGCTGCCCTTTGTCATGCAACTACTTCAGCGACGAATGGGAGCCGTATGAATGCGGACAGTCTTCAAGGACCGTGGCATTCATGGACTGCATGCGGGCCATTGATTCTCTGCTTTATGTCGACACTTCATCATGCTTTGATGGGGTCGAACTTTCGAATTTCTCCAGTACAAGAAGGCGAGTATACGCCATGGTCGATGCGAATCTCGTCTGTGGAAACCGTATGCACTATAAAGCATTTGGCAACGATACCATCGTGGGTTAGTCGTAGTGATCTTCGTTCCTATGCACAAATTCATGAACTGATGTCTTATGGATTTGAGCTTTCATGGCTTCAAAAAGCCTGTAAGATGCAATTCAAATATTGTTATTCGTGCGCCATCAAGGATCCGAACCAAATTTATTGCACAGGCAAGAACGGTAAGTACTTATGATTTGGTCAGTTTTCTTAGCAAATATATTTGGCTGTGAATTTTCGTCTAAATGTGAAATTGAGCTCGGTTATTTGTGTATCTTTTCGGAGCTCAAAAAGGCCACTAAAATTAAGTAGTTTGATAAATGCTGTTGTGGTATTTTGTAAGTATAATATGGTGGAAAAAGTGCTAAAAAATTCCTAAACCTTTTGTATTTGTGCCAATTTAGTCCTAAATCTTTTTTTGGTGCCAATTAAGTCCTAAACATTTTTTTATATTGTGCCAATTAAGCCTTTCCGGCCAATTTTGGTCAGATTTTGCTTTTGGACGCCGGCTGGCTGACGTAATCGATCGCGTTGACGTGGACAAATTTTAATAATATTTTAATATTTTAGAATTTTTTTTTTTTTTTTCTTTTTTCTTTTTTCTTCTCACATTTGCCACCCCGCACGAGGCCGCCCTCGCAGCCACTAGCGAGATGGCGGTGGAGGTCGACCTCGACTTCGACCTCGGCGATCAGCTGGAGGAAGAAGAGGATAAGAAAAAAATAAAAATAAAAAATAAAAAGAAAAAAAAAATTCAAAAATATTAAAATATTATTAAAAGTTGTCCACGTCAACGCCGATCAAACCACATCAGCCGGCCGGCGTCCAGTCAGCAAAATCCAGCCAAAATTGGCAGGAAATGACTGAATTGAGACAACGTAAAAATGTTTAAGACTTAATTGGCACTAAAAAAAGGTTTAGGACTAAATTGGCACAAATACAAAAGGTTTATGATTTTTTTAGCACTTTTCCCATAATGAATGCATTTTTATTCATTTGTTTATTTATTTAGTTCAGATACCGCGTCAAATCTTAAAGGATTGAACCAGGACACTCATTACTTGATTATGGTAAATAGGTATCTTTTAATTTCTTTTTCAGCTTTCACTTACGTATTCAATTTCCCTTGTAGGAATTGAATTCCTCTTATTTTACTATGTGCTTATTCTGATGTGCACGCTCTTTCTCATTGGTAACATTACTACAATTTTCCCATTGTGAAATTGATTTAATGTTTCTAGAAGCAAACATTTAACATACCCACAAATTGGTTATCATAAAAATTACGCATCCTCAATTCTCTTACGTTTTCACCAAAATACATGGGGGATTCATGGTTGTGAAATTCATCTTGGGAGCCCCATGTGTGATGATGTTGCTTATACACAAATGGAGGAGAAGACAAATTAGCAATGGATCAAAACATTGAAGAATTTTTGCAATCTAACAATAACTTCTAGCCGTTAAGATACTCTTACTCGAAGATCAAGAAAATCACAGGTGGTCTTAAGGACAAACTAGGTGAGGGAGGGTATGGTTCTGTGTTCAAAGGAAAACTGAGAAGCAGTCATGATGTTGCAGTGAAGATCCTGAAGAATGGGAAAGCAAATGGGTAGGACTTCATCAGTGAAGTGGCTACCATAGGAAGAATTCATCATGTTAATGTGGTTGGACTCATTGGTTTTTGCTTTGAATGCTCCAAACAAGCTCTCGTCTATGATTTCATGCACAATGGGTCTTTGGATAAGCACATTTTCTCACGAGGACCAGGGACTTGTCTTGATTGTAAGGAAGTGTACAAGATTGCTCTCAGAGTGGCTAGAGGGATCGAGTATCTTCATTGAGGATGCGACATGCAAATTCTACATTTCGATATTAACACAATATTCTTCTTGATAAGGATTTAACTCCAAAAGTTTCTGACTTTGGGCTGGCGAGATTGTACTCCCCGGACCACAACACCGTGTCTTTAACTACCGCAAGAGGAACCTTAGGATACATGGCTCTGGAGCTAGTCTATAAGAACATTGGGAGTATCTCTTACAAAGCTGATGTCTATAGTTTTGGCAAATTGTTAATGGAAATGACCAGTAGGAGGAAGAATGCAGACACGGCTGCAGAGTATTCTAGTGATATTTACTTTCCTTTATGGGTTCATAACCAACTTATTGAGGGATCGAATGTTCCAATGGAAGAGGTTAGCGAGGAGGATAAGAGAATAGTAGAGAAGATGATAATAGTTGCTCTTTGGTGCATACAATTGAATCCCAGTGATCGCCCTTCGATGCATAAAGTCTTGGAAATGCTCGAAGGAGAAGCAAATGATCTACAAGTACCTCCCAAGCCACTCTTTTATCCAATGGAAATGTCAACAAGGGATGATGAAACTTGGACCAACAAAGGCAATGATACTATATCTACTTCATCAATTAGTGCAACAACTTATGAAGCTTCGCATCTTGAGCACACTAGTATTAGTATTAGACAAGTATAGATAAATCTCAGTAGCACCTACTCCAATCACATGTGTGACGCATAGAAACAGACCATATTGATGATGTAGGTCTCCTTTTATGGCCATCAGATTCCAGACGTTTATAACTATGTTTATAAATCTTAATTTCGATTGTATTTTAGTGTAGTCCTACAAGGAGTGAGTTTGGGTTTTGGAGTCTTTGTTTAAAAGCCCAACCAGCACAGAACTCATGCTACGCATGGCTCCACGGCACACCAGTTGTCGCCATGCATAACGTTGAAAAATAATGAATGGAGAGAGATAGATAAAATTTTAGGAGAGATGATGAATGAAAACTTCGATCTTTTTTTTTAGGAGGGGAGTGGGAGTGCGAGGCGGTTAACTAAACAATAGACGGTGGGGACTTCAAATTCTTGTTTCTTCCATGAGTTTGCTAAGGTTAATTAGGCTTCATTTATTTTGTGAAAGATGTGATATTTATAGAAAATATTTTCTAATAATTCATTTTTAAAGAAAATGACAATATTTATTTATTATTTATTATTTATTTTTGTTTTCATTTTCCTTCTCTAATCGCTAGCCACAACAATGGCCAGCAATCGACCACAGGTGAGGAACAAGCTCACCCAAGGCTAGTGAGGCTTGAGCTCCCCGATTTCGACGAGTCGAGCTAAGCTAGCCTTGGGCAAGTTTGAGCTCGCCATAAACTAACGAGGTCAAGCCTTGCTAAATTGGCGAGCCAACGCCTCGCAGATTGATGAGGCTTAGCCTCACCAAATCGGCGAGCTCAAGCCTCACTAGCCTTGGGCAACCTCGTCCTCGCTTGTGGAACAACATCGGTCTTTAGCCATTGCTGTGGTTGACAACAAGCCGAAGAAGAAAAAAAAAAAAAAAGGAAACATAATTAAAAATTCTATTTTAAAAAATAGAAAAAAAAAATAATTAAAAGGAGTGCACGAAAGAGAACGTGCTTGGTCTTGGTCACATGTCAATTTAGAATGACATGCCTCTAGGCCTCATGTTTTTGGTCAAGGCCTAGGTGCCAACGTCTCTGGTTAAGCCCAAGGCTTGTCATGTTTTTGTTCACGGCCTAGGCAGCAGCGTCTCATATGCTACCCTCAAGGTCCCAAGCCTCGGCAATCGGGGTCCCCTGTTCGAACTGACCATGGGTCATCGTGCTCATCCCTCGGGTCTCCATCCTATCCTTGATCTGTTATGTCCCTAGCTCAGGCACTAGGGCCTCAAGTCTCGCATCCTCAGGGTCTCAATAGGTAGACTTTTCTTCTTAATGAAAAAATTTAGGATTTGAATTTTCATTCACTGAGTAATTCAAATTCCACATGAATCAAACGACTAAATAAGGCCTAAAGGAAATCTCCCAAATCATGATAAAGAGATAATTAACCCCATCTCTTATACTGACTTGAGAGGTACGGAGGAAAATTACCCTCTTCAAAAGTCTATAATCCATCTTCTTTTTATTAGTACACTTCGAGTAAAGAATTGAGCACGAAAGCGAGTGTTCAGAATGACCCGGAAAAGATGGACGTGCTAGTTGAAATTTTTTGACCCATCATAGTCGATGATGATGACTACCTATTTGGCACCTTCCCAAATTTTCTTCTATGAGATTTTCCAGGATGGTTCGCAGCGCATGATCTTTTTGACTTTTTCTTCCGATTCTCTATTGCTAATCTACGACGTTGACGGACTTTGACTTATCAGTTGAATTTGTTTATCCATCATAGTCTATGATGATGCCCATCTGTTTGGCACCTTCCCAAGTTTCCTTCTACGAGATTTTCCGGGATGGTTCGCTGTGCGTGAAAATTTGACTTTTTCTTCCGATTCTCCGGTGCTAGTCTACGACGACCGACTTTGACTTATCTGTTGACGAGTCCCAAGTTTGTCTTCTTCTATCTTGTGAGATGGACCAACCCATTATTTAAGGCAACTAAAGACTTACTTGATAACATTTTCGGGAACAACTAATTTTATTATTTTATTCTAAAAAATAATAATTAAAAAAAATCTATTTAGTAAATTTTTTGTTCTTGATAATAAGAATACATTTTTTTTTCTTAGAAATAGAGTTGAAACATAATCAAGAAGCAGAAAAAAAAATTACTTCTTGTTCTTAGGAATAATTTATAGAATCAAGCCTAATTTTTTCTTTTATTTTCTCTTTTCATCTCTTTCCTGTTTTTCGTTTTCCTTTTGGCCAATCGCGGCCTCGGGCATGGTGACGACTAGCCAGGCGAGGGCCGACGACCTCACCAAAGTGTTGTCGACCCTCGGCGACACCGAGCCACGGCAAGGCTTAGCTTCGCTAGTTGGTGCGAGGCAAGAATCAGATAAGGCGTCTTTCCATTAGATGAAATTTTTGCCTACGGGACCTAGAAGCGCCATAGTAGATATTTTTCAAGTCTACACAAATGTTCTATTTTGATTTATATCCGATTGATATTAAGTGAATCTCCCGAGAACTTCAAGGCCGGTTTTGTTTTAGCGATAAGGAATCCACTAAGAAAATCTAATTTCTATGTACTCAAGTTTTGTGTAATAGTATTAATCTTTTGGTTGTTTGGACTGATTTCACGTGTCAATTTAGAATTACATGCCTCTAGGCTCATGTTTTTGGTCAAGGCCTTAGGCACTAGTGTCTCTAGTTAAGCCCAAGGCTTGTCGCATTTTTGTTCTTCATGGCCTAGGCAGTAGAGTCTCATATACTACCTTCAAGGTCCCAAGGCTCGAGAATTGGGGTCTTCAGTTCGGACCAACCATGGGTCATGGTGCTCAACCCTCATGTCTCTATCCTATCCTCAATTTTTGATGTTCCAAGCTCAAGCACTAGGGCCTCAAGTCTTGCCTTTACGGTCTCAATTTTGGGCATTGAGGGTTCTAGGAATCAATGTCATATGTTTTATAGGAATTCTATCACGTGAAATGCTTCGGCTCCAACAAGTAATCTTTTCTTTTAAATGAAAAATTTATCATTTGAATTTTCATTTATTGAGTAATTCAAATTTCACATGAATCAAACGACTAAACAAAGCCTAAAGAAAATCTTCCAAATCATGATAAAGAGCTAATCGATCCCATCTCTTTTTCTGACTTGCGAGGTATGGAGGAAAATTACCCCTTTCAAGAGGAGTCTACAATCCATCATCTTCTTTTTATTAGTACACTTTGAGTGAAGAATTGAACACGAAAGCGAGTGTTCAGAATGACCCGGAAAAGATGGACACGCCAATTGAATTTTTTGACCCATCATAGTCGATGATGATGACTACCTGTTTGGCACCTTCCCAAATTTTCTTCCACGAGATTTTCTAGGATGGTTCGCAGCGCATGATCTTTTTGACTTTTTCTTCCGATGCACCACGATGTTGACCGACTATGATTTGTTAGTTGAATTTTTCACCCATCATAGTCGATGATGATGACTGCCTGTTTGGCACCCTTCCAAATTTTATTCTACGAGATTTTTCGGATGGTTTGCAGCCCATGATTTTTTGACTTTTTCGACTTTTTCTTTTGATTCTCTATTGCTAGTCTACGAACGTTGACCGAGTTTGACTTATTAGTGGACGAGTCCCAACGCTTGTCTTCTTCAATCTTGTGAGACGGGCCAACCCATTATTTAGGGCAACTAGTTTTCCGGTCGAATTCAATTCGTGGCTTGAAAATGCCATATTCCTGTAATTTCATTTCGTTTCATTTCTTCTTAATCAAAAACCTTTGCAAGTGCATGCAACAATCATTGCAGTGGCCGGGCCAAGGTCAACTGAACTTTGACTTTTCCGCGACCATTCCCACACCTATTCCGTGTCTGATGCATCCCAATTTCCTTCTCCTTCTCTAGTCATTATTTCAATGAAAGAAATGAATCGATAATAATCTTTAAATCAATAATAATCTTTAATATACTTTCAAAATATTAAATTATAAAAAATCAAATAACAAATAATTATAAATTATTGTGGAGCCCATTCGTTTAAGAATTTATAACTTACAACAAATTATTATTCTCACAGTAACCTAAAAACTATCATGAGTCTTAGTATTACCTAGTATCACTTCTTCATCCTCTGTATAATCAACATGGTCTAATTCATTCTCAGAACTTCTCGGTTGACGAATTCCGCACTTCGTCTTCTTCTGTCTTGTGAGATGGACCAACCCATTATTTTGATTCCCAATAAGGCGACGATAAGGCGTACGTGATAAAATTTTTGTTTCTCAATTTCTCTCGTTTCTCTGTCTTAACAGGTTTAATGTAATCCGTTTGATAACGCGATTTGATTTATCTATTTCAAAAATGCATTTCTATTCCGGAAATGTAAAATCGAAAAATCGTTTCTAAATTTTTAGCTTTTCCGTTTACGAAATAGAAATAGAAATAGAAAAAAAATTTCTCAACTTTTCAATTTAGTCCAAAATATTTTAGATCAATAATATTGAAATAGAAATAGAAATAGTTAATTTAGTCCAAAATATTTTAATGATTTTTTAATATAATCATTATAATCAATATTGATTGAAAATCTTAACCATTGGGCTAGATTGTGAGAATTGAATGAACAAGGCTTCATTTGTTGCACGTAAGAGATTTTATGCATGGTAATAGTCAATTGGTCATATTCATATCTAATGAGTCTTTCTTCACCTACTTCTTCCGTGTATGCCAACCAACGACTTATTTGGCTAACTATTTTTTTAATCATAAACTTCATATTAAGGCGGTAAAAATGGGTCAAATCATTAGGGTTTCATCCGATTTTTCTTTTATAAGGAAAAGAGATCTAATAAGAAATATGTTGTTCTTGTAAGAGTGTTGATGAAAATATAGATTTTGATAATAAATTTTTAAATAATCATAATGTTGATAATTTTGAAAAAAATTGGTGACGATTTTTGAACACGGTGAGGATATTTTTAACAAAATTTGGAAAGAAATTGGAATTAGACTTGAAGTTAGGATTTTTTTAGGAGATTAGACTATTATAATCATGGCTATCATTAGACTTATTTGATTAATGTGAAATCAATTTCGGCAAAAACACAACGACATATTCACTACAATTGAATTTCAATTTTTTTGCCACGTTGTTTATTTTTCAAAGAAAATATTACGTAATAGGAAACGTAAGCACATGTAATATAAATTCCATGAAATTGTATTTTCAACTTTTCTAATGTATTAGTATTATTTCAATTATTTTTTGTATTTGAGGATTTTCTATATTATTTTAGTATTATTTCGGCTATTATTTTATATTTGAGAATTTCCTATGTTGTTATCTAATCAATTTCTATTCCTAGAAATAGAAATTTTTTTCTGTTATCAAACGGATTTCTGTTTCGAAATAGAAATTTTAGTCGTTATCAAACGGGTTTCTTTGCTCAAACTTGTCCTAATAGAAATTGAGAAATTGATTTCTGGCTAGAAATCAATTTCTGTTTCAAATTTTACCATGCGCGTCCTAAGAGGCTACATCGTCTTCAAAAACCTTGCTCATTTGTTTATATTAGCTTTCCGATCCGACTCAATTCGTGACTTGATAAATGCCACTTTCCTGTAATTTCATTTGATTTAATTTCTTCTTAATTGAAACCCTTTGCAAGTGCACATGCAACAAACATTGCAATGCTAAAAAAAACTAGCCCTTGCTCTTGTTATTCTTTTACGTGGGTACTATCACACACCTCATGTGGCGATGTTACTGACATAAGCTACCCATTTCAATTAGAAAGTAGTCTGATGAGCTTTGGTCACCATCTTTTTTATTAAGTTCATCTTAGGAGCCCCGAGATTTGGGATATTGTTAATGCACAAATGGAGAAGGAGACATTTAGCAATGGATGGAAACATGGAAGAGTTCTCGTATACTTATTATTTGAATAAAGTGGGTTATAGGATGTTAATAAATATAGATAATGGGATGGAAGTTTAGAATGATCGATGCAAACACAAAATGCACTACCATTGTACAGTGTGAGGGGTTTCTCCACTTTTCATATTTTCAAATTATTATTTTCATATATGAAAAGTCATGTCTAAAATTTACACTTTTCAGATTTTTATTGATCTTCTCTTCATAGTTTGTTTGTTGATTTGTTTCCCTAAGAATATTCCTCATTTCAAGTTGAGAAAATTCAGTGATCACACGAAAGTTTGGCACGCAACATATTGTCTTGTTATGTATGATTAACATAAGAAAATATTAGCTTCCTTCTTTTCTTGATCCTATTCTAAATTTAATTTATATCATTTCTTTAATAACAATCAAAGTTGAATATAGAATCCTCCAATCATGACTTAATCACATTTTATTATTGCACATTTTTAAGAAAAAATGTGATCTTAACACGCGCAACGCACGTGACATTGTATTGCTACTTACGGAAAGGCATAAATGAAATTACATTTAAAATGAGAAAAGATGAGGTTTGTAATAAAAAGAATAGATGTGGGAAAATTCATTATTTTAATAAGATTTTTTAACACCTTCAAGATAAAAGAAACAAATGTTCAAGCCAAATGCATCACGCGAGTCTTCGGCTACAAATAAAAGTCGAGTATATCAAGTGCTAAAATCTGCTAAAAGTCTACTAGATTTTGCTTTTTGCTCCCCTTTGCCTTAAGGCCGGGCCAAGGTCGATTGAATATTTGACTTTTCAGCGAGTCAGCGACCATTCCCACACTTTTGCGTGTCTGATGCTTCCCAATTTTTTTTCCTCTCATCATTATGGGCTCTTTGCTATTGCATAAGCTATGCACAAAGATCAACTCCTCGGTTATTTAGCATCGCCGACAATAGGCAGCGTACCACCTATTGCGACAAGGTCACGGGCATATTTCACCCGTTTCGAGTGAGAGGCAACCGAAAGGGCTGTGATAACCATTACTAGGAGTTGCCCTCCATAAATAACAACATTGTTTTGAATTTGGAACTCGGGCGAGCACTACAACTCTCCATTGACTATATCAACTGCACAATTAGGTCCGCTGATGTCAGGCTACAAAATAGCAATTACTTATCTCTTCCTCTCAGATCTTTTTCTTGCAGCTACTTCAGCTATAGTTTGGATAGGTGTTATTGCGAGAGATACACGTCACCAAATGTGGCGATTGTGGGCTGCACAAAGTCCGTCTATTCATTGCTTCACATCAACTCTTCGTCGTACTTCAATGGGCTTCAATATTCAAATTTCTCTAATACGAGGAGACAAGTATACGCCATGGTTGATTTGAGTGTCTTGTCTGTGGAAATCACATGCGCTATAGAGTTTATGGCAACGATACCTTGGTGAGTGGATGGCAACAATCTTCAATCCTAAGTGCAGATTCACGAACATATTATTTACGGTTTTGAACTCTTATGGCTTCAAATTGCTTGGCATCAGCAACGGGTTCCCAATTCAGCGCGGTTCCAAAAAAAGAAAGGACTTTCAAGTTTATTTAGTTTCCTTAAATAACCAAAATATTTGTGAATTTGGTCGGTATGTGTTTTTAAAATGCCTGTTAAGATCAAGTATTTAGGTAAATGCCATAATAGTTAATACATTTTTGTTCTTTTGTTTTATTAGGATATTTAAATATTAAACCATACCTTCGTTTAACAGTTTAAAATTTTAAAACAATTGGTTGTGGTCCCCTAAAACTCTTACATTTTTATTTATTTAATTCAAGTTCCACAACGGATTATGGCCTAAACAAGTGTCTTGTGATTTTCTTCAGCTCTCACTTGTCAAATCTTCATACTCATTTTGTAGGAATCGGCATTTACCTCTTAAAGATCACCCGGGTTATTGAGAGGCTCTCGCTCTCTGGCATCTATAACATTGCTACAATTTTCTCATAGGCCGAATTAACTTAGTGTTTCTAAATGCAATTATATAACACGCCCAAGCACGGGCACCTGGGATGACAGAACTTGGACTGACGAAAGCAAAGAGACATATCCACTTCATCAACTAGCAATTAATTATGAAGATTCTCATCTTGAGTATGCTGGTACTAGTTTTACTCAAGCATAGACATATCAATACCATTTGATCCCGTGATATATGTAGCAAATAGAAGCCAATCATGGCCATCATTTGATTGTGTATGTATATGACTATATTTATGGACGTTAAATATGTCTGTATCATCCTTTGCGTTATTTGATCAAAGTTATATTTCGGCTCTCTAATCCCACGGAAAAGCCAATGACGACCTTCAGAATATTTTTATGAGGAGCAAGTTCAGGTCTTTGCTTCAAAATATAACTAGCACACAACCTGCACTAGCCATGGGTTTACGACAATCTAGTGGAGCAAAATACCCGTTTCGACAGTTCATGGCTCGTCATCATTCTTTTGGTTAGTAACTTCCTAGATCCTTCATTACTAATTTCAGATTGACCTGGAAAAGATGGACGCACTCGTTGCTCGAGCATCTTTGAATTTTGACCCATCATTGTGGATGATGACGACACCAGTTTTGCACCTTCCCCAGATATTCTTCTACGAGCTTTTCCAGGATGGGCATCGACGACCATACTCTTTTTAGCTCATTCACAAATACCAACAAAAAAATGCAATTAAAGTATCCAGGAGAGTTAAATGATATTGTTAACAGAAATCCCAAATTTATTTTGTCTAACAAAAAGATGTCTAAATTGCAAGTATCTTAATTTTCTATTTCCTTTTTTTTTTCATCTGATTTATTATTTATTTATTTAAATTTAAAGGGTGAAAGCTATGTTGAAGGCCGCACTGTTACTCTCATTTAAAGGAGTAACATTACCGTCATCTTATCATTTTCTGAAGTCAAATTCGTCAGTAATCAAGTAGAGTTGTTAGTGCTGTGGCGTGCAGATGCTATCCAAGGAGAAGACATCGTGCGTAGAAGGAAGTTTCATGAAGGCTTTTCCTTGGAAATTCTATGGCACTAGGAATTTCCCACACCCCATTAACCCCACAAGACTTGTTGCTTCAAGAAGACTTTGAATTTCACCTTCTAGGAGTTGGATAACTCTCCATCACTAATAAACTCACTAGCAACTAAATTGCAAGATGAGGGTGGCATGGCATTTGATTTGTTACATTTTCAAGACGATAAGGAATCTTTACATGGGCAACGCGCCTAAAATGTGCCAGGACAAATGGAACGGCATATGTCATGTTACATCTAAAAAAGAATTCAAAATTAGAAAAGTTGGGATTCATAAGTAAAAAACAATAATCCTGGGAGAAACACTGGGCTGGGTTCACTTTGAGCTTGCCGCGTCGAATTGGGCCGGGCCTGTTCGACGTTGATTGCAGTTTAGATTCGTCGCTGGGCATTAATTGGCCCCTTGTGCTTGTGCCGTGCATTGACCGGCTTTTGACTTTTCGGCCGACCATCCCCACACTTTTGCTTTCCTTGTAAGTCCCAAATTTTGTGGTCGCTAGGCCACAGTCGCTCGCCTCCACACAATTGAGTCTGTAGTTGGAGATTTTTCCTTCTCTCGATATTACTTCAAGAATAGTTTTTGAAGTAATGGAGACGGAGACATTTGGCAATGGATGAAAACATGGAATAGTTTTTGCATATTTGTTATTTGAATAAAGTGGGTTATAAATACAATGGGATCGAAGTTGAGAAAAATTGATGCAAACACAACAAAATGCACTACTATTATAAAGTGGGAGGTGTTTCTCCTCTTTTCATATTTCCAAATTATCCCTTTCAATTGTGAGAAGTCATGTCTAAAATTCAAACTTCTCAAATTTTTAATGATCTTTTCTTTATAGTTTCTTTGTTGCTGTTATTATTATTATTATTATGTGTTTCCCTAAGAGTATTCCTTATTTCATGTCGAGAAATTTCAAATGATCACACAAAAGACATAGCCCATAATAGATTGTTGTGTTATGCATGATTAACATGAAAAAAGATATTAGTCTCCTTCTTTTTCATCATCCTCTTCTAAATTAAATATATATCATTTTTTTTTTTATATCCAGGATCCGGCTTGGCACACTTTACGGGTGCTCACGGCCACCACTGGCCTGACCTGACCTCTAATAGAGACCACCAACTATACCGAAGGGAGGTTAACACATGATTCCACCACGATGGCCCCCCACTTAAGACTTGTATGGCAATGCGAAGATTCGACCTTTTGACCTCTGCGTAAAGTCTAGTCAGCCTCCTCTGCCAACGTAGCTACCCATCGGTGGGTTCATTTCTTTAGTAAAACTCACAGTTGAATAAAAATCCTTCAATTATCAATTAATCACATTTTATTTTTGCACATCTTCAAGAAAAGAGCTTTGCTAACATAACAATTGTTTTGTCACTACGAGAGTAACAGTATGGGAAAATTACACAAATAGTCCTATATTTTCACTCATGTCCATTTCGTCGAACTTTCGATTGGCTCATTTGGTCCTGAATTATTGATAAAATGTCCGATCTAGTCAACTTTAACTTTCGAATGGCTCAATTTGGTCCCCGAACTATTAATAAAATGTCCGATCTAGTCCTTTTTCGATCGGGCTCAAGTTGGTTCCGAACCATGATGAAATGTCCGATCTAGTCCTTCGTTACTATTTTTCTTTTTTTCCCTTTTTTTCCTTTTTTCCTCTTTTTTTTTCCTTTTTTTCCTTTTTTCCTTTTTTTTCGCTTTCCCTCGGCCGGAGCCGGCAGAGGGCGGCGTCCGGCGAGGGAGCCCCTCGCCGGATCGGCGAGGGCCCCTCGCCGGCGTCCCGCAAGCGGGCGAGTCCCTCGCCGATCTTGCGAGGGAGCCCTCGCCCCGACGCCGGCGAGGGCTCTCCCTCGCAGATCTGGCGAGGGCCGTCCTCGCCGGCGTCTGCGAGGGAGAGCCCCTCGGCGGCGTCGGCGAGGGTGAGGGCGAGGGGCTCCTCGCGGCGTCCCCGAAGCGGGCGAGGGCTCTCCCTCGCAGACCGGCGAGGGCCCTCCTCGCCGGCGTCTGCGCGGGGCTCTCCCTCGCCCGGATCTGCGAGGGAGAGCCCCTCGTCCGCTGCGAGGACGCCGGCGAGGGAGCCCCTCGCCCTCGCCCTCGCCGACGCCGGCGAGGGGCTCTCCTCGCGGGACGCGGCGAGGACGGCCCTCGCCGGATCTGCGAGGGAGCCCCTCGTCCGCTTGCGGGGACGCCGGCGAGGGAGCCCTCGCCCTCGCCCTCGCCGGCCGCGGCGGGGGCTCTCCCTCGCGACGCGCCGGCGAGGACGGCCCCTCGCCCGGATCTGCGAGGGAGAGCCCCTCGCCGGCGTCGGGCGAGGGGCTCCCTCGCAAGATCGGCGAGGGAGCCCCTCGCCCTCGCCCTCGCCCGACGCCGGCGAGGGGCTCTCGCGACGCGCCGGGCGAGGGACTCGCCCTCTTGCGAGGGACGGCGCGAGGGCCCTCGCCGATCCGCAAGGGGCTCCTCGCCGGACCGGCCCTCCGGCGGAGGGAAAGCGAAAAAAAAAAAAAAGGAAGAAAAAGAAAAAAAAAGGGAAAAAGAAAAGAAAAATAACGAACGGACTAGATCGGACACTTTATCATAGTTCGGGACCACCTGGAAACCGATCGAAAATCGGCGACTAGATCGGACATTTTATTAATAGTTCGGGACCAAATCGAGCCATTCGAAAGTTTAGGACTAGATCGGACATTTTATCAATAGTTCGACCAAATCGTTCGATCGAAAGTTTAGGACGAAATGGATATTGAGTGAAAATATAGGACTATTTGTGTAATTTTCCCTAACAAGATATTGTGAGTTACAAATTCTCAAACGATTAGACTCCATAATAATTTATAATAATTTATTATTCATTTTTTGTGATCCAAAATAAGCTATTAATATCACAATAAATTAAGAACAATTATATAAGCATTTCTTCTCCAGAAAAACATGCAACGCACATGACATTGTATGGTACGAATGGAAATGCGAGAATTAAGTTACATCCGAAAATGCAATTGCAAAATTAGAAAAGTTGAGGTCTGTAGTAAAGAAGAATAGACAAGGATAAAATCATTATTTTAAAAAGATTTTTTTTTAACACCTTGAAGATAAATAAATATATATATATGTTTAAATCAAATGCATCACACAAGTCTTCAGTTACAAAAGCAAGTCAGGTTGATCGTGTGCTAAAATCTGCTAAAGATTATGAGAACGTCTATACGTGTCATTTTCTGACAAAAAAGTAAAAAACGACTTCACGCGTAGAAAAGGACTCCACGCGTCATCAAACTTTATGACGAAAAAGTAAAAAAAGACTTCTCGCATAAAAACAGACTTAACGCGTCATTGAACTTTCTTTTCGGCGACCATTCCCACTTCTTTCCGTGTAAGTCGCTCGCTTCCTCCACCCTCAGAGGAGTCGTCGGAGATATCTCCAGCTCTCTTCATCGTTTTAAGGAGGGAGCAACTCATGGTATTCCTCTCGTCTTTGTCTATCTCTCCTTTACATATCAACACCAAATACTAGATCTGCTTAACCATCGTGCTCTCCGCTACTGCATAAGCTATGCACCAAGATCAACCCCTTCTTCTTCTCCTCCTCCTCCTTCTACATCGGTCTTTTAGCATTGCCATTGAAAATTATAACTGCACAACCTCTTGCGGTGAAGTCACAAACATAGAGTACCCGTTTCGGTTGATGGGAGACCCGAATTTTTGCGGCCACAGTAATTTTGAGCTAGCCTGCATAGATAACCGCACCATTCTGGATTTTAACTCGAGCAAGTACTTTGTACACAACATCGACTACACCAACCAAACGATTAGGATCGCTGATGTCAAGCTGCAGAAGGGCAATTGCTCATCCCTTCCTCTCCAATCTTTATGCGGCCTTAATGGATGGCACAATTATTATTATTATTATTCTTATTATTATTATAATACATCCATTGTTTCGATCGTGAGTTGTGTGAAGGCTGTGGATTTTCCATTTTACATTGATGCTTCGTCATGCCTTGATGGGCTTCCATTACTTAATTTCTCTGATGCGAGAAGGCGAGTGTATGCCTTGATCAATGCAAATGTCTCATCTATGGAAACCGCATGCACTATAGAGCTTATAGTAATGCTGTCACAATGGGTTGATGAATCTAATCTTCGTTCCTATGCGCAAATTCACGAACATATGGTTTATGGATTCGAGTTTTCATGGTCTTATCCTCCTAAGCTTTCAGGGGGTGATCCTGAGCACACCAAGATAGGTAAGGACTTTTGAGATTGTTCAATTTCTTATAAAGGACGGCAAGAGTGTCGTAACTTTTATACGATTCTCATTTAAGTGTTATCACATTTTTTTCTTTTATTTATTTATTTATTTAAATGCCACATTCAAGTAAAATCGATCATTTAAATGTTGTTTTTGACAAATCATCCTACTAATTTTTTATAAATTTTTCATTTCGATGTGGATTCTTTTTATTTAATTGTCCAAATCAACAATGGCAATGTCAAATAAGACGATCGGCATTCATGTTGGATTTTCTAACGAGACAAATCACTAATGACTTTTAAGTGATTGAATTCAAATTTGTGACACTCAAGTGAATAAAAAAAATGTTATGACACTCAAGTAAGCATCGCATGAAAGTTATGGTACTTTTAATGTACTTATCCCAAAATATTGTTAGGATATATTTGGTCAAAGACATGTGAAATGGAGCTAAGATCTTGTAGCTAGTTCAATGTTGTTGTGGTATTTTATAAGTACAACAATGAATACATTTTTATTCATTTGTTAATTTAAATAATTAGAATTCCGCCAGTAAATCTTAGTGGATTGAACTTGATATACTCAATTATCATTGTTTGATTATGATCTAAATAAGTGTCTTTTATTTTCTTCAGATTTCACTTGTTACATATTCTATCTTTTTTGCAGATATCGCCTATGTCCTCGCCCGTCTCCGGGGTATTGTACAGTTCTTGGTCGTTCCCATCGGTAAACATCAATACAATCTTCATTGTGAAATTAAGTTAGTGTTCCTAAATACAAACATTCAACACACGCACAAATTGGTTATTCATATAACAATAAATACATTATCTATTCAATTGTTTATCTATTTAGTTCAAATTCTGCCCACAAATCTTAGTGGACTGAACCGATATACACATGGCTTGATTATGGTCTAAATAAGTGTCTTTTACATGTTCTTCAGCTTTCATTAATTACAAACTCAATCTCTATTGGGATATATCGAGCTACCCTTACCTTGAACCTTACCTTGATTGGATGCTCCCGCTCTTCGGCATCGGTAACATTACTATAGTCTTCTCATTGTGAAATAGATTTCAAATCTCTAAATGCAAACATTTAACACATCCTCAAATTGGTTAAAATATACAGTGTTTCAATGCATGGTTGTGAAATTCATCTTGGGGGCCCCATGCGTGATGACATTACTAATACGCAAATGGAGGAGAAGACACTTAGCAATGGATCAAAATGTTGAAGAATTTTTGCAATCTAACAATTTCTTGCCGATAAGGTATTCTTACTCGGACATCAAGAAAATCACGAGTGGCCTTAAGGATAAACTAGGCGAGGGAGGGTACGGGTCCGTGTTCAAAGGAAGACTCCGGAGTGGCCGTGAGGTGGCGGTGAAGATTCTAAAGAAGGGAAAAACGAATGGGCAGGACTTCATCAGTGAAGTAGCTACCATTGGTAGAATTCATCATGTTAATGTTGTTGGACTCATTGGTTATTGCTTTGAGGGCTCTAAACAAGCTCTTGTCTACGATTTCATGCACAATGGATCTTTGGATAAGCACATTTTCTCACAAGGACAAGGGATTTCTCTTGAATGCAATGAAGTGTATGGGATTGCTCTCGGAGTGGCTAAAGGGATTGAATATCTTCATCGAGGATGCAATATCCAAATTTTACACTTTGATATTAAGCCTCATAACATTCTTTTGGACAGAGATTTCACCCCAAAAGTTTCTGACTTTGGGCTTGCAAGATTGTATCCCACAGATTACAACACCGTGTCTTTGACTACCGCAAGAGGAACCTTAGGATACATGGCTCCAGAGCTCGTCTTCAAGAACCTTGGAGGCGTCTCTTACAAAGCGGATATCTATAGTTTCGGAAAATTGTTGATGGAAATGGCCACTAGAAGGAAGAATGAGGACAAGGTTACAGGGTGTTCGAGTCACACTTACCTTCCTTTATGGGTTCATGACCAACTTAGTAAAGAATTGGAAATTCCAATGGAAGTTAGTGAGGACGAGAGGAAAATAATAAAGAAGATGATAATAGTTGCTCTTTGGTGCATACAATGGAATCCTAACGATCGCCCTTCGATGCAGAAAGTCTTGGAAATGCTGGAAGGAGAAGTAGATGATCTACAAATATCTCCCAAGCCACTCTTTTATGCAACAGAAATGTCAAGAATGAATGATGGAACTTGGACCGACGAAGGCAATAATACCATATCCACTACATCAACTAGTGCAATAACTTACAAAGATTCTCATCTTGAGTGTACTAGTATTAGTATTACACAAGCATAGACACATATCAAAACCATTTGATCTAATCACATATGTGGTGAATTGAAACATGGTATTGATGATGCTTCATGTGTAGCTTCCCTTTCTTGGCCATCATTATATTATAGATGTTTATGACTATATTTATGATCTTAATTGCGCCCAATTCATCTTTTAGCATTATCATATTGAAGATGTCATTGGTTATAGTTTGGACTCTTGAATCCAATAGAAAATCTAGTGACTACTTTCAGCATAGTGCTATGAGGAGCAAGTTTGGGTTTCAAAGTCTTTGCTTGAAAGTCTAGTCAGCACAGAACCTGCTTTACGCATGGCTTAACAACACTTCACTGATCGCTATGTATGTATTGCTTCATTGCATACCACTTGTCGCTACAAATAATGTTGAAAATGATGGATGAAGAGGGATAATAAACAACTTCGATTAATGGCGGGGGAGTGCGAGATAGTGGGAGATATCAAAAGATGATCTCTCCTTGAATAACAATAATACATGAGATTAATTAAATTCTTATTATATTTACTAGATTGCTAAAGTTATCTTAGTGGTAAATGTGCACATAAAAAATGTTATTAATTTTCCTTTTAGGGTTCGTTGTCCAAAACTATCACGTGAGGAGGAAATTTTATTGGAGGGGGAGATATATGTCATCTTTATTACAATGGTTTGAGTATTCTATTTGAGTCTAAATTCATTTCGAATGCGAATGAGTATTATCTTGTTTAGGTTTCAAGACCGTGTTAACTATTCTGAACCCTTTTTGCTATCACTTTTAAGCAATACATCAGTCTTCATATCACATTGAATGAACTTGAAATAGGCTAGGGCAAACAAAATCAGACTTCAAGAGTGGATGCAAAATTTTACAAATTTTTTTATAATTTAATTTCGCCATTATTGAGATTGACTATTCTTTAGCCGGTCAACGTGCTAGGTGACTTTCTTTCGGCCAAAAAAGAAAAAGTGTTCGTTGACTCCAAGCCCAATAATCATACGGATTTCAGGTGAGTATTGGATATAGTTTCATTTGCATTTTTCTGATTAAGAAGTGAGGAAAAAAGAATCGAACGGTGCGTTTGCATCATTTACAATTTCACTGCTTTTTTTTTCTTGGCCGGAATACAATATTTCTGTTTTTGGGCCACCCGAAAATCCGAACAACTCTTTCCGGTAACAGGTCCCTTGATTCGGGATACAGGGCGAAATGACAAAATGTCCAGGGGACCAAATCCGAAATAACAGAAAGGTAGCGTCCTTGGATGCAAAAAAAGTCGTCTGGCTACTCGCTCTTTGTTTCCTTCCAGAAGTTTTTTTGCTTTAGCGAGGGAGGTCGCTTCTAAACTCAAACGCTCAAACGCACTCAACCGTTAATTCAAAAATTAAGCAAACCAAAAAAAGAAAAAAAAAAAAATCGCCACATTCTAATTCTGATTCTGATTCTGATTCTGATTCTCGTTTACCGTTCTCTCCCGCGATCTAGATCTCTCTGCCGTTTTCTAGATTCCCATCTCCACTCTCTTTTCTCGTGCGATAAGTTCCTCGAATCGCAGTCCCGATCGAAGACGAAGACGACGGCGAAGAAGGCGATGGGCGGCGGAGGTGAATCGGAGGGGACGCCGGTGGAGCCGCGGAATCACCCCGCGAACCAGCACGCCGCCACCTGGGTCCCCGGGGAGGCCCGCGGCGGCGGCGGCGGCGGCGGCGAGAACCCGTACGTGCACGTCGCTCCGCTGAATGCCCCCGCGCCGTCCGGCAGGAGTGTGTCCATCGAGGCGTATACTTCGCGCTGGGAGTTAATGATTGGTGATTAGAGGCTTTTGAGAATGGTTTTGATGGGGCCGACGCTTTGCTGGTGTTTGCGGGTCCGATGGATGCGGCGCGTTGAACCGGTGTGGGAAGAGGTTCGAAGATGCTACAAGAAAAGCACCAATGAGGCAATGAAGTACCGCAGTTTCCTTAACAGATATTCTCTCTAATGGAGGAGCTAAGAGGATGGGCTCTTGCTGCACAAATCCTATTTGCGTCGTCAGCCATCTCAGGTTGTATTCCTTTATGTCCTTCCCATCAATGACCACCTTTCCTTCCATCGGATCGTAGGACCTCAGCAGAGGGGCCAGAATAGAGGACTTTCCGGTACCACTTGGCCCGACAAGAGCTACCTTCGTCCCAGCTTCAATTTTCAACGTGAAGTTCTTCAGAACGGTAACTTCTGGTCCTGATGGGTACTTGAATTTGATGTTCTGGAACTCAGCAGTTCCTTCGATTTCAGTTTTTCGGTCGAGGGTGTGGAATGCAGGGGTGAGTATGCTCATGGCCGATATCACGGTGGGGATCATCGTCCCCAGCTCTGTAATAGAAAGTACCGTGAGAGAGAAAATCTGGTACGATCTTATGCCATTTTCGAATGTGGCTTGGCCTCTATCGATCAAGACCGCGGTGTACCACAAGGCGACTGCATGTGCAATGTTCCATAAGCAAAGAGAAAATCCTTGGATTATTCCATACTTGATACTGGTTCTCCTGCTCTCTTTCATTGGGACTTCCAACGTTAACTTGGCTTTCCTCAGAATTTGCTCTTCATAGCAAAAAGATGCTACAGTTCTTATGTTTGTTGCCGACATAGAAGTTAGGGAAAAGACTTTGCCATGTGCTGCAGAAGAGTCGCCGGCAAATCCTTTGGCTGACTTGGCTTGAATGAGCCCGCCAATGAAGTGGCAAGGCATCACAGCCCAAGCCACTAGACCCATTCTCCAGTTTACAATCATGCTAACTACTGCAGCAATCACTATAGAAGCGATGCGATCAGAAATTATCACTTTCGCCTAGAAGAATCGCTTTATCTTCTCGGGATGGGTAAGCAAAGTGAATGTTCCTTATGTCAATGTTTCCCTCGATTTCCTTCAATACAATCCCCCCTGAAGCGTTGCTAATATTTGGTTTTCTCCGGCTCACCTTGAAAACTTCATTTCCCGCTGCTTTTGCTTGGTGAAATACTTGCATGTCTGGGGGCAGCATAATTGATTGAGCTGGAATGCAAAAGAAGCCACGGTCCATAATTAAGGTCATATCTTCTTCACTTCATTATATGAAGATTCTTAAAGGCATCTGACATCTTCTTAAGAGGCTCAAAATGAAATGCATCATACACGCATTCATACAAAATTTTTGAGAAACCAAGTAGGACGATGTTATTTCCCATGTTATGTGCAGATTAACTAGCTTGATGATCATCATTGGATTGCTTATCTAGTCGCTGTAAGACAAAACAATCTCATCCTAAAGCTCTTACAAGAAAGGTAAACTTTTCTTACATAGCTCCAAGGAGGATGCTCATGACTGCTGCTATGACATTCCCTCCACTAGATCTTCTGGCAGTGACCACGATTGCTCCGATCCATATGATTAGTTCCCAAGAGGAGTTGGTCACTGCTTGAAACATTCCTGTTCCAACTCCCTTAATCAGCGCCTCTCCTCTGCTAATGACAGACTGCTTGTCCGTGCAGTCTGAGAATGATTTGATTGCGAGATCCTCTCCAACAAATGCAAAGACCGTTTTTATATGAGATATGGTCTGTACGTTGTCAAACATTCCTGTTCCAACAAATGCAAAGACCGTTTTTTTTTTTCTTACCAAAAAAAGAAGAAGTTTTTTCACCTTTTCCACAACAGTAGTAGCTTCGGATAGGTAAATCATTTTGGCAGCTGAGATGGCATTCATTTCTTTGTGTAGGTGGCTCCAATCAGTAGAATCAAGGGAACTACAAACAAGGTGACCAGTGAAACTTCCCAACTGCAAATGAAGGCAATCAAGACTCCAGAAAAGAATGTGGTGAAGCACGAAAGGAAGTGCCCCAGCTGCTAGCAAAAAGTTTTGTTAGCATGATCGGCAAACTTCAGTGGGGAAATCTCAAGAGCAGTCAACTTGAGGGAGAGATTGCTACCTGCTGTCCTATAGCATTCTGGATTACGCTCATGTGAGTACTTATTCCGGCAATGACTTTTCCACTCGACAATTCAGTATCGAAAGCTCCAATCTCCTGTCTGAGGAGCGATCTTGGGAATTCTAATCTGATCCGTGCTGTTTGTCTTTCGCTCGCGAACATCCAGCATCCAATCTCTGCAGAAAATTGGAAGCCATGCGAATGCTTTATTACTGCATATTTTCTATACTACTAGTTTTCTCTCCTGTAGTTAATCCATTGCTTCTTACTAACTTTGTTGCTAATAGTCCAATATGATAAATGATTATACGATACTTCTGATCCCATAAAACTTGATGCCACGTTTGGGAGTGGCACGCCAAAATAAGCAATCTCTAGTGGACCCTAGGAAACAGTGACTTTCGAAGGGCGATTATGTGCGAAACGAGTGTGCATGTCAATAAAAAAACTGAAATTCTGCAACTGAATAAAAACATATGCATCTCCAATCATCCAAGAAAACCAAAAGAAGCCAACCTAGGATTCCAGCAGGGAAGGTAGCAAAGGCCATGTACCACACATATGGAACAACCTGAAAGAGCAAAGAAGAAAAACACGAATGAAAAGCTCCAATGACACTGTGTGTGAATCATCCATATTTAGTAAGTTGGAACTCAAAGGCGCGCTAGGAATAAATATAGCCACCAGTTGACAGTAAGCTAGGAATTCAAGCGAAGTGCAATTATCTACCTTTTTCAAAGCATGAACCACGCCATCTTTGTCGTCAATATGACTCCCGAAAGCATAACAAATATCCAACAGGTTGAGCCATCCCGTGGACGACGGATCCTATGGTCCCTAGAGCCATTAAAATCCAATCAAGTGCGTCTGCATACTTCAAAAGCTTATAAAATGGCAAGCCTGTCGGGTCACTCTTCTTCTTCACTTCCTCCAGTACTTCTGTTTCCTTCCCTTCTACCTGCATGGGCTGTTCCGGCTGGGTAGACGTCTGCACCATTTTTCTTTTTTCCATTGCACAGAGGACCGAGTGATGTGTTGACTCTTGAAGATTATATATTTATGAATACTATGCTGTGCAAGGAATATATGGAGCATATCCTTTGAGGTTCGGGAAAAATAATAGCCGGGAAGTCTTTTCCTTCTCAGCATTTCCGTCGATGTTTATGAGCCTGCTGCCACAGACAAAACATACAGAAACAGACATTGTCAGAGCAAGCAATTCTTGGTTTTATTCCCTAGATTAATTGCATTCTGGTTTAAGAGTACCTCGTTTACACCAAAAATGCTGGGTTAGAAAAATCGGTACCAGATCAATGAGATGCCAGAAAGGTCAGCATTGTTCGTCGAGATTCTTCGGGGTGTGTATTTTCCTTAAAACATCGTGCATGTCCATTTAGGAAACATCTCACAAGATGCCTAACTAGCTAGCTAGAGTCTGTCCGTCTTGCGATCTCCTTAGATGCACGACGGACATTTTTTTTTACATTACTTGGGGATTCACCAACCTAAAAGTATCTTGGGTTTAAGCTCTTCTTAAAGCTGTTCACATTTACTGCATAGGGACTCGTTTTGCTCAGCATTTGTCACTTCTCTAATTCATTCCCCATCTAATCTTATATCTATCCTAGTCTGTGATTATTTGTTCTGCTCAAACCTGTAACTTGGTGATCTAAGGTGTACGAAACCCATTTTCCACAGCCTTTCTCATCCCTTTCTCTCTCTATTTCGGCAAGAAAATATTTAACAGTTCTCTCACTGTGATAGTTGCAACTGTATGCCGAAATGAATTCCATTGTTGAGTCGACTCAAGTAAAGTTGGGTTCTTGAGGATCAAGCTTACGGTCCATTCATTCCCGAAAAGAATGCGGTATTCCTCCACTCGATTCTGGAGAAACTTTGTGATCGGACAACGTCCCTGTCCGGCAGTTAAATTAATGACATAATTAGATGGCAGTTTCTCTTGTTCCATTCTGGGGTGGATAAGGATACTCTGATTTGACGCATTCAAGGGATAACTTTGTTCTGTTTCAGCAAAATGCAAACAAATATGAAGTATGAAACAGCCAAGACTTGGCCAACGAAGTAGCTTGTAAAATCGATATTAGTTTTCTCTGATATGGCAATAAAAAAAGGAATAGAGCCACATCTGCCGGTTTCGAATTACCTGGGGATGATATATCTCTACCTATTGCATCATCACAATGACTCTTGTTCTCTTAACATGGAAGCAACAGACATTTCTTGCTTTTCTGCATGGTCATTTGGAAGTTTCAAGGCGCTGAGATCAGCTAAGAAGCTTTCATTGGTGCAAGGGTTGAGGTGATTCGCGCTGGATTTCGAAGGGGACGTTTGCATGTCGGATATTCGGTTCGTTACTCAATACGCTCAATATGCATTTAACTTCATGAAACAGAGGATTCGAGAGGATATGCTTGACAGCGAACAAAATTTTTTCTTCCTCGAATCCTATCTAAGCCTTCGTAACCATCAATACGTAGTCGAACGAAGCACCTAGGCCGCGGGAAAAGGATGAAGTAGATGACATATTTTCACTCGATATGTTTTCCTGTCCATCATCAAGAGTGACTGCAACCTTTTACCGAATCATTGCAGAAGGTCAGGGATCGGTCTCTTCAGACATTTAGGGAACTTTGACATTTACCATGAAGTTTTACCAATCGCTATTTACCCAGTAGGATATGAGCTGTGAATTGATCGCCCATGTTTTGTCCTTGCTAGCTAGCTAGCAACTCTTTCGATTTGCTCGTGATGAAAACTCTTGTTTAGTCCAGTTTATAGCATATACAGACTAGAAAACGAATCCAGACCTCTCTCCTTCATCTCTAACTCAACCACCACAAATTTTTTTTTTCAGCCAAAGAGAAAAAAAAAAAAAACAAAAAGGGAGAGAACTCGCGGAATTTCTGTGAATGTTTAGCATGTGTCTACACATGTGAAAATTTGTTAAATTTTCTCCTTTAATCTCTTTTCAGCTTCATTAATTAATGGGGAATTCTATGGTCTAGTCCAACAACTTATGGAATCGATCTTATATATAATCGAGACAGTCGAATCAAAAGGAAAAATTAAATTTCAACCATGAATTACTTTGAAAAGATAGTAACTTAAGAATATTTAAGGAAATTAACGATTTTTTTTTTCATTTCACGGAAAATAACTTCTAGGAAAATATTTTTCGGATTTTTCGATTCGTTTCACGGAAAATGAACCAATTTAGGAAAATGTTTTCCACTATTGGAAAAAGTACTTTAAAAAATGAGGAAAATATTTTCCATTCCTCATAAATAGAAAACACTTTTCATAACTTCTTCCATCTCACTTGCTTTCACCAAATACATTTTCCTTTTATTGTTATGTTTTCTTTTTATTTTTTATTTTTAAAATTGAGATTTTAATTTTTTTTTTCATTCCTTTTTTTTTTTCTTCTTCCTTGATTGGTCGTTGATCTTGGTGGTAGTCGATGATTGGACATAGGCCAACTTGAGCCTTGCCATAGATCGACAAGCTTGAGCTCACCTAAGGCCAGATTTGGCAAGGGCGAGGCTCGAGCTTGCCAGCCTCAACAGAGCTTGGGCTCGCCTAGATTGACAGAGCTCAAGCTTGCCTGCATCTAGTGAGTCGTGAGCTTACCAGTCTCGGTGGATTTTGGGCTCACTTAGATCAGTCGAGCCTTGAGCTCGCCGATTTGCGTCTTGGTTGATTGCCGAGCAGCCGGCCATCGTCAAGGCACGCGGGGGCGGAGGAGGAAAGAGGAAGAGGAAGGAAAAGAAAAAGGAAAAGGAAAGAAGAAATACAAAAACTAAAAAATTCTATTTTAAAGAAATATATAAAATTTAAAATTATTTTTTTGGTCGACTAAAAAAAATCAAAATTCAATTTTTTGGTGACTTTTTTTAGAAAATTAAATAAGATACCAAATAGTGGAATATATCTCTTACTTCATTTTCGGGTTTCAAATTTGAATATAAAAAATTATTGTCATTTTCTTGTAAAATAGTTTCCTAGAAAACATTTTTCCTAAACGTGATAGTTTCCGCAAAACAAATAGAGTCTAAGATTGCCAACTTAATTGTTTTTTTTTTCCATTGCCTAGGTCATGGTTGATTAAGGAATTATGACATGCAAGGATGATTACTTGTTGATAGGACCATTAAGTTTACGAACTCTGAAAAAATGTTACGATCATGGAGGTAGGTCACTAAGAATAAGGAAAAAAAAATATATATATATATATATATATATAATTTATTTAATAACACTAAAGATGAATAAAACAATTATCAAATCATTCTTGAATCACATTTCATTTATGCACATCTTCGAGAAAAGGTTTGATCTCTATACATGCAACATTTATGACAATATACCGCTATATAAGAAAATGCATACATCGTGTCGCATTCAAAAATACAATTTTAAAATTAGAAAAGCTAAGGTTTATTATAGATAAAATAAACATGTGAAAATTATTGTTTTATTAAGATTCTTTTAACATCTATATGATGAAAAAACAAAACATTTTCAAACCAATCGGATCAAATTTTCAATAATTGAAAAATGAACTCACATGGATTTTAAATCATCATCTCGATAGTTGAATTCTAATCTTTTAATCTATGCTCCTCATTCCAACCCTTAGCCATTGGGCCGGGCCGTGCCACAGTTCGCTCCGAGCTCGCTACACACGGCCACGTCGGTGGCTTGGGTGGAGCCAAGGTCGATTGAACTTCAGATTCGTCGCGGTGCACGAAATCTCCCTCGGTCGCTTGTCCCGTACTCTTCGACCAGCTTCGACGTTTCAGTCGACCATTCCCACGCTTTTGCGGGTCTCCCACATCTCGTTTTCTAGTCGCTACACCCCAAATCATTCACTTCCACACGATCAGCTTTAAAGTTGGAGTTTTTTTTATTCCCTTTCTCTCATCATTATCATCATCTCGAGCAACCATGATGGTTCCTCTCATCCTTATCTTTCTTCCTTCTACTTCTCAATACTAAACGCGAAGACTCGCTTGATCGATTCGTGCTCTCAGCCATTGCATAACCAATGCACAAAGATCAGCTCCTCCTCCTCCTCCTCCTTCTCCTCCTCCATTGCTCTTTTAGCAACGCCATCCAGAAAAATGAGTGCACTACCTTTTGCGGCGAGGTCAACATAAGGCCCCCGTTTCAATTGAAGGGCAAAAAGGTTTGCGGGGACCACAACTATGAGCTGACTTGCAGAAATAACCGCACCATTCTGGATTTGTACTTGAGGGAGTACTATGTACAGTACATCAACTTCACGATTAGGCTTGCCGATGTTGGGCTGCAAAAGGGCAACTGCTCGTCTCTTCCTCACCGCTCTTTGTCATGCAGTGACTTCAGCTACTACCTCGATCGGTATAGATGTGGGAAATACATGATGAAAAAGGGTCCAACGTTATCCAAGACTCTGGCGATCGTGGACTCCATGGAGGCCGTCAATTCTCAGTTTTACATTGACTCTTCATCATGCCTCAATGAAGTCAAGTTTTCAGATTCATCTAGTACGAGAAGGCGAGTGTACGCCATGGTCGATGTGAATGTCTCGTACATAGAAGCTACATGCACTATAGAGCATATGGCAATGATACCTTGGTGGGTTGATGGCAACAATGTTCGCTCTTATGCGCAGATTCATGAACTTATGGTTTATGGGTTTGAGCTTTCATGGCTTCCAATTGCCTCTGGACGGAATTGTAATTGGTGCAACATCAGCGACACATACAAAATTCACTGCGCAGACAAGAAAAGTAAAGGGCCTTTGAGTTTGTTCCGTTTCTTGAAAAACAAAAAAAGAAGAAAAATTTCCAGATATATACGTTCAAAATCTGTGAAAATTGAGCTCGCTCATCCGCATATCTTAGCAGAGCCCATGTGATTTGAAGATGCCCATTAAGATAAAGTAGTTAGGTAAATGCTGTTGTGGTATTTTGCACCTATATTTAAAGATAATTAATTATTTAATTCGAATTCTGCCAACAATTCTTAGTGGGTTGAACCGATATACTAATTGCTTGATGATGATCCAAATAGGGGCTGCATGTTTTTGTTTCTTTTTTCAGTTTAAGAACATAAATTTTGTTTTTTTGTTAAAACAAAAAAAAAATAGAAACACATTTGTTTTTCGTTTTTGTTCAAAAATCTGGTTTTTTGTTCTCGGAACACAAAAAACATAAATGAGAAACAAAAAAAAAAAATTGTTTATTGTTAAAACACTTTTGAAAAACACTTCTTCTCTCTCTTCTCTTTTCTTCTTCTTTTTTTCTTCTTTTCTTCTTCTTTTTCTTTGGCCGGTCGCCGGCCTCGGCCATGGTTGGCGACCGGCCGTCGAGGGCTGGCGACGCCGTCAAGGGTCGGTGACCTCGCCGGAGCGTTGCAGGCCCCCGGCGAGGCCAAGCTTGCCCAAATCGAGCTCGCCTAGCCACCGGTGAGGCTCGGCCTCGCCGGATCTGGGCTCGGCCGAGCTCGCCCAGCCAAGCGAGGCTGCCGGCAACCGGCCGAAAGAAGAGAAAATAAAAAAGAAAGGAAAAATGGAAAAATAAAATAAAAATATTAAAAAAATTAAAAAGAAACAAAAAAAAAGAATATAAATTTACCAAATGTATTTCTATTCATTTTTTTATTCCCGAACAAGTTTACCAAACGCATCTTTCTAGTCAAAAATTGTTAAAAAAAATGTAAACACTTTTTTTCTATTTCTGCGCTCCTCAACAATTTTTGAACGAAACGTTACCAAACGCGTCCCATAAGTGTCCCTTAAATTCCTTCAGCCTCTATTTGTCATGTATTCAACCTCTATATCTCTTGCAGGTTACCACTTGTTTATCGGCTAGGTAATTCAAATGCCCTGGCAACATGGCTTCGGTAACATTACTACAATCTTGTCATTGTGAAATTGATTTAAAGTTACTTAACGCAAACATTTAACACACCCCCAATTTTCTTGCATTTATCCCAATGTACAGCGCCATTCGTGGTTCTGAAATTCGACAAGGGATGTCTCTTGATTGCAATTTGGACTTTACTGAACAGAAAACCTTGGGACGGCTTTTCACATGGTATAGGGGGAGCGAGTTTGGGTTTCAAAGTCTTTGCTAAAAAACCCAACTAGCACACAACCCGCGCTACACATGGCTTTACGGCACTATAGCGGTCAATGTACATGTTTCTTGGCACGCCAATTGTTGCTACGAATAACGTTGAAAAATGATGTATCTAGAGAGATCATAAAATTTTAAAAGAGATGATAAGCAACAACTTCGGTTTGAATTACCTCTTCTTTAATAGCCTTAATAGACGAGATCAATCAAATTCTTATTTCTTTTAATAGGTTGCTAAGGTATTTAGTGGTAAATGTACAGTTGAGAATAATGGAAGTTTCTCTTTTCAGATTGATTAGTTAATTTGAGATCGTGTCCCATCTCACAGCTCGTTAATTGAAATTGCCACCGCTAACATACTCGAATCCTCTCATTACGAAATCAATCGATTTCGCTAAATGATAACATTCAGCCTCATCTTTTCGTATGTTTTCCAAAGAGTACAGGTGCAATAAGCTTAATTGAACTCGTCTGAGGAGCAGCATGTGTGGTAATACTGTTAATACGCAAAGGGAGAAGGAGCCATTAAGCGATGCTCGAAAACATTCAAGAATTTTTGCAATTCAACTAATTTTTTGATGATTCTTAATGTGTAGCTCGCCTTTCATGGCCATCATCAGATGGTATATGTTTATGACTATTGTTATTGATCTTAAATACGACTGTATCATATTTCTCAGTATCGTCTTAAGATTTCGTTAATATAATTTGGGCTTTCGGGTGCAATAAAAAACCTAATGATGACTTTTAATATAGCGTAACGAGGAGCAAATTTGGGTATCGGAGTCTTTGCTTCAGTGCCCAACTCTCACACAACCCTTTCACGACAGTCTAGGGGATGTACACCTCTCCCCATAAAACATAAATTGTCGGTATGAATGATGTTGAAAAATGACGGATGGAAAGATGATAAAATTTTAGAAGAGATGGTAAACAACTTCGATCCAAACGAGGGGGAGTCCGAGACAATTACCTATAAAATAGATAGCGGAGACCTTAATTGGCTTTTCACTCCATCGAAAATCAGTTAGAAATTAACTTTAAGTGGGAGACATCAAAAGATGATCTCTCCCTTAATAACAGTAATAGATGAGATTAATTAACGTTTTCTAGGTTGCTAAGGGTATTTAGTGGTAAATGTGCACTTGAGAATGATATAAGGTCTTATTAGATTCATTGTTTAAGGCTATTACGGGTAAATTATGGTCCATAAAATTACGTGTAAATGAGTTACGACTGATAAACTCAAATTATTATCAACAAGTGCCGCCAACCTTACGATATTATGTTCTTTTGAGATTTATTGTCAAGGCTATTATGGGTTAATTATGGCCCATACAATTACAAATGTAAATGAGATTTCAGTCACTAAAATAAATTGCTATCTAAAAGTGCCACTGACCTTACGATTTAAGTTCTTTGTAGATTATTGTCTAAGGCTATTGCGGGTATATTCTGGCCCATAAAATTATAAGCGTAAACGCATTACGACCAATGAAGTTAAATTATTATTTACAAGTGTCATCAACCTTATGATAGTTTCACGTAAATTGCGACAAGTTCAGGAAAATTACAGCTGAAAATGGGAGGGGCCGCTTTTTTGCCTATGGGATCTAGAAGCGCCACAGTTGATATTTTTCAGGCGTGCACAAATATCCTATTTTGATTTATATCCGATTGATACTAAGTGAATCTCCCGAGAACTAAGAAAATCTAGTACCTAAGTACTTGAGTTTCACGTAATAGTATTAATCTTTTAGTTGTTTGGACTGATTTCACATGTCAATTTAGAATGACATGCCTCTAGGCCTCATGTTTTGGTCAAGGCCTAGGCGCCAGCATCTCTAGCTAAGCCCAGGCTAGTCATGTTCTTGTTCACGGCCTAGGCAGAAGTCTCACATACTACCTTCAGGGTCCCAAGGCTTGGGAATTGGGGTCCTCGGTTCAAACCAACCACGGGTCATGGTGCTCAACCCTCAAGTCTCTATCCTATCCTCGATTTTTGATGTCCCAAACTTAGGCACTAGGGCCTCAAGTCTCGCCCTCAAGGTCTCAATTTCGGGCATTGAGGGTTCTAGGAATCAATGCCATATGTTTTAAAAGAATTCTATCATGTGAAATGTTTCGGCTCCAACAATTGGTCCTTTCTTCTAAATGAAAAATTCACGATTTGAATTTTCATTCACTAAGTGACTCAAATTCCACAAGAATCAAACGACTAAACAAAGCCTAAAGGAAATCTCCCAAATCATGATAAAGAGCTAATCAATCCCATTTCTTAGGCTCCGTTTGGGAACTGCTTTCCAAGGGGCTTTGGGGCAAAATGAAGATGTTTGGGAACTACTTTCCAAGGGACATTAAGGCAAAGCTGGCATTTGTAAGGCTGAAAGCCCAAGACAGGTCTTAGGCTGCCTTGGGCTTTTAGCATTCTCGGAATACCTCATGTCCACTGTTCATCTCTACTATTCATCTTCTTCTCCAGTGGCATGGCTGATCAAAGACGAGCTCGAGAGGCCAGTGAGGTCACGGCTGAGGTTGGTAAGGTCGCGGCGACCATCATCGGCTAGTCGTGCGACCTCAGCGACTCGCGGGGACTGCTCGCGAGTCCAAGTGACTGCCTGCGAGTTGCATCACCACGACCCAACTCTGGTCGCCGTGAGGTCATGTGACCTCCGACAACCAGATTTGGTCACCGCAAGGTCGCGCGACCTCAGGCATGACCTAGATCTAGTCGCCACGAGGTCGCACGACCTCCGACAACCAGCGCGACCTTTGGTGACCATATCTGGGTCACGCCGATCGCCGCGAGGTTGCCCAGGCGACCCTCGCCGGAGGTTGTCTGACCCTAGGCAGCCCTTGCCGGTCGTCTCCAAGGGCTACTTGAGGTTGGCGGCGGCCACCTGCCTTGCCAACGGACTCTTTTATTTTTATTTTTGATAATTTTTTCTTTTTTTTATTAATCATCAAAGTCATTTGTAAATGTAATATTTCCAAACACTATTTTACTTAAAAGTACTGCACAATGGGCTTTTAAACTACAATTTACCAAGCACAATTTGCATTTTTGAAAACCCCGTTAACATAAAGTCCTTTGCATTTTCTAAAAGATTTTCCCCAAAAATCTAATCAAATGCACCCTTATTCTGACTTGGGAGGTATGGAGGAAAATTACCCTATTCAAGAGTCTATAATCCATCATCGTCTTTTTATGAGTACACTTTTGAGTAAAAAATTGAGCACGAAAGCGAGTGTGCAGAATGGCCAGGAAAAGATGGACGCGCTAGTTGAAATTGTTCGACCCATTATAGTCTATGATGATGGCTACCTATTTGGCACCTTTCCAAATTTTCTTCTACGAGATTTTTCAGGGTGGTTCACAGCGCATGATCGTTTAGACTTTTTCTTCAGATTCTCTGTTGCTAGTCTACAACGTTGACTGACTTTGACTTGTTAGTTGAATTTTTTGACCCATCAGTCGACGATGATTACTACCTGTTTGGCACCTTCCCAAATTTTCTTCTACGAGATTTTCCAGGATGGTTCGCAGCGCAGGATCTCTTTGACTTGTTCCTCCGATTCTCGGTTGCTAGTCTACTACGTTGACCGGCCTTGACTTATTAGTTGACAAGTCCCAATGCTTGTCTTCTTCTATCTTGTGAGATGGACCAACCCATTATTTAGGGCAACTAGCTTTCCGATCCAATTAAATTCGTGACTTGAAAATGGCCACATTCCTGTAATTTCATTTCATTTCTTCTTAATCAGAACCCTTTGCAAGTGCATGCAACAATCATTGCAATGGCTGGGTCAAGGTCGATTGAACTTTGATCTTTCAGGGACCATTCCCACACCTATTCCGTGTCTGATGCGTCCCATTTTCCTTCTCCTTCTCTCATCATTATTTCAAGAAAATAAAAGATTTGATAACAGTCTTATTGAGCTATAATTGAGTGAAATTTGTCCATTAGAGTTTGATTAGTGAAAGGCCTTGGACCCAGAGTGTACTTAAGATCTGCTGAAGGTTATACATATGTCGACTGTACATACCATACAATACGCCGGATTCATTAATATTCTTCATGCATTTAGCATTTCGCGAGTTCTTTCCTATCCCCTGGGACGGACCGGGCCTGAGGTCGATGGAAGTTTAGGTTCGTCGCAGTGCATATATTGGCATCTTTGTGCTTGTACCGTACGTTGACCGGCTTTCGACTTTTGAGCGGACCAATCCTACCCTTTTCCGTCTCTCATACGTCCCATTTTTGCGGTCGCTACACCCTAAATCACTCACCTCCACACAATTGAGTTCGTAATCGGAGATATTTCCTTCTCTCGTCATTACTACAAGAAAGAAACGGAGCAACACAAATTATTCCTCTCGTCTTCATCTTTCCTACTTTTGCATCTCAGCCCTAAAATAACACTTGACTTGCTTGCTCCATTCGTGCCCTCAGCTATTGCATAACCATGCTCAAAAATCGAGTCTTTGTTATATATCTTTTTCTTCTTCTTCTTCTTTTATTACATTGGCCTTTTAGCATTGCCGTTGAATATAATCAGTGCACCACCTCTTGCGGGGAGGTCACAAATATAAGGCATCCATTTCGGCTGAAGAGCGACCCGAAGAGCTGTGGCAATCCTAAGTTTGAGCTAGCCTGCATAAACAACCGCACTTTTCTTGATTTGTACCCGGGCAACTACTACGTACGGTACATTAACTATACGAACTACACGATTAGGATTGCTGATGTCGGGCTGCAAATTGGAAATTGCTCATCTCTTCCTCGCCATTCTTTGTCATGCGCCAACTCCAGCTATGAATGGAAGGGGTACTCATGTTGGAGTCAACCATACGAGAACTACAAGTTATCCAGGACCGTCGCAATCGTGGACTCCACGAAGGCCATCGATTCTGCGCTTTACGTCAACGCCTCGCCATGCTTTTCAAACTTCTCCAGTATGAGAAGGCGAGTATATGCCATGGTCGATGCGAATGTCTCGTCTGTGGAAACTACATGCACTATAAAGCTTATGGCAATGATACCATGGTGGGTTAATCGTAGTGATCTTCGTTCCTATGCACAAATTCATGAACATATGTCTCATGGATTTGAGCTTTCATGGGTTCAAAAAGCCTGTTGGACGCAATTCAAATTTTGTGATTGGTGCAGCATCAACGCTATGAACCAAATTTATTGCGAGGAAGGTAAGTACTTATGATTTGTTCAGTTTTCTCAACAAATATATTTGGCTGTGAAATTTCATCTGAATGTGAAAGTGAGTTCGGTCATTTGTATATCTTTTCATAGCTCATGTGATTTGAAAATGGCCACTAAGATCAAGTAGTTTGATAAATGCTGCTGTGGTATTTTGTAAGTATAATAATGAATGAGTTTTTATTCATTTGTTTATTTATTTAGTTCAGATTCCGCCGACAAATCTTAACGGATTGAACCAAGACACTCATTACTTGATTATGGTAAATAGGTTATCTTCTAAATTTTTTCAGCTTGTCACGTATTCAATCTCCCTTGCAGTATTTTCCTTCTCCCTGCTCGGCGTGTTCGCGACCTACGTTATAGGTAACATTACTACAATCTTCTCATTGTGAAATTGATTTAATGTTTTTAGAAGCAAACATTTAACATACCCACAAATTGGTTATCATAAAAATTACACATCCTCAATTCTCTTGCGTTTTCACCAAAATACAGGGGGATTCATGGTTGTGAAATTCATCTTGGGAGCCCCATGTGTGATGATGTTGCTTATACGCAAATGGAGGAGAAGACACTTAGCAATGGATCAAAACGTTGAAGAATTTTTGCAATCTAACAATAACTTCTTGCCAATAAGATACTCTTACTTGCAGATCAAGAAAATCACGGGCGGTCTTAAGGACAAACTAGGTGAGGGAGGGTATGGTTCTGTGTTCAAAGGAAGATTGAGAAGTGGTCGCGATGTTGCAGTAAAGATCTTGAAGAATGGGAAAGCAAATGGGCAGGACTTCATTAGTGAAGTGGCTACCATCGGAAGAATTCATCATGTTAATGTGGTTGGACTCATTGGTTTTTGCTTTGAAGGCTCCAAACAAGCTCTCGTCTACGATTTTATGCACAATGGGTCTTTGGATAAGCACATTTTCTCACGAGGACAGGGGACTTATCTTGATTGCAAGGAAGTGTACAAGATTGCTCTCGAAGTGGCTAGAGGGATCAAGTATCTTCATCGAGGATGCGACATGCAAATTCTACACTTCGATATTAAGCCTCACAATATTCTTCTCGACAAGGATTTAACTCCAAAAGTTTCTGACTTTGGGCTGGCAAGATTGTACTCCCCAGACCACAACACTGTGTCTTTAACTGCCGCAAGAGGAACCTTGGGATACATGGCTCCGGAGCTAGTCTATAAGACCATTGGGAGTATCTCTTACAAAGCTGATGTCTATAGTTTTGGCAAATTGTTAATGGAAATGGCTAGTAGGAGGAAGAATGCAGACATGGTTGCAGAGTATTCTAGTGATATTTACTTTCCCTTATGGGTTCATGACCAACTTAGTGAGGGATCGAATATTCCAATGGAAGAAGTTAGTGAGGAGGATAAGAGAATAGTAAAGAAGATGATAATAGTTGCTCTTTGGTGCATACAATTGAATCCCAATGATCGTCCTTCGATGCGTAAAGTCTTGGAAATGCTTGAAGGAGAAGCAGATGATCTACAAGTACCTCCCAAGCCACTCTTTTATCCAACGGAAATGTCAACAAGGGATGATGAAACTTGGACCGACGAAGGCAATGATACTATATCTACTTCATCAATTAGTGCAACAACTTATGAAGCTTAGCATCTTGAGCACACTAGTACTAGTATTAGACAAGCATAGATAAATATCAGTAGCACCTACTCCAGTCACATATGTGACAAACAGAAACAGATCGAATTGATGATGTAGGTCTCCTTTTATGGCCATCAGATTCTAGATGTTTATAACTATGTTTATAATCTTAATTTCGATTGTATTTCAATGTAGTCCTATGAGGAGTGAGTTTGGGTCTTGGTGTCTTTGTTTAAAAGCCCAACTAGCACAGAACTCAAGCTACGCATGGCTCCACGGCACACCAATTGTTTTGTTGCCATGCATAACGTTGAAAAAGGACAAATGGAGAGAGATAGATAAAATTTTAGGAGAGATGATAAATGAAAACTTCGATCTATTTTTTAGGGTTTGGGGTTTGTGAGTGTGTGTGTTGCCGGGGGGGGGGGGGGGGGGGGTGTTGGCGTTGGGAGTGCGAGGCGGTTAACTAAACAATAGAGGGTGGGGACTTCAAATTCTTGTTTCTTCTATAAGTTTGCTAAGGTTAAATAGGCTTCTTTTGTTTCGCGGAAGATGTGATATTTATAGAAGATATTTTCTAATAATTCATTTTTAAAGAAAATGACAATATTTATTCGTGTTTATTTTTTATTTTCTTTTTCGTTTTCCTTCGCCAATTGCCCACCACGGCGATGGTCGGCGATCGGCCATGAGTGAGGAACAAGCTCACCCAAGGCTAGCGAGGCTTGAGCTCCCCGATTTTGACGAGTTGAGTTCAGCTAGCCTTGCGTGAGTTTGAACTCGCTAAAGAGCAATGAGGTCAAGTCTTGCTAGATTGGCGAGCTCAAGCCTCAGTAGCCTTGGGTAAGTCCTCGCTTGTGGAACAAGGTCAGTCTTTAGCCATTGCCATGGTCGACAACAAGCTGAAGAAGAAGAAAAAAAAATAAAATATATATTTTAAAAAATAGAAAAAATAATTAAAAGGAGTGCACGAACGAGAACGTGCTTGGTCTTGGTTAACAGAAAGGGGATGGAGAATGATTTGAAATCATTTTCCCACTTTTGAATGTGTTTTTTTTTATTGATGGAAAATGTTTTTCTTAATTAGCTTATTTTCTATAAACCAAACGGTGGAAAATTTGGAAAACTTTTTCCTAAAAGTTTTGGTAAGTCAGGTTTTTTTTATTTTTTTATTAATACAAGAAGAAGAGATTTCTCTAATTTTTGACCTAAAAATAAATAAAATAATGATAGAAACATACCTTGCTATTGCAATCCTAATCAACACTCGCATGCCATGGGAATGTTGGATGATCTTGGACTTCTCTCACTCCCAAAAGCTAACTCAAATAGCGAATTCCTTTCACTTATAAACTGATTACCAGCCACTTTTTCACTAATCCTAACAGTCTCCTCTCACATATCAGACCCTAGGTCATAGCAGCAACTACTCGTTTCTCCATTGTGACTATTAGGTATAGAGTTTTTGGTAAGCTAGGCTCTTATGTCAATGTGAGGTGGTCTTAAATTTCTCTCACCTCCCAAAAACTAGCTAAAAGTGAGACTTCCCTTATATTTATAAACTAACCACTAACTTCTTTCAACAACCGATATGAAATAACCCGACAAGAAAGGAGAAGATAAAGTCAAAGAAGAAGGCGATAAGCGATGGAAGTGAAGTAGTGACGACATGGTGTGGCACGTGCATGGCGGGGACACCGTGGAGCTGTAGGCACATCTCGCCATGTGGATCACTGGCGAGGCTTGCCCTACAAGCTTTCACTCTAGCTACTTGAGTGCCACCCCAAGTAGCCCGATCCCTGGCATTGTCAACCTCAACCAAAGCAATGCGAGAGCCAGTACGCCCACGCTGCTCGGCGAATGCTTTCGCGTCATCCGACTATTTTAGTATTGTTGTTGAAAATAATCGGTGCACCACTTCTTACAAGGAGATCATGAACATAAGTTACACATTTTGGCTGAAGAGCAATCTAAGAGTTTGTGACAATCCCAACTATGAGCTAACTTGCATAAATAATCACACCATTCTTCATTTGTACTCAGGCAAATACTCTATGCGGTGCATCAACTATACCAACTACATAATTAGGGTGGCCTAAAAAAAATTATATATACAACAATTATAATTTTTATACTTGACTTTTTATAATCGAAAAGGGAAATTCGAAAATATGAAAAGTAGAGAAAGGCCTCGCACATTCTACGCATCGTTTTGCGCGCGAGGTTTCACGAATATCCTTCGCGCATTTAGCATTTTTTTCCTTTTTCCCTTTGTGCTTGTGCGTGAAGTCTTCCTTTGGGCTCGTCTCGTATGTTGACCGGCTTTTGACTTTTCAGACGACCAATCCCAATCTTTTACTGCTCTCGTACGTCCCATTTTGTGGTCGCTACATCCCAAATCACTCACTTCCACACAAATTAGTTTCGTAGTCAGAGATTTTTCCTTCTCCCCCTCTTTATCTCAAGAAACAAAGCAACTGAAGTTATTCCTCTCCATCTTCATCTATCTCTTTTACATCTCCACACTGAACCATATATTTTCCAACTTGATTCGTGTTCTCTCCTATTGCCTAACCAATGCCCAAAGATCAACTCCTTTTTTCTTCTCTTTCTTCTTCTATATCAGTCTTTTAGCATCGACTTCGAAAATAATTAGTGCACTAACTCTTGTGGCGAGGTCAAGAACATAAGGTATCCATTTCAGCCGATGGGCAATCCAAAAGCCTGCGTTGACCCTAACTATGAGCTAGCCTACTTAAATTATTCGAGTAAGTACTATGTATAACATCAACTATACCAACTACATAACTAGGGTTGCCAATGTAGGGATAACAAACGGCAATTGTTCACCTCTTTCTCTACGCTCTTTGTCACGCCGCAACTTCAGCAAACATGATTCGTACAGTTGCACTGGACACAAGTTATATGAATTCTATGGTCGAGAGTTATACAAGACCGTTTCGATTATGAATTGCACGAAGGCTATTGCTTCTTGGTTTTACATTGACACTTCGTCATGCCCTGATGGGATCAAATTTTCCAATTTTTCTAGTACAAGAAGGCGATTATATGCGATGATCGATGTGAATGTCTCGAATGTGGAAACTGCTTGCACTATAGAGCTTCTGCCAATGATACCATGGGGGGCTGATGGCAATAATCTTCGGTCCTATGCCCAAATCCATGAACAGATGGTTTATGGGTTTGAGCTTTCATGGCTTCCAGTGGCGGGTAAGATGCATTGCCAACATTATTTTTGGTGAGACTCAACGGCAAATGCCAAATTTGGTGCGGACCCAAGAAAGGTAAGAAATTTTGAATTTGTTCAGTTTTCTTAACCCAAAAAAAAAAAAAAAAAAAAAGTTGTGAGGATATATCTGGTTAAGATCTTTGAAATTTGATATAAACAATAAATTGAGCTTGGTCTTATGTATATCTTTTCACAGCCCATGTAATTCGAAATACCCATTAAGATCAAATAGTTTGGTAAATGATATTGTGGTATTTTATACGTATAATAATAAATTCATTTATTTATTTATTTATTTCGAATTCAACCAACAAATGTTAATGAATTGAACCAATAAACTAACTGCTTGATTTTGGTCTGAATAAGCGTCTTTTGAATTTCTTTAACTTTCACTTGTTACATATTCTCTCCTTTGCAGGTATTTCCGGCTATTTGTTTTTTGCAGGAATTTTCGGCTGGGTATTCTTACTCTATGTCATTGGTAAAATTACAACAATCTTATCTTTATGAATTGATTTGATGTTTCTAAATGCAAACAATTTAACACACCCACAATTTTCTAACATAATTGTGAAATTCATCGTGGGAGCCCCATGG
Source organism: Eucalyptus cladocalyx (assembly GCA_017140615.1). Lineage (NCBI taxonomy): Eukaryota > Viridiplantae > Streptophyta > Magnoliopsida > Myrtales > Myrtaceae > Eucalyptus > Eucalyptus cladocalyx. The sequence continues at coordinate 5,150,244 of CM029526.1, forward strand.
GTGATGATTTTGCTAATACGCAAATGGATGGGAAGACTAACGTAGTTGTGAAATTCATCTTGGGAGCCCCATGGGTGATGATTTTGCTAATATGCAAATGGATGGGAAGACACTTGGCAATGGATCAAAATGTTGAAGAATTTTTGCAAACCAATAATAACTTCTTGCCAATAAGGTACTCTTTCTCGGACATTAAGAAAATCACAAGCGGCCTTAAAGAAAAACTAGGCAAGGGAGGGTATGGTTTTGTTTATAAAGGAAGACTCCGGAGTGACCAAGAAGTGGTTGTCAAGATTCTAAAGAAAGGGAAATCGAACGGATAGGACTTCATTAGCAAAGTGGCCACCATAGGAAAAATTCATCATGTTAATGTGGTCGGACTCATTGGTTATTACTTCGAAGGCTTGAAACAAGCTCTTCTACGATTTCATGCACAATGGATACTTGGATAAGTACATTTTCACACGAGAAGAGGAGAATTCTCTTGTTTACAAGGAAGTGTAAAAGATTGCTCTCGGAGTTGCTAGAGGGATTGAGTATCTTCATCGTGGATGTGATATACAACTTCTACACTTTGGTGTTGAGCCTCACAACATTCTTATTGATAGGGATATCATCCCAAAAGTTTCTGACTCTGGGTGACTAGATTGAATCTAATGGACTACAACACCATGATTATGAGTGCTGCAAGAGGAACCTTGGGATACATGGCTCCAGAGTTGGTCTTCAAGAACCTTGGGGGCATTTCTTCCAAAGCTTATGTCTATACTTTCGGCAAATTGCTGATGGAAATGGCTAATGAGAGGAAGAATCGGGATACGGTTGCAAAGTGTTCGAGTCAAATTTACTTTCATTTATTGGTGCATGACCAACTTAGTGAAGGAATGGACGTTGTGATGGAAGAAGCAAGCGAGGAGAATAAGAGAATAATAAAGAAGGTTATAATAATTGCTCTTTGGTGCGTACAATTAAATCCTAGCAACTGTCCTTCAATGCACAAACGCCTTCAACCGTTAATTCAAAAATCAAGCAACCGAAAAAAAAAAACTCGTCACACTCTAATTCTGATTCTTGTTTATCGTTCTCTCTCGCGGCCTTATCGAGATCTCTTGCTGTTTTCTAGATTCCATCTCCTTCACTCTCTTTTCTCGCGCGCTAAGTTTCTGGAATCGCAGTCCCGATTGGAGGCGAAGACGAAGAAGACGACAGCGAAGAAGGGCGATGGGCGGCGGAGGTGAATCGGAGGCGACCCGGCGCGGCACGTGCGTGGTGGGGACGCCGGTGGAGCCCCGGGCGCACCCCGCGAACCAGCACTCCGCAACGTGGGTCGCCGGCGAGGCTCGCGGCGGTCCCGCCACCTTCCACTCCAGCTACATGCGCGGCACTCCGAGCGGCTCGGCCTACGGCTACGCCCACCCCAACCAGAGCGGCGGCGGCGGCGGCGGCGGCGGCGAGAACCCGTACGTCCACGTCACTCCGCTGAATGCCCCCGCGCCGTCCGGCAGGAGTGAGTACTATCGAGGCGCATGCTTCGCTTTGGGAGTTGAGTGATTGGTGGTTATAGGCCTTTGAGAAATGATTCCGATGAGGCTAAGGCTTTGCCGGTATTTGCAGGTCCGATGGACAGGATATGCGGCGCGTTGAACTGGTGTGGGAAGAGGTTCGAAGACGCTACGCGAAAAGCAGAGATGCTCGCGGACAATATGTCTGGCATCACCGTAAGTTGTCTCTACAATTTTTGCTCGCAATATATGTCTGTATAATCAGTTAGGAACATTTTGGATTTGTTCGTGGAGACGTTCCTGATTGCTTGCTTGCATATATTTTTTTTCTCTGTTTCTGCGACTTAAGCGAATGCTATGGATGAAAATATTCAATCCATAGAGTTTGGCACCTTGTCTTTCATTGATGTCGTTCGGGAATCAGTTCGATTTCAGTCACCACCTAGGAACTAACATACATGCTTCATAGTCTGTGTATTCAATCCGCCAATTAGCCGTTGAGTGGATCAAGTCCCTTGATTATTTATCTAGGGGAGACTCAACTCTAATGTGCGGTGCTATGTTCAGCGCTTATTGTTTTGCTAATCTATGTCGGTTCCTACTTACAACAAATTGCCAAATGTGTAACATGGCACTTCTGTGGAGGAGATACTTTGTTTTCCATAATTTTCTAAAGCCATCCAGAGCCACTGGGCTCTTTGCATGACTGAACGTTGGACTAGATAAATGATCACCTCTTGGCTCTTCTCCTTTTTCCTGTAAAGAAGAAAAATTAGCTTTGTCCTGTAATAGGAAGCACTGCAGCAGCTGGATAGGCTTGGTTTTGGCATGTTGTCTGTTCTTTAGCTTATTTGTGACTTGTGAGAGACAAAGCCTGTAATTTATTTGATTCTTGTCTCCTCACGGTTTTCAATCGATGGAATTGTGATGTTAAGAACTCTATTTATGCTTGACCTCGACCAATTTGTAATTGTGCTATGTTTGTGTGAAACAGTTAGAACCAACCCTAGCATCACAGACGCAGCAATGGCTCCACTGGCTCAGGGGACAAAAGAACTTGCAGAGGGGGGACAGGATAAGGTATTTCAGCAGACATTTGAGATTCTGCCGGAAGAGAAGCTTCTGAAGGCATATGCTTGCTATCTATCCACTTTCACTGGGCCTGTCATTGGGACACTGTATTTGTCAAACAAGAGACTGGCCTTCTGCAGTGATAACCCTCTTTGCCAGTACTCTCCCTCAGGACAGCAACAGTGGATGTATTATAAGGTAACCTTTTTCAATCTTCCTGTAATTGCATTTACTCTAGGATTCCCATTTCAAATTGGTAAGCACTGAACTTTTGTCCGAATCATGATATGTTTTTAATGCATTACAAATTCATAGCCTGAGTTATGATTTTCGTTTCCCCTCTTGTGGCTGGCCTGAGTTGTCTTGTCGTTGCCCCTCTTCGGAGAACCTTCATTGGAAAGGACCTTCATTTTACTCATTGACTGTATTACTTCACCCAACCTTGGATCATTTTTTTCGTCATTTTATTCTTATTTAAGCATGAAGTATCTGAATGTAGTAAAACATACCCAGAAAAAAAATTTCAAGCTCCGCTAAGCTTCACTCTCCAACCATCAGTTCTTAACGTGCTTTCATCCTGATTGATTGTGTAGGTGGTTCTGCTGCTCAATCAGTTGAGTAGTGTTAGTCCTTCAAACAGGTTGAATCCTACTGAAAGGTACATCCAGGTTGTCACGAGAGATGGTTATGAATTCTAGTTCATGGGTTTTATATCATATGACAAGGCTCTCAAGAACATAAATGAGGCTTTACAGCACTATTGTGACGATAACATGGCTGGAAGGATACTGGTACAATAACTCACCAGACTGGGGAAGAGATTGACTGTACTTGAATAATTTGGATGTGTGTCTGACTGCTATGGATACTCGATTTCTAATGTTTTACTTTGTAATGTAAAATAAAATAAAATAAGATAAAGCTTTCATAGTCCCAAAAAGGATCGCTAGGGCTTTCTTCGATATTGCTCTTGTTAGATACGCCCGAATGAATACGGCCAGTCATTTCAGATGCCCATATTTGCCAATGGGCTGAGATATGTGGTGAGTGACCAATGCATGGCATTGGAAGATTCTTGTTTTAGTGTTATTTTCGCTTTGATTTGTAGATAGTCACATGTTGAATCACCGGCTGTTGTATGCAATCTTTCATGGTCCCAGAAAGGATCGCTAGGGCGTTCTTCAGTACTGCTCTTGTAAGATACCACGTGAATGACTATGGCCAGTCATTTCAGATACCCATATTTGCCCAGTGGGCTGAGATGTGGTGAGTGACCAATGCATGGCATTGGAAGCTTCTTGTTTGTGTCATTTTTGCATTGGTTTATAGATAGTCACATGATGTGTCCATTGGCTGTCGTATTCGATCTTTCTTGGCCTGTAGAAACGGAACTTTGAGAGTAACATTTTCTTGTAAAACAGTTGCAGCAGGTAACCATATTCTATGAATTTGCTATCGGAGCTTGTTTCTTCTTTATTCCCTTTGATAAGTGGGTTCTTCAGTTTTGGAAGCTGGCTTCTGATAGCACTCTAGCTGAAAAATACAATTATAATCTGAATCACGTTTTACTACAGATGCTTAACCCGACGTGATCTAATTCTTGAAAGGGAAGCATTCTATTGCAGCGAACTTCTATTTACTTCAGCAACAACCACGGCCTATCACTAGTCATCTTTAATTGCTAGGCTAATTGCAAGGTTGCCGACACGACCTTTGGTTACAAAGTCGCATAGGAAACCATACTCTATGCAGGAGATGAGGATCTAACTGACACTTTCCAATCATTTTGCCGACAAACTGAGAAGGGAATGTGTACTCAGTTTTGTGCTTTTCACGTGGCAACGATCAACCAAAATGTGTACTCAGTTATGTACTCAGGAGATGATGATCTAACTGACCCGTCGTTCTCGAGCTCGCGCGCCTCTGCTCTGTGCGCTGCGTGTGTAGGCGCTCGCGCACGCGGGTGGAGAAACCATAGCTGGCTGCCTGCCTTGTATTTTTTTTTTTTTTCCCTTTCTTTTTTTGGTGGTGATTTTGGTGAAGTGTAGATGAGCCATTTCGATGCCGAAGGAGCCTGAGCTGGTGATGAAGCTGCAGGGAGGTTCGGTGCTGGGGAAGAAGACGATCCTCAAGAACGACCACTTCCCCAGGTGCCAGAACAAGCGCCTCTCCCCGCAGATCCACGATGCTCCTAACTATCGTCAGGTTTCGCAGGTCCTTTCTCCCTTTCCCTCGCTATTTTTTTATTTATTTGCATTATGAGCATTTGCTCTTGTTGATTCAATAAGCGCCGGTGCGACTGAGCTTCATGCATGCGTGGATTACCGATCGGTCTTTGTCTCCTAAGTTGATAGCTTTCGTGTAGGCGGCGATCAGATTACTATTCTGTTAGTTTGTGTCGATTAGAATTAGTTTCTCGTAGCCGATTGGAATGTTCTGTGAGGTGGTTGGTTTTCTGGTCTGATAGGCTGGCTTATTTTTGGAGAGAGGAATGTGGTTCTTAAGATGCATTTATAAGTCCATTACCGATGGGTAACATTAATAACGTAAGATTTCATAGAGTTATGGGCCGATTGATTCTCTTTTGTGACAATGATTTGGAATGTCTATCTTGTCATTAGTTTTGTGATGCTGTGCGGTGGCTCATTTACAAGGAGATGATTAACTTATGTAGTGTAGGTAGGGGTTGACCTGATTTTATATGAGGTGGAGCACTACAATTAATCTATCCGTTGGTGGTTTTGGCAATTCTCTGCGCACTGTAATTAATGTGACTAGTAGTGTCTAATTTGTATCGTGTTCTCATCTGCTGGGGACTTTCCACAGGCTGATTCGTTGCACCTCCATGGCGTCGCAATTCCAACCATTGATGGGATAAGGAATGTTCTTAAGCATAGCGGTGCCCAAATTGATGGGAAGGGAGTAAGAGTTCTCTGGATTAGTCTGTGCGAGGAACCGGTAAGTGCATCTAATGAGGCCAAAGCGTTCCAATTAATGTTTTGTTTTGTGTCTGGTAGCCATGTTTTCTTTGAGTTGCATCTCCGATGTATGAGTCGGGTATGCCTTTTTTATGAGTTGTATCTATCTCACAATGGACCTTCAGTTTCTTTACCTATCTTTTTCCCCTAAGCAGCACCAGTTTCTCTCTTCAATTAATAATAGCAATCTAAAGGGTTGAGCAAAATTTTGATTGATGATGTCGTGTAATTGCCACACCTTGCATGTGACTCGTTGTCCCTCCCCCCAACCCCCCCATTTTTTTATTTTTAGAGATGGGATCTGAAAATATTGGAGGGGCAAACGAACATTAATTTTGTCCATGGAGTTAGTATACTCCTTGATTGCATCACACCACGTGGCAGGTTGTTTCTCGCTCACGGCTTCTTTTGTTCATCTTCTTATTTGTCCAAAAATTAGTGGAAAGAATGGATTCCAATGCTGCCATAAACCGTTGCACAATAACCGTTTGGTTGATACTTCTTAAATCTTTATTAGTTGGACCCCACAAGTGAGACAGTTGTCCATTGCATGTTGTTGCAAGTAGCAGAACGCAGTGTTTGTGAAGCTTATCGGTTTTCTTTACCTTTTGAACAGGTTATATACATTAACGGACGACCCTTTGTTTTGCGTGATGAGGAAAAGCCACTTTCCAATCTTGAACTGACGGTATGTTACGCAGTCAAGATACACCCTTTTCAATTAGGTGCTCTACCGTTACTGCATGATCAAATGATTACCATGTATGCTGGTTTTGCTATTGTTCTGCTGGCTTTGTCATTGTTGTCATTGCTTCATATGCCGAGAGATCTCCTTATATATGTGGAAAGATGAGGAAGCTGCGAATCCCAATTACTCTAGCGCTCATATTTAGGTAATCAAATTGTTGAATTGATTGGATGTTGTGTCTTCTAACCTGATTGATTTCAGCTTATATCCGTAATATATTATGCATCCTTGTTTATTTTTTAAAAATGTATTGACGTGGCAGATTGTAGCAACATTCTGATTCATGTTTCACTTTTTATACCTGTCCATCTGAATCTTATTAGGGAATCAACAGGGATAGGGTTGAACAAATGGAGGATAGACTGAAAGAAGACATCATGATGGAAGCAGCAAGGTGCATACTTTCTCGTCACAGCACCATTTGGTGATTTTAGTATTCGTGGGTTTTCTTGACAATACAATCAGTTGATAATTTCCGTAATAGCATATCCCTATTGCGAATTTTGACTTAGCAGATATGGAAATAAGATCCTTGTCACTGATGAACTGCCAGACCATCAGATTGTGGACCAGTGGGAACCCGTGTCCCATGATTCTGTGAAGACCCACTCGAGGTATTATACGTATGTCAGACTTATTGCTAGAGGACAACAAGTGCTTCCATTTTCTTATTAATGGTCTCACTGTTATTTCTTTGACACAGGTGTACCAGGAATTGCACGATGAAGGGTACCTTGTGGACTATGAACGAGTTCCCTTAACTGATGAAAGGCACCAGAGGAACAAGATATCGATGATTTGGTAAGTAAGATGTTTTAAATTTTGTTTGCTTCTTTTGATGCAATACTTACTGTTTAATGAGTGCAAGTGGTTACGAAATTATATTCACCCAATCCATTGAAGTTTTTTTGTTTTTTTGTATTTCAAGTGACCAGAAGGGAGGACATCTTTCAAAATATACCGGAATAACTGCATGTGGCTTACATGACTGAGCTTTTCCTAGAATAGAAAGACAGCTTATGTTTTAGTTGATGTAATATTGAATCTTCTCATAGCCTCCTCATAATGTTCGCTTCCATACTTTCTCTGAGTTGTAATTCAGTGCATGCATATGTTGGAGATCTTGTTATATTTACCAGTTCGTCTTTAGGTCCTTCCAAAGTTATATAGGGCTGGAAAGTGAGGGAATATGATACCTTTGTGCTAGATGGATAATTGTTTGGGGCATAGTTCCTTCACTCAGTGAAGCATATTGGTGTATATGACTGCAAAAACACTAATATGTGGTGCCCGTGCATGTTTTTAGTGAAGATGCAGAGTCAAACCTAGTTTAGACACTGCGAACTATCGGTCCAGAGTATGTTTCAAACAGCAGTGAAATACTGACTGATAATTCGATTGCTTGTACTTCACCATGTGCCATGGTAATGTTGCTATAGATATGATCTCTATAAACACTTGATTTGCACTTGGATTGCTGATATTGACTTCTATCCCCTTTTCCTTCATAATTTTAGGTAGAAAAAATTTCTCAAGTCAATTTAGACACGGAGATAATATTCAAATGCCAAATGGGGTGTGGAAGGACAACCACTAGCATGGTGATTGCAACTTTGATCTTCCTCAACCGGATTGGAGATTCTGGTAGTCCTTGTTAGTTTGATGCATAATACTTTGCCTTCATGGCATGAGGAAAACTGAACAATTATTAATCTCAATTTAATATTTATTATTTGTCTAGATTCTTGATTATCAGGTGAGTAATGTTACTGGCAATATATATATAAGTGAGCAATATATTGGGGGAAAAACCAAACTGTACAAATGAGTCGGCTTCAAAAACTGTTATTGGCAAAATATTGTTACGTGTTTCCAGGGAGAAAAGTCACGCGAAATGGGTTACTATATCTTTTGTTTTTAAATTAAGGTTGCCACTTAAACTTAGGTTTATGTCTCTCTGATTATCCCTGTAAAATCATGATTTCATTTTGTGTCCCAATTGCTGGACGGATGCTGAGGACAATACGGTCTTTGATGATAAGCTGAAGAGTAACTTGAAGTCTATCGTTTTCCTTGGCTCTAAAATGATATAGTTTAATTTTAACTTTCTAAGCTCATGTCATGGGTTATAACTTATCATTAACTTATGATTCATAAGTTCTTCAAAATAGGAAATAAAATAGTTAATGATACATAAATAATACAAAGAAGATAATGATGATCCAAGATGAAAAACCTATAGTGTATTTAGTTTTGTCTCGTCACTTGTTAATCAAAATAATCTGTTTACTTGAGTTTTATTCTAAATATATCCCAATGCTGAACATTGGGCGTGAATAATGCAAAAAAAATAATGATGATCCAAACTTGAAACAAAGGAAAGCTATGGTGTATAGGGGTGAGCGGTTCCAGGGTTCCGGTTCGGTTCCGTCTGGAACCTGGAACCTACCCCGGTACAGTTCCTCAAAATGAGGAACTCCGGAACCTACCCGTCGAAACAGGAACCCGGCACCTACCCCGTCATAGGTTCTAGGGGTGGTTCCAGGTTCCAACAGTTCCGCGTTTCTTTTTTTATTTTTATTTTTATTTATAGATTTGAACTATAACGTATGCGCACATTACCAAAAAAAAAATTATAACGTACGCGCACGTTATAAAAAATATATATATATAGCGTGCGCGCACGTTATAAAAAAAAAAACTATAACGTGCGCGCACGTTATCAAAAAAAACTATAACGTGGGCGCACGTTACCAAAAAAAAATATAACATATGCGCGTGTTACCAAAAAAAACTATAACGTACGCGTATACTATACGGTAACTTCTCACATCTTAGCAAACATACCAATGCCAACAGTTTTTTTTTTCTATTATATATTTTTAGAGTTGAATTATAACATACGCACTCTAAAAATGAATAAAAAAAAAATTATAACATACGCGCATATTATCGGACTCTTCAGAACTGTCGCAATAATCCTCTAACATCAAAATCATGCCATAAATATACTTCCCGAGCTATGAAATCAATAAAACAAAACATAGACTATATCATATTATCAATACAAATGCAAAAGATTTATTCAAATATGCCCTTATATTTGTGGCCATACAGTTGTCCCAGCATGTGTTTTAAAAACTACAATCGGAAGAAATTCAGATCCAAATCGCAACAAAGGATACAAAAAAACAAGACAACGACGACAGAATGCAAGACACGGGTTTCAAAGTCCAATAAGCGAAAACAACACTAATCTCAACTGGGAAGCGTCAACACTCCACCAACCAAACCAACTTTTCTTTTCCCAAAGAACTCACAAAGCAAAAAAAGTTTCAGCTTCGAATAAGGAAAGCCGAAAAGGGGTCATTCAGCAAGTTCCATTACATGCGGAAAAGGAAGCGCAAAACCAGCCTGGCAAAGGCAGACCCTCAAATTTCTGCAAGTACCTGAAGCATTTCGGTAATCGATAAACAATACAACAATGGAATGCGAGACTCGGATTTCAAAGTTCAATAAGGGAAGCATCATTAATCTCAACCCGAAGCGCACGACTCTTGCATAGAAAGAGAAAGCTTCAACACTTCACCGACTAAACCAATTTCTCTTTTCTCGAAGAACCCACAACCCAAAACGAAGTTTCAGCTTCAAGTAAGGAAAAAGCCCAAAAGGGGTCATGCAACAAGCTCCATTACACGCAGAACGGGAGGCACGAACGAGCCCCGCGGAGGCGGACCCTCGAAATTTCTGCAACTATCCGAAGCGTTTCGTAATCGAGATAAACACCCCGGTTGAAATCAATTACAAAATAATCGGTCCCACCAAGCGATCAACCCGGACGCGCGAGACTCTCACAGAGAAAGCGTAACACTTCACCAACTAAACCAATTTCTCTTTTCCAGAAGAACCCACAACGCAAAAACGGAGTTTCAGCTTCCAATAAGGAAAAAAGCTTGCATTACAAAGCAAACCCAGCCCCGCGGAGGTAGAACCCAGAAATTCCGCAAGCACTCGAAGCGTTTCGGCAATCGATAAACACCCACTTGCAATCGATTACGAAACAATCGGTCCCACCAAGCGGTCTTGCGCGAGCCGGAATCGAAGCGCAATCACGTGCACGAGAGAGAGAGAGAGAGAGAGAGAGAGAGAGAGAGGGAACCGGTGCCGAACGGGAATGGCGAAGCAAAGGGCTGGCCCGGTTCGTTGCGCAGCCAGGGCGTCGGGGCTTCGGCGCGAGCGCGTGGGTCACGAGCGCGACGTCGAGGCCGCGTCCGGCGGCGTTCGGGCGACGGTGGCTGGCGCTGGAGCGCGGCGACGGGCGTCGCGCGTTCGGCGACGGTGGCCGGCGAGGAGTGAGCAAGGACGTCGGGCGGTCTTCGGGCAACGACGACTCAAGTGTCGCGAATGCGGGCGTCGAGCGACGTCGGGATTGGCGTCCGTCCGGACCCGGTGGCGTCCGACGGCGGTGGCCTTGAGGGCGAGCGGCGTCCGGCGGCGGTGGCCTTGAGGGCGAGCGGCGTCCAGCTGAAATCGGAGGACGAGGAGTGAGGAAGATACGAGACACCGGACGAGGAGGCCGGAGGCTTGGAGCGCCGAGCGGGGGTTCCTTTTGGAACCCTAACCGGTTCCGAAACCGGTTCCGCGGCCGGTTCCGGTTCCGGTTCCGCGCCGGTTCCGTTCCGGTTCCGGTTTCACTTGGAACCGGAACCGGAACCGGGATTGCCGGTTCCCGGAAAAATGGAACCGGGAACCGGAACCGGTCCTTTAAGAACCGGGAACCGGACCGAGGTTCCGGTTCCGGTTCTCCGGTTCCCGGTTCTACCCTCTACCCGTGCTCGCCCCTAATGGTGTATTTAGTTTAGTCTTCTTGTTTAATCAAAATAAATCTATTTAGTTAGAAAAGCTTGAGAAATTTTTTCTACACGAAAGAAATAAAGACAAGCGAGATATGAATAGAACCCTCTTTTCAATTCAATTAATAATCTCATGATTATTATAAATGTTCACTTAATCCACTTCATTATAATAGATAATGCATTGCTAGTATTGCTAAACATTAGTGTTTTTACTTTGCCAAACACAAAACATTAATAAAATTTTCTATGTACATCCCAAAAAATAAATATAAGTCATGAAGAAGTTGGCCAGGCCAGCCAATTTTGGTAGGTAGAGAGAGAGAGAGAACGTTTTCTAGTCTCATACTGTCCTCAGCCCCTTCTCTGGATAAAGCTCATGGTATCTCAACTCCTTTTCTCCTCACATATTTTCTCTTAATTGGAGGCTTCCCCCATCAGAAGGCTTTGAAGTTTCCCTCTTTCACCACCTTCAGCCTTTGTTTTAACAAGCTCCCGATCCGGAGGTTTCCCTTCTGGGGGTCGTGATTCTCCATCAATGTGGGAGTAGCCGAAGATGGCGACCCCATCACAGGCTCTTGGAGTTCTTTATCTTGTGGACCTATCTCAAGTCTAAGCCTCTCGGTGGCATATCTATCCACCTCGGCCAGGTTATGCTCAATCCTTTCATAAGGACCTTTCAACATTGATGTTGCATCTTCAGTTGCATCTTCAGCAGAGGAGGATAGCAAGTTTAGGTCACATGCGCGGCTTCCAACATTGGCAAACCTGTCACGCCCCGATCCTCCGAGCGCGCGCACATCCCACTCTGGTCGATACAAATGCGACTTCCCAGGATACGTCGCCGACCCATTAAATTTTTATTATGCATGCGGAAGCGAAACAAATCCCCTGACAACATTTAACTTGGGATAGAAAAGCAGGCAATCAATCACAACCAAACAAGCTTTCTTATAAACACATAGGTTTATATACAACACTGGATTGACTACAAAATAGATAGGCTGAACAACTAGGGAACTGTCCTATGACCAACTTGTCAGACACGTTCGCCAATTCTTCAGCCTCCACCTTCCGAACTCCAGGACTTCCGGTCCTCCACGACCGTCATCTAGGGACCTGAAATATTATCCCACAACCGGGATGAGACTCTCAGCGAGTCCTACCCTCTAAAACTCAATTAGGAAGAAAATACGCCTCAGGGCGCTCTAGCCACACAAATAGGATAGAGGACTTACCTCGCCTCAGTCCCTTTCCTGCACGTCAGTACAATTCATATTCAACAATGCTCGTACAAGTTGAAACTACCGACACTTACATCGGTCTATCAATTCAATCAATCCAATCATTCGCAATGATTCAATTCCATCATACTATCTATCTTTCCATTTCAATCCGTACCATCTATCAACCATTACTATCTATCATTCAATACCGTCTATCAAACCAGTCGTTAATCGACACATGCTTTCCAAAGCTGTAATATATAGACGGTAGCTTGCTCAAGTCAGTATAGATAGATAGCTCACCAAAGTCAGAATCGATATAATAGCTCATCAAAGTCAGAATCGTTATAATAGCTCGCCAAAGCTGTAACTGATATAATAGCTCGCCAAAGCTGTAACTGATATAATAGCTCGCCAAAGCTGATAATTCAATAATAAACTAATCCATACTTCAAATAAATCAATCAATAAATCCAATCGATTCAAACTGGCCATACAAACCAATCACGGTGCTAGAAGCTAACACCGGGTATTTTCAAGTTAAATACCAAAACTTCTCCAATTTTATTCAATTCCTCACTTAGGAATAATTAACCATAATCATCATTTCCACTCAATTTCTCAATTTAACATATAATTAGCACAAACCGACCGACTTGCTTTGCGATCAACGCGAAATTCTAACGACCGGCCATCCCGCATAATTTTCGAAATTATTAAATAATTAAATTTAATTCCGAAAATTAAATAATTAAATATTATATTATAATAATATAATTTAATAAAATAATATTTATAAATTCGAAATAATTAATTAATTAAAAATGATTAATTATGGCTTAAACAAGATTACACTAATTTAATCATACAATTAGCCCTAATTAAACATCCATTAAACTAATCATACAACTAATCTAATTTACATTAAAATAATCTAATCTAATCACCTAAACCTAATTAGACTAATCTAAACACCCCTTAAGCGTCATTAACTCACTAAGCAAGAATTAGAGGATAAACTCACCGGTTTTGCGCGCGGTGAGTTCACGCGACCCACGACACCAAGGCGGTCGATAAACCCCAAAGCGGCGACACCAACGGAGACCGGGAAGACACTGAAAACGGGCCACAAAGACCTCACGGCTTTCGGTTTTCTCGCTTCGATCTGGCTGAAGCTGAGAAGAAACCAAAGAACTTCAACGGCGAAAACGGGCCGATCGGAGCTCCGGCAAGCGAGTGGTTGGCAACCGGCGGCTCCGGGGTCTTGGGGATCTTGCTGGAGGTTGGGACGGGCAAAGGAATGGTCGAATGGGGCGAAACAGCAAGAAAACGCGGAACAGGCGGAGCGGGGGCGGAACTAGACGGTCCGGCGAGCGGCAGCTTCTCTCGGGATTTCGGGACGACCGGAGAATCGTTCCGGCGAGAGGCAGGGTGCTCCGGAACGGACTGGATGTCCTCGTCACGGACGTGGGTGGAGCGTTTGCTGATTCATCCGGGAAGTCTACTTTTAACTCGAATCTTTGGCAAAAGATCAACTGGAGCAGAAACTGGAACGAGGAGAAAACAGGGGAGGAAAACGGCCGACGATGGCCTTCCAGGCGTGCGACGATGGAGGGGCTGGTGCTGCTCGGTTCCTCTGGTTTTTGCTGAGCTTCTCTCCTTCAACAATAATGGAGAAAGCCTTGGATTAAGGGAGAAGAAGCTGCTGAAGAGAGGGGGCTCCCTTGGTGGCTCTTTAGCTTGCAACACTTGTCAATCTCTCCTTCCACTTGCCCCCACCATGACATCACATGCCATCAGCCACTCTCTCTCCTCAAGCTTCCTCCACAAGCTTGTTAATAGGTGCAAAATGTCCCTAGCCCCATGGCATACGAATTTTAGACATTTGTGCATCAATTTCAATCAATTCTCACTCAATTTCATACAATTGAAGCTCAATTAAATCAACCCATGTGTCCTCGGCCTTCTCATGACATTTTCCCATCAAGTGATCCAATTTGCATCCCGATGATTCGATTAAAAACAGCCCTCTGACAATCCCGAACATAAACGGCATTACTTTGCTTTTCTGCCAAAAATCTCGGTTTGTAGAAAAATCTTCTGGAGATGAGTCGACATTCCTAAAATGAATTGTGACTTGACAGAACTTCCAATTTCTGTAATCGGGTTCAATTTCACGGTTAAATTCAATCTGGCACGACTTTAATGCGTCCTAACCTACCGGGTAGCTTTTAGGAATTTTCTGTGTAATTGACCTGTGGTTGATTATTTTCAAGCCACAAAGTGCATCTTCGACACATTGACGACTCTCGATTGTCGTAGAAATCTTGAGGTTTCAAATACGGACACAAGGTACCAAAACGATAAAGAAATTGGTCTAGTGCCGATCAATAAGAATTGTGCAATTAGGTAGAATCACCCACGCTGAATTACATGGTTCTGTTGAATCGACCTATCTCCGATCTCTAATCGATGCGTGCCGTAATGACCCTTGCGCATTAGTACGGTCGAGCGATCGTTTCTGGTCGAATTCTCAAGTCTATTGCGTTTAGATTCCTTAACGGCTTCACGATAGACTAGTTATCTCGTGAGTGGCCAACTCAGAGAAGAGAGCTATAGGCGCGAAGATGAAATGCCCGACTTATTTAATTGAAACCAGAATTGGAAAAATCAGGATGTCACAAAACCCATCTGCATGACATGTTTTGCATAAGTTTCATATTGAGTAACCAAGATGCAATCTGACTAAGTTTTGGAAAGGTTTGACACTACTCTCCTTTGATAATATGTCCGTAATTTGCACATTCAAATATTCTTATCAGAGTCAGGATGCTTACCTTGGGCTTGAGCTTCCCGTTCCGCTGCTCTTTTCTTCTTATTCCTCAGCCTCTTCTTCTCTTTCGCCTTTTCCTTTTGCCTCTCAAGTGGGTAGTATCTCTTCTCAGCTTTGGCCTCTCGCTTGTTCCTTTTTGTCTCCATATTCCATTCCTTATTGTTTCTTTTCGTCTCCATTTTCCACTCTTTTCTCATTGCAAGTGAAAGTGAAGGACATTGGACAGAAGAACTAAGCTGCTGCCTAGGGTGTGAATTGACCGTGTGCGAGTATATAGTGTGCTATTCACTAGGAGAGGACAATGGTGCGGCTTGAAAAAATTCTCCTGGACCTGGACCAAAAAGGGGAAGTGAGGGAGTTGGAAATTGGAGGGAATTTTGGGTCTCTATGTGTAAATGATAATGATAATTCAGACCAATAGGAGGAGCTTGTAAAGGTAGACCAATAGGTGCCTGATAATTGAGAGCAATAGGAGGGACTTGAAAAGGTAGAATATAAGGTGGTGGTGGTGAGAGGTTCGGCTGAGCAAAAGTTGGAGGAAGGAAGACAGTGGAGAGGGGGAGATGGTATTGCACCTCAGGAAGACCTTGACCAGTGTGATTAGATAATTTCTTTGACCATCCATTTCGTATCTTATCTGTGAAGTAGAAATATTAAATCATAAAGTTAAAATCAAGGCCAAAATAAAATGCCTAACTGTCTTAATAGAGAAGGCAAAAGCAAGGGAACTCATGTAATAAAAACATTGCTTGTAGCGGAACAAGTCAACTAAAAATCTAAAGCTAGCTTAGGCTAGAGGAGTTCACCTCCTGCCCAGACTTAGTTTCTTTCAAATTGAATCATAATAGTGAACTGTTCTCGTCATTTTCACATTCCCAGATCTAGACATACTAGTCATGTTCAAGAAGTCGAGCTGTTGACAAAATCACAAGCTCCTCTTGTCAATCTGTATTAGAGAATTCAGTCAATCTAGCTAAGGGTAAAATGTAGGAAAAATTTTTTAACCGGAATAATCCTCTGGCCCTTCAGGGTTGCGACCAACCCCTGGACACTTCTTCCCCTTAACAGCTTAATTTCTTCAAATAAAGTCAGTGACCTTTGGTTGGCTGGATCTTGCTATCAAGAGCTAATTAATTAAAGATGCTCAGCATTAATTGATGGGTATAAAGCAAAGCCAACAACAAGCAATTTCGTTGCATGTAATGTTGCTTTTTTTCAGCTTACGAGTTACATTTCTCGGATTTTTAAAAATGGAAACAAATTAATTATAGGTAAAAGACAAGAAAATGAGCATGCGATATTGACATGATAAATTAAAACTTTGTGAATCCGGTAATAAATTCATCTAAGGTGGTAATAAATGACATAAATAAGAAATGAGCTTATTCATAAATCAAAACTTTGAATCATTTTGCAGTTCAAGAGCTTCGGGAGCTCATGGAGCTCATTTAACGACCTTATGTAGGCCAGGCCGATTGTGCACGTAGTTAAATCCAAACCCACAAGAACCAGAAGACAATTCAATCAAACCAGAAATGCACATCAAGCTACATGGACATTATAAATCCGTAGCCAGGGGGCTGCAAGGGCTGCAAGACATACGGTACCAAGCAGAGGTAGGAGGGCGGAGCGGTGGCTTCTCGGGAGGGACGACCTTGAGCCGAGCGGAGCGTGGAGGGCAGTGCGGTCCTTCTCGGTTCTGCAAGAACACCCCCAGCGAGTGCAGAGAGAGAGACCGTCGTCGGGAGGGAGGGAGCGCTATTTGGGAAGGGTCAGCTTGTCGGGGAAGAGTGCAGAGAGAAAGAGAGAGAGAGAGGGAAGAAGGAGAGAGGCGAGCTGAAGAGGAAAGAGGAGACCAAAAGGAGCCCGAGAGGCGACGGTCGTCGGAGGGAACTCTGCTGACGCGTGGCCGGGCGGATGGCGTACGTGATCTTTTTAAGATCTCTGGAACCCACGGGCCCCATGGCATCGACAAAGTGAACCGGCAGGCGGGTGCTGGGCACCGCCACGTGGATCTGCTCTCCCCTCGCCTTCCACTTCCGTAGAGCCTCTGCTTCTCTTTCCTTCGTTTGGAGGAGAAAATAAGAGGAAAGAGGAAAGCCTCTGTGCCATAATAAATGCATTGCAGATGAGAGAGAATGTGCAGGCTAGGAGGAAGGAGAGTGGACGTGCGCAGGCTAGGAGAGGGTAGGAAAAAAGCTAGGGAGAGGAGAGAGAGCGGAAAAATGCAGAAGACAGCAAGGTAAGGACAGCTTTGCTCATTTCCAACCAAATCGTCCGATCCTCGCTCTTTCCTCTCCGAAGAAGAAGAGGATGCTTCCTTCTTTCTCGTTCCTATGTGATTCTCACGAACATCTCTAGTTCTGGAGGTTCAGGCCAGCCATAGACGGGAGACCGGAGGAGAATTTCTTGCTAATTTCATTATGACGCAAATAAAAAGGAAAAAAAGATTTTTAAGTGTCAGCAATTTAGTTTTATTTTTATTTCTTTATATTTTCGTTACCTCCTCTTCAGTTTTCTACTACTTATTATTATTATTATTATTATACGGTGTTTTGACAAATAATAAAATCACCACTTCAATTTGTCTTTCTTGCCTCAAAAAAAAAAATGATTGTCTTTCCAAATATAAATCACACTAAAAATGTGTGAAAAGTATCTTAGGATTGCCCATAAAAAAATAAAATAGGCATCTTAATTCATTTGGTATAGAAATAACGTCCACTCACTTACACAATCGAATCACCATGTCGCTAGCTTACTCACCCTAGACTAGACTTAGCTGCAATTTTTCCGAATTCATACCAATTCGCACTTTAATTTTGAGTTATTCACGATGCAAATAAATTTTATTAGGAATACACTAAATTTGTCCAACAGCCCTTTCTTCACTAGGTTTTTCTCTTTCATCTCAAAAAAAAATATTTTATGATTACACTAGAATTTAGCTTTTATATGGAAAAATGTTTTGCTCGCAACTTTCGTTACATTGACTTTAAATGATTTTAAATTATTCCTAACACGTGAGATGTGAGGTGATGATAGCAGTGACTTTTCTCTTTTTATCTCAAAAAAAAAAAAAAAAAAAAGATTTAGAGCCACGTTGCATTGATTTTGAATGATTTTAAACTATTCCTAGCAGTAATCATGTGGGTACCTTTTTTCTTTTATCTAAAATAATGTTTTTCATGCAAGGTGGGTAACCATTACCTACACTTTAAATAAATTGTTAACATAGCAAGAAATACTTATCTTGAAGCAATCAATCTGTACTTAGCTAGAAAATCACATGAGTAATTGTGTATATGATTTCGCAATCTTTTAAAGTTTTTGGATTTTCACTTATTGGAAGCTAATTTGCATGCACCGCAATGATAAAATGCCCAACCAATATGACATGCAACACGGTTAAGATTAGCACGGCCAAGGCACAGTCTCCTTTCTTTTAATTTATTTTCTTTCATTTCTACTTAGGCCATGGACGTGTGACGATGGAAGAGATAAAACGAGATTCACCGCTTGGCTAAAATCTCTTTCACCACATGCTTAAAACTCAAAATTTAGGTGTCAATTTGGCCTCCGAGACCCCACCAGAAATACAGACATTTTGCTCTTTATTCGAATAAGATCAAAATGTTTGTCCATGGAGGACGCATTACTCTCTCTTCATGGCAATTAGCACTCCTAATCATCCCTATGCCTACAAATCACAAGACCCTCCTCCACTTATATATAATTTTTCTTTCACACCCAAACTCTTTTACCTTTTGCCGTGCCAAGCCCAATAAGAAAGAATTAGCTCATTCGGCAATAAGGAAGAATTACCTCATTCGGCAATGTCAAAATTGCTAGCAGAGAATTACTTTTTTAAAGGGAAGAAGGAAACGTGACTATTGATGAATGCATGCAAGGACCAACATAATAAAATTTATCGGCTGCTGTGCTATTTTTGGAAAATAAAAAGAGCAAAAAAATTGAGGGGAAATTTTCCATCCAAATCCTCTATCTCCCTCCCCCTCTGCCAAAATTCGAGCAGCTTCCATTTTCTAAAACCTTCCAATGCACCTATGTTTCTTTTATAACTAGAGTAAGATATTATTTTAAAGCATGATTTTTTTCCTTTTTTTAAAAATTTTCTCGAGTTTTGAGGGGTGGTTTGAAAAGTGACCAAATGCCTTTTACGCTCTTTATGGGAGGGAGAAGAGGAGTGTCACTTCTTCACTTTTTATTTATTTATTATTATCTTTTTTATTTAATTCGCAGTGCTAAAGTGTCGTCTAGGGTCTACATTTGATTGGAGTTTGGTCCCAAGGTCATCTGCTCCTATTCCCTTTTTCATGGAGCAGCAGAGGGTGGCGGGGAGGGGCCATTTCATGCTCATCCCTCCGCGCTCGTCGCACCGCCTCACTCTTCTTGAGCCGTTAGTTCCTCTTTCTTTCTTCTCCTAGTCTAATTTTCTACAAAATTTCTCTAATTTTTGGGGCCTCTATCTTCAATTTATTTTCCAAACACCTTTCTAATTTGCTGAGATTGGAGAGGAGCTACCCTCGCAATATTAGCAAAATATCAATAACATTGTACACGCAAACACAACTTGGTATCGATTTTGTGTTGAAAATTTTTTGTAATATGGGCTTACATTAATTAATTGATTTTCTATTTTAAATAATTGGGTTAATTGATATTTCAATATTTATTAAATCCTTAAATGATCTTATTGAAATTAGTTTTGGTATCTATTAATAACGGACAATTGTGTTTAACTAAAACTCGTAATGGAAATATCCCAGTTGACACTTTATTAATTAAAGTTTGTTAGATCCCATTTCTAACTTATAAAATAGTAGGTTATACCTATCGGTTACCGGAAAACTATTATATTAAAATAGGTCATAGAGAATAAGATCTAACATTTCGATAGATCTTTAATTATTAGAGTGAAACGGGTACGCTTTAATTTTGCTATGCTTATTGATCTCGGTGTTTTACATGAATTTGATTCTTCTTGATTGATTAGTTGTTTATGTTAATAATTTTCTACATGTGGTATCAGAACTTGTCATATATGATTGTAGAACCCAACTTATTTATTTTTTTAACAACATTCGAAATTTTCCTCTTTGAGCTGAATATGGACGTTATTTTTTTGTGTAGATTTTTTGCTCGATTGATCCTGAAACCATAGGGTTTTTGTTCTACATGTCGAGATATTTCCAACCATATATAATTTGTATAATTTCATTGAGAATTGAGAGAGAATTTTAAATTTTAAATTCTATGGTCAATATATAAAAAAGTTCTAGAAGTTTCAAATTACTTGCAATTGATTGATGTTCGTTGTAAATTGTTGCATATATATATATATATATATATGTTTTAGCGTCCTTTTGTTGTATTAAAGTAAGTTTTTAGGACTTAAATTTAAGAAATCCGAAATTCGGCCATGGGAGGCTTAGATCCAAAATTTTGAAGCTTGTATGTGGAAGATTTACTCGTTTTTTTTCTTCGTTTAATTCATTCTAGTCAATTATATTGATGTTAGAAGCAAGACCCATAGAGAAATTTCATCAAAAATCAAATATTATATGTGTTTTTGGAGCTTCAGGTCGAAACTGAGTCGTGCGACGAGACCCGGCTGGAGGTTGTAGAAGACCTCTAGCCGGTCGGGCCAATGGATGGGGGTAAGCCCATCCTTCCTTCTTTTTTATTTTTTATGTTTCAGGTTCTGGGCTACGCCCAGGACCTTGTTTTTAATATTCGTCTGGGCTCACGCCCAGAACCTTTCTTTTCTTGGTTCATGGGGGTGAGCCCAAAACCAAAAATGAGAACAAATAGTATTATGGGCCATTAAAATAAAACAGCCCAATTCGTGGGCCGTGTGAAGGTTTGGACCGCGCTGGGTTGGGGCCTGCGGTCCGATCCGGGCTGCTCGTAGGTCAGGGCCCGTCGGTAGGGTCCGAAATATTAAAATAATAATTTTATACATTTTGAACCCGTAGTTCCGAATTAGCTTGACAAGAAAATTAATAAAAAAAATATATATATAACTACTACTTGTAAGTAATAAGCTCTTCAATGAGTATTAATAGTGTTAAATGAATATACCCGCAACGGAAATATCTCCTACTTCTTAGTTCTTAGGATGGATTGTAAGGTTGCAACTTAATATTTTATCTGGCTAAATCTTTTAGAAGCAAATTTACCTCTAATTTTGGTGAAATAGTGGCTCTGTTGGTTTGGGTACCACAACCACTCGACCTCCATCACCCCTTCCACCACCACTACTTCCAACCTCCGCTGCCACCATCAAACCACCACCACCACCACTGTCGCCTCTCGGTCTAAGCCTCATCGATGGGTCGTGAGTGGATTAACCACCTAGTTCAGTCCATTAAACTCTTAAATCTCGTTGATTTTGTAAAGTCAATGTAGGCAAACCTACAATTAAACATCGCCATTCGCACATTAATCACACAACAAGAATCAGGCAAGCAAATCCTAAGAACCAGTGAATGAAACCACCCTCCATCCCATTTTCACAGCTTCTTCAAAGACAAGTCCAAATGAAATATAACTCCTGCTTATAATAATAATCAAAAGAAAACTTAACAGTCATGCTTCACGGAAATTCAACAAGCTTGACCAGGAGGACCATCGAATAGAAAAAGTGAGCTACGATACGATTGGAAAAGTTAGAAAATATAACTAAAATAAGCCAATGAAACGTCATTCAATTAGGTTGAATTAGGTAGGAGAGTTAAGTACTTGCTTTATAAATAAAATAATTAAAATGCGATGTGGTTTTTAAATGTTTTTGTCCATATAATCACGCTTTTCAGCGCATTCGCTTGCTTTGATCTGCTCAGAAACACTCACCAGTTACGTCAACGTTCGCCGCTAGAGAGAGTCTTCCGAATCTCCCGGGGGCAGAAAGAGAGAGAGCGCGAGAGCGAGAGTGGAGGGAGGAGAGAGAGAAAGGAGGAACTTCAAGTTTTCTCCTGAAGTCTGAATCGTACTTAATGCCTCTCCAAGCGTCGAATGTACCGGGAAGGCCGTTTTTGTTTTCGCGACACATGAAAGCAAGTGGACAGGCTCCTGCGTTTCTCTCTTTTTTGGATCGGTCGAGACTAACTCTCGAATTTCAGACTTTAACTTTTGTTCCTTTCACTTAAATAGAGCCTAATGGCAGAGTCTTCCGGAACTGCTTTTGGTTAATAGTAGATTCTCTTTTTTTTGGCCAGACAAATTTGAACTTCTCAAGAGAAGAGAAGAGTAGGATAGTGCGATTTATACAAGATCTCGCTGGAATAAAGGTGAGAGAACTCCCTGTGGTTGACAATTGATTCCCTCCCTTTTCTATTTTTTGTTGGGTAGAGAACCAGATTTTCCTTATTATCTTTTTTCTTGTTCTTTTTTCTTGTCGTGAATATCTTTTTTCTTCTTCTAAAGACTCCCGGAATTCCCAAGATCCATGATGGAGAGGAAGCAACAAGTGGGGTTTGGCTTTATGACGCAGGGCGAGGCAAAAGTATTTACTAAAGCGTTTTTTAAAAATACATTAAAAAGCAATTTCACATAATCAGTTCGATTTTTGGTCAACTTTCATTGTTATAAAAAACCTCAAACTATCGCACGTGAATCCGTGATCTTTCCTCTAGGTCCTACTCCTTTAACCAGATTTCAATCGTGAACTCCAAGGCAGAAGCATGAAACTCAAAGAGGAACTTTGGCAATGTTTTCCAATAAAATAAAGAAAAATAGTATCTTTAATTAAGCTGGTTCGATTTAAGAAAAATATTACTCTATATAAAGAGTACTCATGATGAGATTTGGAAAACGATATTATTATTGATGAGACCGGTTTCATGGATCCACCTGGGAATTGGACTAGCGGTCGGTTTCTTGGTTGGATCCATCCAACTAAGGGGTAATTCCAGTTCCAAAAAATTGAAATCGGTCCTTAGTTGGCGGTTCCGATTCTAGGCCGGGAGCCGTCCACCCAACCACGCACACCCCTACCTAGATCCATGCGCCGGGTGGAGTTTGCATCACCAACACTTTCCATTTTTTCTCAGTATATAAGGTTAGTACCCAAAAAAATCCCAAACTGAATTCATTGTAACATCTAATTGTAAAATCCCTTGAATGGTGCTGGAAGAGAGGATATATTGTTGTATAAGTTTGGGTCTTTCAATGCAAGGGGTTAAGTCCCCTTCTCCACCATGGAGTGAAAATAATTTCTCATAATACTAAAAAATAAGATCAAAATTTATGGTTTTTCCCTATTTAAAATGGCCAGAAAATAAAGGCTCGTGTGGCTCGAGGCAAAGGGCAAAAATCAACAATTTATGACATTATGACTAGAAACCATTATGACCAGAAGTGATTATTTTCTTTTTAATAAGAACACAAAATTTCTATTTTTGAAGTAAAAATTCATTTGATGGATGACAGAGTGGCGGCGGTGTGGCGTCGCCGGTGGCTGGGAGTGGTGGCAACAGATGGTGAACCGCGGCTGTTGGTAGTAAAAGAGGAAATAGACATAAAGATGGAAATCAAGAAAATGGGAATATATTTTTTGGGGATATTTCTCTAATTTTTCGCTGGCCCCACTTCTCTCCACATTCGGGCGTGTTAGATCAAGTGAGAACTAATTAACACTTTTTGGTTATCGATGGCAACAATACCATTGAAGTTTTGGTTTTTTTCCCTTCCTTTTTGGTTAAAACCAATATCTCTTCATATGAGAGGTTGAAATAAGTATCCATTAGTAATACTTTTTAGATGGACGGATGAGAGTCGTATATCTGGACAATGAACAATTACACATCCGCTTGCATAGTCACAGAAAAATCATACAAAATCCAAAGCCTCCCACGGGTGAGAGTAATTCTTGCCAATGCTTCTTGGACCTTGGCCATTTTTACTTATTATTTTTCAGTTTGATGAGACTCCCATTTAGTTGCCATTCAATTTCCATAGTCTCAACAGGTGCTTGGACAGATTACTCCTAATTTTCAACCTAATATATAAAAAATTGCCACATTAATGAATAATATTTACTTATGCCACAAATTGAAACCATGTGTTCTCATTTGTAATAGCATCACGGAGGCCTGATTCCCCAAGCTTGTCCTGACTTATGGCATTAGGATGAATGAAAGTACGGGATCCTAAGATTTCACCAAAGCCCATCCCATAGGCGCCTCCACCTAGGACACCGTGGTTCCAAATATATTTCCTCGCGACCACAACTACTGCTCTATAAATAACAAATAATGGTTTTTTTTTTTATGTACGAGGGGTTATTGCTTTTTATTTTTACTTTTACTTTTTTTTTTTCTAATTGGTTGGAAATGAGCAGTTCTCCTTGCCTCGGCCTGTGGAGAGAAAAAAGGAGACTGGGAAGTGGAAGTTCTTCCAACGGGAAGGGGAGCAGAGCCACGTGGCGCGCCTCGCACCCACCCACCGGTTCACTTGGACGGCGGCCATGGAGCCCGTGGGTCCCATGGATCTTATAAGAAGGTAAAAAGTGAGAGGTTGAGAGAGTGGACGGACCGTGAAATTTATAAATTTCAACAATACTTAAATATCTAATTAAGAATTTTTTTTTGTGATTTTTAATATGTCATGTATTTATGTTATATTTCTAGTTAAAATAAATGTTGGATGGGTATTTTTGGTGATAAAGACCCTTAATTTCCTAGCTATTTTTTTGTGGGGTTTATAATATTTATACTGTATAGAATTTCAAAATACTTTAGTAAAGAGATTTTGGTCAACTATAAATTCATGGATTTCTTTTGTTGGTGAAGTGATGTAAATGAGGACAAGTACATAATGCTAAGGCTCATAAATTTTAAAGGGCTCCACATATAGTCTTTTCCATTGAATTTCCAGAGAATACCCTTTTCGTTCATTAGCCACTTTTGGCCGAAAACTTCCCTCATTTTTCTCCCTCGTGTCAAAAGAGGAAGAGCACCTTTGCACACTCACGAGGCCGATTGGTTTTCCAACAAGGGGAGGGGGCGGAGGAGCCATTATGAGGCAATCCAATACAATGGAAATCAATATGATCCAGTGAGTATTTTGCTTTTTATCAATTTCCCCTCTTTCTAGTCTTGTTCTTCGTGTTTTTCGTTTCAGGCTGTTTAGGTTGTTTGTGTTGATGTATTGAGAATTGGCTTTTTTCACATCAAATTTTACCTTATTGTTTAATCCTTTTTTTCCTGCAGGGCCTGTTTGCCTACAATGTGGTGACAGTGGCTTTTACGAGTCTTTGACCTAGTGTCACCTATTGTCACGTTAAGTTTGCCCTCACATCCTTTATGGTTACATCAAGTAGGCCTAGCCAACAGGTCGTAGGTGCAGGTGTGCACATAGAACTATGTGATACATGTACGCTCCTGTATCCAAGTTCAATTTATGTAAAAAATGCTCACTATTTGAAAATAAATATGACTGTCTTTTCCCTTGCTTTTTAGGTATTGCTTTGGAGCCATATTACAGCTCTCAACAAAGATGTTATTTGGCTATGCGATGATTGTCAACCCATACCTGGAAAGGAAAGTTGCACTTCCAAGGATGACTAAGAGATTACAGAAGATTTGAAAAAAGAAAAAAAAAATACTCCTCTAGAAAGGTTGGGAAAGAAGGAGAGAAGAACTAGCAACTAGAAGTGGAGGGTGAAGAATAGAAAAAAGAAGAAAATGAAGAAAATGCGGATGTTCTTGGTTAATATAGTCTTGCAAGAGAGTTTATTTCTTCCTTAGAAACTTCTAGATCAGCCAGCTTTTCCTTTAGCATCTCCATCTCCTTCATACCATCGGCCAATTTCTTCTCCATCTCCTGTTAGGACTTGAGAACGGATGAGAAGTTTGTCTATGTAGCTTCTTAGTTTGCTAATGCAGTTGCCAATGTCCCTCGAGTATTCCATTTTATTCTGATACGGGAGGCTATTTTTGTTTCATATAATTAGTATATGCTTGAAGTAGAGAGAGGTGCTCCAACTTTACAATTAGTTTCAATGCATACCTATATCATCATTGTTAATCGAAAGGATATCATATTCTCACTGATGCAAGGACTCAGGTTTTCATCTTCAAATGCCAAAGCTGTCTCTTCCCCAATGCTTTCACATCCATTAGAGTTGGTTTGGTTAGGTTTTTCAGGTGTTCCGTTGTCTAAAGTCAAACACAATCATTCCCTCACTATTAGTTAAATTCATACTAGAGTAAATGAGCCACTTAAAGTAAGCAATGCCATGAAACTTAATTCCTTAAAGTTCAAGCAGTCATTAACAAATGATGCTTATGCAATTAACATGATTTAAAAAAAAAAAAAAAAGCTTGTGTAGTCCGCATGATAAACAAAACAGAGAGAGAGAGAGAGAGAGAGAGAGAGAGAGAGAGAGAGAGAGAGAGAGAGAGAGAGAGACGAAAATAATGTAATAGTATTAGAGCAATTATTATATCTATTTCTCGAGCAATGCCTTGACTTTTACCAATTCGTATACCAATTCAGCAATTTTTTTCGAGGTGGCGCAATTTTTAAATAATATTTTCATTTTTTTCGTTTATTTTTTTATTTTTTTATTTTTTCCTTTTCTTTTCCTTCTTGTTTGTCCTTGGACTTTCTCGCACTAGCAAGCAAGCCTCCGGCAAATTAGGTTAACCACTTGATGAATCAACTACCATATGATATTGAATTTGAATTAGATCAACCGGACATATACTTAAGGTACGTAAAGCAGCTAATTCGTTAAGCATCTTGTAACTATAGAGGCAAAATATTGACTATAATGGGTTTTCATGATTTACCTACTAATATGTTAATATATGATAGAAAATCTATATGTTGATGGGGTTGAACTGAAAATAATCAAAAAATACCAACTTTATCAAAAATAGTAATAAGCAGCTAAAATCTCTAGATAATTTGCTCTAAGTTTGATGGAAAAAGAAAATTAATTTATTGAAAAGAAAAGATACGGTTGAATTAAAACTAATCACAAAAAAAAACCTTTATAATAAATAGTAATCAATACATGTTTGTTTAATATTGTTGCATTTGTACAATATCTTAGGATTTCTTTAGAAACTTTTTTAGGTTATTGATGTCAATGTAAGAAAATATATGTTTAGAATTTTATGTTTAAGCAATTTATCTATAATCTAATTTCATAACTATATATGTGTATATGTCAACAACCATAATTCTTTTTTTAGTGTAACAGTGGTTTATTTCAATATTTGCATGAAAATTGAAAAGGGTATCCAAACAAAAGAAGAGTTTAAAGGTTATGATTATTTATGAAGAAAATTCAAGAGTTGCAACAATTGATAACCAAGCAAACTCAAGGTATATTCACGATAAAACTCAAAGAGGTAATCGTTTCGGACATATTGGTTTAATATATTTTCCTATAAAAAGTTTGTATTTGGATTATAATCATTTGTAAGGAAGATTTACAGGGTATCATTAGAGGCAATATGGCTCATTATGATGTGCATGTGACCGATC
Organism: Eucalyptus cladocalyx; assembly: GCA_017140615.1. NCBI lineage: Eukaryota > Viridiplantae > Streptophyta > Magnoliopsida > Myrtales > Myrtaceae > Eucalyptus > Eucalyptus cladocalyx. Next base: position 5,177,977 of record CM029526.1, read on the forward strand.
TTCATAATTGAAACTTCTCAAGTTTTTAAAATCTTTTCACTTCTTTTTTGCTCTCTCTTTTATCAAGCGAAATAAAAAATAACTATTTGCATGAAATGATACTTACCATAATGGTCGATACAAATTGAATAGAGTTGGCTCTATGGAGTTTAGAGTTTCAATAATAATTATAAAGATGACATCATTCCAAGTTTAAAATAGGTATCTTGACTTTACCCAAATGAGCTCACAGGAATGAGAATAAGGGGGATATCAATAACATCTACTAAAATACTTTAATGAAGACACGTAACAAAAAAAACCCCGTAATAAAGAAATACCTAGATACTTACCATAGTTGGGATTTAGATTTCTAATAAATTGATTGTGCTTAATTTGAATGCTCAATTATTGTAATTCGATTTTTTCAATCAATTTTAATTCCAAGGTTTCACTTATTTATTTTGGAGGGGGGACATTTTTAAAATTTTAATCGACAAATATGTAAAATTTTTATGGTGGTAATTAATAGACCATGATTTCAATATATATTTGTCGTCTAACCCAAAATGTTTGTCTATAGAGGACACATCACTCCCTTCCCCTCCCTCCTCGACTACCACTAAACCCTCACCCCAAGTGGGTTGGGACCTTCAGTCATGAAATGTTATAAACTACCAAAAAATAGGCCAGAAATGGAAGGAGAGAATAAGCATTTATTAGGTCGGGGTAAATGTATGATTATGTATTTAAGAATGGACTGGAAAATGGTGCAAAAATGGGATTGTAATTTTTTTATTTGGGCTTGTTCGGTATCTTAATGAGATAAGAAAATTCAAGACTCTTCCTTACATTTTATCTTCACTCATTTTCGTAAATGCAAGTTGCAAAAATATTTGTTAATGTATCAACTTGGTTTGAAGAGGCAGAAAGAAATAAAAGTCTACTTGGAATTAAGGATAGTGTGACGGATGTAATGGTATCCAATAAATTTCAAACTGTTATATGAATATTTCCAATAAGAACACAGATCACCAAAAAACCACCAAAATTTTGTGCCCTCGTTTGCTTGCTCGCTCGCTCCCTCCTCCCTCCCCGACCACCACCAAATCCTCACCCCAAGCGGATTGGAGCCTTCGGTCATGCATGAAAGATCATAAACTACTAGAAAATAGGCTAGGGAAATGGAATGAGGGAATAAACATTTCTTAGGTCAGGGTAATGTATGTTTATGTATCTAAGAATGGACTAGAAAATGGTGCGGAAATTGGATTGTAATTTCTTTATTTGGGTTTGTTCGGCAGCTTAATGAGATAGGAAAATTCAAGACTCTTCATTGAATTTTATCTTCACTCGTTTTCGTAAATGCAAGCTGCAAAAGTATTTGTTAATGATTTACTTGATTTGAAGATGTAGAAAGAAATAAAAGGCTGTTTGGGATTAAGGATAGTGGGACGGATGTACTGGTATTCAACAAATTTCAAATTGCCATATGAATATTTCCAAGAAGACCATAAACTACTAGAAAACCACCAAATATTTATGCCCTCGCTCGCCTGCTCCCTCCCTCCTCCCTCCCTGACCACTACCAAACCCTCACCCCAAGCGGATTCGGGCCTCCGATCATGAAATGTTATAAATTACTAGAAAATAGGGCAGGGAAATGGAAGGAGGAAATATGCATTTCTTAGGTCATGGTAGATGTATACTTACGTATTTAAGAATGAACTGGAAAATGTTGTAGAGGGATTGTCATTTCTTTATTTGGGCTTGTTCGACAGTTTAATGAGATAGGAAAATTCAAGACTCTTCCTTGAATTTTATCTTCACTCGTTTTTGTAAATACAAGCTGCAAAAGTATTTGTTAATGGATCCACTTGATTTAAAGAGACGGAAAGAAATAAAAGTCTTCTTGAGATTAAGGATAGTGGGACGGAGCGAAGTCCAAAGACAAGTGCCATAACTTCACGCCGGGACACTTAAGTGCCATAACTTCAAAATGGTACACTTTAAGTGCCACTTTTTTTTCGAGTGGGACACTTAAGTGCCACCTCCGCGACCCTTGCCGGAAATCCTACGTGGTAATATTTTATTATTATTTTTTGCCTACGTGGCTCGCGGAGCTCCAAATCAGCATAAAAATAAAATAAAAATTTAAAAAGAAAATTTTAAAAATTTTAATTTAAAAAAAATAAACAAATTTTAAAAAAAAATTAAAAATTAAAAAAAAAAGGGGAGGGGGAGGTCGAACGGGCGGCCGAGGGCCGAGCCCTCGCCGCCGTCGCCGGAAGGGCCGACGACGGAGGGGAGGGCGAGGGTCGCGGCCCTTGGCCGATCGACGGCGCAGGGCCGCTCCCCCCCCCCCCTTTTTCTTTCTTAATTTTTAAAAACTTTTAAAATTTTCTTATTTTTTAAATTTTTCTTATTTTTTTTTAAATTTTTTGAATACTTTATAATTTAATTAATTTTTATATTATTATTTACACATAGACACGAAACGGTGTCGTTTTGCGTTTTCTCCGCCACGTCGCCGTGTAAAATGACGCCGTTTTGGACTAAACTCGCCGGAAAATTGCCACGTCAGCCATTTGGCCGGATTTTCGCCGGAATGGCACTTAAGTGTCCCATTTTACTCCGATGATGGCACTTAAGTGTACCATTTTAAAGTTATGGCACTTAAGTGTCGTGTCTTGAAGTTATGGCACTCCGGTGTCCTCACCTCGTGGGACGGATGTAATGGTATCTAACAAATTATATCGATGACATACTTATTATGGGAAATGATGATGTTGCAATTCGAAAACTCAAGAAATATTTACATATGACCTTCCATATTAAAGATTTGGGACCTTCCAAATACTTTTTTGATATTGAAAGAGCCCGATCCAATGAGGGAATTTGTCTCATTCAATGAAAATTCATTCTGAAAATCATATTAGATGTAGAATTATTGAGATGCAAGCCAACTGCTATGCCTATTGAGCAAAATGTCAAATTGACAACACATGAATATGAAGCAAGCTCTCATTCTCCAAATGAGGATCTATTATTAAAGGATCCATTAGGATATTAGTGACTCATTGGCAAATAAATTTATCTCACCATGACCAAGCCTGATATATGTTATGCTGTACAAATACTCAATCAATTTATGCATAACCCAAAACAATCACATATGAACGTAGCATTGAAGGTTATGAAGTATTTAAAAGGATGTCCAGGACTTGGAATTTTATTATCCCATATTGCAACATGAAAATGATGGCCTATTGTGACACATATTATGCCACTTGTCCAATGACAAGAAGATCCATTACTGGCTTTTGCATCAAGCTAGGAAAGTCTTTGATTTCATAGAAGATGAACAAGTAATCAACAGTTTCATTGTCATCAGCTGAATCAAAATATCAAACCATGGCGATTGTGAGATAATTTGGACACAGGGATTACTTTCAGATCTAGGTGTACAAATCAACGGCACAAGTGAATTATTTTGTGATAATGATGATGCATTTAAATTGACAGCAAATCCAGTTTTTCATGAGAGAATAAAGCACATTAATATTGATTGCCATTTTACTTGAGAGAAAATTTGGGAAGGGATTATTATTATTTGAGGAATTAAAACTACGAAATAGCCTGTAGATATTTTCACTAAGCTACTATGGTAGAGACAACATAGGTATCTATTGACCTTCGACATTTACAAGGCATCGGCTTGAGGGGGAGTGTTGGAGAAAAGATCTGATTTGGTCTGAAGATTGATTCCCAATCCAAATTCCAATCCTATGATTGATTCAGCAAATCGTGGATGTGATCATTTTAGGAAATATAATATTGTATAAATTCTTTTTGATCCAATGATTATACTACAAATACAACCATATACTTGTACATTGGATAGATAAAAAATGCAGAATTAAAAATTTTCTCTTCACACCTTTACGTCTCTTGTCATTATTAAAATCATCTTGCTCCTTGGCATAGGTAACATTTATACAATCTTCTTGTTGTGGAACTAATTTAATGTTTCTAAATGCGTACATTCAACACACCCACAAATTAGTTATCCATATAATGATGAATACATTATTTATTCATTTGTTTATACTTGATGATTGATTATGGTGCAAATAAGTGTCTTTTAAATTTCTTTAGCTTTGACTTGTAACAAATACAATCTCTCTTGCAAAATCGGGACCAACCGTTACCAATGTCATGAAGCGATGCTCTCGCTCTTTGGCACCGGTAACATTACTCGGGTCTTCTCATTGTGAAATTGTTTTAACATTTCTAAATGCAAACATTTAATACCCCCACAATTGGGTATTGAAAGTACATTGTTTTGATGCATGGTTGTGAAATTCATTTTGGGAGCCCCATGCATGATGATGTTGCTAATATGTAAAGGGAGGAGAAGACACTTAGCAATGGATCAAAATGTCAAAGAATTTTTGCAATCCAACAATAACTTCTTGCCAATGAGGTACTCTTATTCGAACATCAAGAAAATCACGAGAGGCCTTAAGGAAAAATTAGGCGGGGAAGGGTATGGTTCTATGTTTAAAGGAAGACTTTGGAGTGGCCACAAGATGACAATCAAGATTCTGAAGAAGGGAAAAGCGAATGGGCAATACTTCATCAGCGAAGTGGCCATCATAGGAAGAATTCATTATGGTAATGTGGTCGGACTAATCAGTTTTTGCTTTGAAGGTTCGAAACAAGCTCTTGCCTATGATTTCATGCACAATGGGTCCTTGGATAAGCACATTTTCTCACGATGAGAGGGGACTTCTCTTGATGGCAAAGAAGTGTATGAGATTGCTCTTGGAGTGACTAGAGGGATCGAGTATCTTCATCGAGGATCCGGTGTGCAAATCCTACACTTTGATATTAAGTCTCGTAACATTCTTCTTGACAATGATTTCACCCATTCACCCCAAAAGTTTCCAACTTTGGGCTCACTAGATTGTATCCTACAAATTACAACAGTGTCTCTTTGACTGCCGCAAGAGGAACCTTGGGATACACGGCTCCAGAGTTAGTCTTCAAGAACCTTGGGTGCATCTTGTACAAAGCCGATGTCTACAGTTTCGGCAAATTGTTGATGGAGATGGCCAGTGGGAGGAAGAGTGTGGATGTGATTGTAGAGTGTTCTAGTAAGATTTACTTCCCTTTATGGGTTCATGACCAACTTAGTGAAGGAATGGACATTCTAGCAAAGGAAGCGAGGGGGATCGGAGAATAGTAAAGAAGATGATAATAGTTGCTCTTTGGTGTATACAATTGAATCCTAACGAACATCCTTTGATGCACAAAGTCTTGCAAATCCCCAAAGGAGAAGTAGATGATCTACAAATTCCTCCCAAGCCACTTTTTTATCCAATAGAAATGTCAACAAGGGATGATGGAACTTGGACTAACAATGGCAAAGATACTATATCCACTTCATTGACTAGTGAAATAACTTACGGAGATTATCGTTTTGAGCATACTAGCACTAGTACTACACAAGTATAGTCACATATCAAAACAATTTGAACCCCGTCGATAGAGTGAAATGTCGTATTGATGATGTTTCGCATGTGGCTCCCCTTTCTTAGCCATCATCATATTGTATATGTTTATGACCTTTTTTTTTTAATCTTAATCACGCCCATATCATCCTTTAGCATTGTTGGTTGAAGATGCCATTGGTTATAATGTGGACTTTCGTATCCAACAGAAAATCTAGTGACGACTTTTAGCATAGTGCTATGAGGTGCGAGTTTGGGTTTTGAAGATGATCTCTCCTTGAATAACAATAATACATGAGATTAATTAATTTTTTATTCTATTTATTAGGCTAATCACTAGGAGGTGGAGAGTTCAATTCCTCACGTTTTCGAGGGTTGGGGAGGAGGCACGTGAGTGAAGGAGTAAAGTTTCATAACCTACGCATAGCGCACAAACGCAATGACTTGTAATATATAGAATCGGACAAAAGGAAAAATACTGGGAGATATGACAAGATGATCTCCATAGATAACAATAATACATGAGATTAATTAAATTCTTATTTCATTTGTTAGGTTGCTAAAGTTATCTTAGTGGTAAATGTGCACTTAGAAAATGATAATAATTTTCCTTTTAAGATTCGTTGTCTAATGCTATTACATTAGGAGGAAATATTACTTGAGAGAGAGAGAGATATGCCATCTTTATTAAAACTTGGTTTGAGTATCCTACTTAATTTTTAAATTCATGTCGAATGTAAACAAGTATTTTCATGTTTAGTTTTCAAGTACGTGTTAACTGTTCCAAACACTTCCTTCTATACATCAAATCGAGCGAAATACAAATACGCGAGAGCAAACAAAATCCCACTTTGAGAACGGATGTGAAATTTTACAATTTTTGCGAATTTAATTTCACCATATTTAAGATTGACTTTTGTTTTAGCTAGTAAGTGTGCTCCTTGACTCAAAGCCCAATAATCATTATGGATTTCACGTGAGTATTGGATTAATAGTCATATAACTCCATTTGCATTTTTCTGATTAAGAAGTGAGGAGAGAGGAATCGAACCGTGCGTTTGCATCATTTACAGTTTTACTGCTGTTTTCTTTCTTGGCCGAAATACAGTATTTCTATTTTCGGGTCTCCAGAGATTCCGAACGACACTTTTAAATAACAGGTCCCTTAATTCCGGATACAGGGCGAAATGACAAAAAGTCCAGGGGACCAAATCCGAAATAACAGAAAGGTCGCGTCCTCGGATGCAAAAAAGTCGCCTCTCTCGTCGCCATTTGCTTCCTTCCAGAATTCTCTTTTGCTTTAGCGAGGGAGGTCGCTTCTAGACTCAAACGCTGAAACGCATTCAACCGTTGATTCGAAAATCAAGCAACCGAAAAACAAAAAAAACAAAAAAACTCGTCACATTCTAATTCTGATTCTGATTCTCGTTTATCGTTCTCTCTCGCGGTCTTATCGAGATCTCTCGCTGTTTTCTAGATTCCATCTCCTCTCTCTTTTCTAGCGCGCTAAGTTTCTCGAGTCGCAGTTCCGATTGGAGGCGAAGACGAATAAGACGACGGCGAAGAAGGCGATGGGCGGCGGAGGCGAATCATCGGAGGCGACCCGTTGCGGCACCTGTGTGGTGGGGACGCCGGTGGAGCCCCGGGCGTACCCCGCGAACCAGCACGCCGCCACGTGGGTCGCCGGCGAGGCCCGCGACGGTCCCGCCAGCTTCCACTCCAGCTACATGCGCGCCACCCCGAGCGGCTCGGCCTACGGCTACGCCAACCTCAACCAGAGCGGCGGCGGCGGCGGCGGCGAGAACCCGTACGTCCACGTCGCTCCGCTGAATGCCCCCGCGCCGTCCGGCAAGAGTGAGTACTATCGAGGCGCGTGCTTCGCGTTGGGAGTTGAGTAATTGGCGATTAAAGGCTTTTGAGAAATGGTTCCGATGAGGCCGACGCTTTGCTGGTGTTTGCAGGTCCGATGGACAGGATATGCGGCGCGTTGAACCGGTGTGGGAAGAGGTTCGAAGACGCTACGCGAAAAGCAGAGACGCTCGCGGACAATGTCTGGCATCACCGTAAGTTGCCTCTACAATTTTTGCTCGCAATATATGTCTGCATAATCAGTTAGGAACATTTTGGATTTGTTCGTGGACACGTACCTGATTGCTTGCTTGCATATATTTTTTTCTCTGTTTCTGCATTGTCAGCGAATGCTATGGATGTAAATATTCAATCCATAGAGTTTGGCACCTTGTCTTTCATTGACGTCGTTTGGGAATCAGTTCGATTTCAGTCACCGCCTAGGAACTAACATACATCCTTCATAATCTGTGTATTCAATCCACCGATTAGCTGTCGAGTGGATCGAGTCCTTTGATTATTTATCTAGGGGAGATTGAACTCTTATGTGCAGTGCTATCTTCAGCGCTTATTGTTTTGCTAATCTATGTCGATTCCTTCTTACAACAAATTGCCGAATGTGTGACATGGCACTTTTGTGGAGGACATACTTTGTTTTCCATAATTTTCAAAAGCCATCCAGACCCATCGGGCTCTTTGCATGACTGAACGTTGGACTAGATAAATGATCACCTCTTGGCTCTTCGTCTTTTTTCCTGTAACGAAGAAAAATTAGCTTTGTCCTGTAATAGGAAGCACTGCAGCAGCTGGATAAGCTTGGTTTTGGCATGTTGTCTGTTCTTTAATTCATTTGTGACTTGTGAGAGACAAAGCCCGTAATTTCTTTGATTCTTGTCTCCTCACGGTTTTCAATCGATGGAATTGTGATGTAAAGAACTCTATTTATGCCTGACCTCGACCAATTTGTAATTGTGCTATGTTTGTGTGAAACAGTAAGAACCAACCCTAGCATCACAGACGCAGCAATGGCTCGACTGGCGCAGGGGACAAAAGTGCTTGCAGAGGGGGGACCGGATAAGGTATTTCAGCAGACATTTGAGATTCTGCCAGGAGAGAAGCTCCTGAAGGCATATGCTTGCTATGCATCCACTTCCACTGGGCCTGTCATTGGGACACTGTATTTGTCAAACAAGAGACTGGCCTTCTGCAGTGATAACCCTCTTTGCCAATACTCTCCCTCAGGACAGCAACAGTGGATGTATTATAAGGTAACCTTTCCAATCTTCCTGTAATTGCATTATTCACTCTAGGATTGCCATTTCAAATTGGTAAGCACTGAACTTTTGTCTGAATCATGATAAGTTTTTAATGCATTACAAATTCATAGCCTGAGTTATGATTTTCGTTTCCCCTCTTGTGACTGGCCTGAGTCGTCATTGTCGTTGCCCCTCTTTGGAGAACCTTCATTGGAAAGGACCTTCATTTTACTCATTGACTGTATTACTTCACTGAAACTTGGATAATTCTTTTCGTCATTTTATTCTTATTTAAGCATGAAGTATCTGAACGTAGTGAAACATACCCAGCAAAAATTTGTCAAGCTCCACTGAGCTTCACTCTCCAACCATCAGTTCTTAACATGCTTTCATCCTGATTGATTTCGTAGGTGGTTCTGCTGCTCAATCAGTTGAGCACTGTTAGTCCTTCTTCAAACAGGTTGAATCCTACTGAAAAGTACATCCAGGTTGTCACGAGAGATGGTTATGAATTCTGGTTCATGGGTTTTATATCGTATGACAAGGCTCTCAAGACCATAAATGAGGCTTTACAGCACTATCATGACAATAACATGGCTGGAAGGATACTGGTACAATAACTCACCCGACTGAGGAAGAGATTGACTGTACTTGAATAATTTGGATGTGCATCTGACTGCTATGGATACTCGATTTCTAATGTTTTACTTTGTAATGTAAAATAAAATAAGATAAAGCTTTCATAGTCCCAAAAAGGATCACTAGGGCTTTCTTCATTATTGCTCTTGTTAGATAAGCCCGAATGAATACAGCCAGTCATTTCTGATGCCCATATTTGCCAATGGGCTGAGATATGTGGTGAGTGACCAATGCATGGCATTGGAAGGTTCTTGTTTTAGTGTTATTTTCGCTTTGATTTGTAGATAGTCAAATGTTGAATAACTGGCTGTTGTATGCAATCTTTCGTGGTCCCAGAAAGGATCGCTAGGGCTTTCTTTAGTACTGCTCTTGTAAGATACCACGTGAATGACTATGGCCAGTCATTTCAGATACCCATATTTGCCCAATGGGCTGAGATGTGGTGAGTGACCAATGCATGGCATTGGAAGCTTCTTGTTTGTGTCATTTTTGCATTGGTTTATAGATAGTCACATGATGTGTCCATTGGCTGTTGTATTCGATCTTTCTTGGCCTGTAGAAACGGAACTTCGAGAGTAACATTTCCTTTTAAAACAGTTGCAGCAGGTAACTGTATTCTATGAAGCAGCTATCGGAGGTTGTTTCTTCTTTTTTCCCTTTAATAATCGGGTTCTTCAGTTTTGGAAGCTGGCTTCTGATAGCACTCTAGCTAATAAATACAATTATAATCTGAATCACGTTTTACTACAGATGCTTAACCCGACGTGATCTAATTCTTGAAAGGGAAGCATTTTATTGCAGCGAACTTCTATTTACTTCGGCAACGACTGCGGCCTATCACTAGTCATCTTTAATTGCTAGGCTAACGACCCTTGGTTACAAAGTCGCATAGGAAACTATACCCTATGCAGGAGATGAGGATCTAACTGACACTTTCCAATCATTTTGCCGACAAACTGAGAAGGGAATGTGTACTCAGTTTTGTGCTTTTCACAACCAAAATGTTGAAAGCTTTTCGAGAAATAATTGTTCAAAAAGTCTTAAATTTATCATGAGTTGACAAATTTAGTTATAAATTTTTCATTTTTGACATTTTAGTTTAAATCTTCTTATGAGTAGTTAATTTAGGCTCGGAATGCCAAAGGAGAATAGAAAAATGAAGTAGAAAGCTCAATGCTCATCCCCTGGATGGTTGTTTGCTAATAGTTTAGCCATAATAAAATAAATAAATATATAAGATGTCTTGTGCTTATGGCTATCATTCCACATAAGAACCTTTCTATATTTATGCCTTTCTTTTGGCGTGTTCCGGATGATCTAAGCTCTGTTCAACGTAGACTTGTCCTTACGTGCTCTCTAAGCGTCGGGTCGGCCCATATGGTTTGTCGTGAGACAAGGATTGATGTTCAATTGTTCACGTTTCTTACGTATTCTATTCTCGATAGGATTAGGAATTGTAGGGTCATGCTTTAGATGCATTCGAACCGCACAGAAGAATATCAATACTCGTAGCCTGTCCTTGTTCCATATAATGGCGTGCTATATAATATAATTTCTCGCCTGATGGTTCTTGTTAGCATGGCAAAATCGTGTCCTCAGCACACATCAATTCTTTTAAATAATCAACACTCTTCTTTCACATGTTAGAGAATTGATTTGCTTTCAAGAACACGTTAATCCGTGACAACTCATAGTGTCATAGTTATGCGTTCACTCTATATTTTATTAATTTTTCCCATGTCCGTGTCGATGTACTCGGTTACATTAATCTTCTTGAGGGCAAATACAAGGTTGATTTTTCCTCCTTTTTCTCTTTTGCTTTTACACGACTGCCCTTACGTATCTCATAAGGTCTTGTGGTAGAAAAACAATAGCCTCATGGGGTCTCTTTTGGATCAACAAATCTCTTACCTAGTAAGTGACTCTTTTGGAAATGCTCGGGCTCAATCCATTGGACGCAAGAGTCCTCTTTTTCAAAAGCCTTTTTTTTAATTAAAAGACCCGATGGCGCGAAAGGCGCACTACTTAAGTGCGTTTGGCACCAGCTTTGCCAAGGATCTTTAGGGGTCTAAAGGCGCTTTAGGCCAAAAATTGGGTGTTTGGGAACCCGAGCTTTTGAAGTCCCTTATGGGAAAGCAAGTACTTGGGAAGGCTGAAAGCCCAAGGCAGCCCTGAGGCTGCCTTGGGCTTTCGGCATTCTCAGCATCTTGAGGTCACTGTTCATCTTTTTTTTTTTTTTCCAAATTTGTCCTCACGAATTTTTTGTTTTTCGGTCCGTGCCCTCGTATGAGCACTGTTCATCTTCTCCAGGGCAGCCGGAGTCGCCGCCGCGACGCCGGGAGGTCGCGGTCGTGGAGGTCGCGGGTCCTGCGGCGACCCAAATCACGGGTCGCCGGAGGTCGCCGACCTCCGCGACATTTCTCTGTGCAACCGAATCTGATCGCCGGAGGTCGGCGACCTCGCGACGAAGCGAGATCCGGTCGCGCGACCTCTGCGCAACAGGATCTGTCGCGGAGGTCGCGCGACCTGTGCGACCCGGATCTGGTCGCGCGACCTCCGGCGACGCGGCAGAGGTCGCGCGACCCGGACACCTCCGCGACCCGGATCCGGGAGTCGCCGGAGAATCCGACGCGTCGTCGCGACCTCGCCGGCCCCGATCCGGTCGCCGGAGGAGTCGCGACGGCGTCATGCGACCTCGCCGACCCGGATCTGGGGTCGCCGGAGGTTCTTGGGGAGTCGCCGTAGGCCGCGGATCTGCATTGCCCTTCTTTGGTTTTCATTTTTTTATTTTTCTTTTAATAATTTTTTTTTTTTCACAAAAGTCCTTTGTCCCCCAACACCATTTCTTTCGAAAGTCTTCACAAAGAGCTTTTAAATTCTGATTTACCAAACACAGTTTGCGTTTTGGAAAACACATTTAACTCAAAGGTCTTTGCATTTTAAAAAGACTTTCCCAAAAGTCTTCCCAAACGCACCCTTAGAACCCCCCCCCCCAATCTCTGAAAAAATATTCTCCGAAGTGGGAACATGGATTTGACATGGTGATGCACGTGACGTCAACAAGGGGAGACCCACGAAGGAGAAGGAGCCAAGCCAATTGTGTAAGCCAGATGTCATAACCAATTATGGCTTAAGGGAATCATCTCCCAGCATCAATTGTAAATCCGTCTCTTTCGAGGATAATCGCTTTGACCGTGTTAAGGTAACCCGTCTTTTCCACCCGTTTATGTCGATAGACGTGTAAATAGCTGTCCAGTTCGCATACGTCGGTCAAAGATCTGTCGACAAAGCAAGAAACCCTTGCCAGTAAAAGCCACTTCGATCGTCGCTTTTGCCACGTGGTCACTCATGTGCAAGCAAAACGTGGTTAGTTTTTTAATGGGACTTCAGATGGGTCTTCTTTTTTGATCCCTTTGGAGGGTGAACGTGAATCGTTCGGATTGAAAGAGGAGAAAAAAAGAGAGGTCAAACTAAAGTTTTTTTATCCGGAAGGGACCGAAGATGGTCGGAGAAGCACGTTTCTGGCGTGGCTATTTTGGCATAAAGTTCGATTTTCGACACGAAATACGAGAGAGAAAGAGAGAGAGAGAGAGACGGCGGAGGTATCCGAATCCGAGGGCGGAGCGATTGGTGGCGGCTTGTGATGGGCGGTCGGGTATCCGCCAGGCTTCCTGCACAGAATATCCGCTGCTCCTCATACGCGCTTCTTTCGATAATAAATAAATAAAGGATGACGGAGAGGAAGAAAAAAGGAATATTCTTTTCTTCCTTTTTTCAAAAATAGAAAAAATGGAGTGCGCCAATTGTCATAGATAAAAATACAGATACGGCTCGACCCATATCTCTTTTTCTATTATATACAGAGATTTAGGTAAAGAAAGAAGGAGAAGAAGAAAAAAGGAATATTCTTTTCTTCCATTTTTTTAACAATAAAAAAATGAAGTCTGCCAGTTGTGATAGATAAATATAAAGATATAGCTTGACCCAAATTTCTTTTTCTATTATATACATAGATATAAGTAAAGTAACATCCAAGAAAGGTTTCAACCTCCAAGCCATTTTCATGTGGATTTGTTATCATGAATCATAGTTTTCATCACTAAATAAAGAGTTAATTATAATGACGATGATCCGACATATCTTTTTTCCCTCGAAAGAAATTGAGTGGTCGAGAATCATTTCTTTTCCCTACTTATTCAATGCTTCTTTTCACCGCTCCCTCTCCAGATGATGGCGACAACACGTTCGGCCCCGTGTTAGTTGAGGAAAGAATGAAAAAGACGCCGAGGCAGAAGACATTATTCATCAAGCACGCCTAATTTAGAAAGACTGTCGGCCCTTAAAATTCATAAGGAAAAGGGAGAGAGAAAGAAAAAACTCAGTACGCTCCATTACCTTCTCTAAAGTTTTCGATCGATGTCTAAAGAAATTATGAGAAGGAAATTTAAGCAATGTCCATAACTCAGGCCTCCTTAAAATGCATGTACCAATAAAATTTCGAACGTTTTCCTCGGTCGCATATAAATATATATTATGATTTTTTTTTTTTTTTTTGGGGTCGGAACATGTATATGATCATTGAAATGCGACTATTCCTTCCTTTTCCGTTGGTGGCAAAGAGATTTCGCATCCGGGCTCCTCTGTCACGTCACACGCAATACACGTTCGCATGTTTGGCCCGCGATAGGAACTCCAGCCATGCGCGATATCGTAAAAAGCAAAAACCCCACTCCAAAAAAGAAAAAAGAAAAAGAAAACAGAAAAAAGAGAAAAAGAGAGGGAAAAAAAAAAGAGAAAAGAAATTAAAAAAAAAAAGGGAGAGATAAAAACCCAGAGGAGGTCTTGCTTCGTTGTACGCGCACGGACAATCCCAATCGCGCTCAATCGAACTCTCATCTCCTTCCGTCTCCCTCTCTTCTTCCTCCCCTCCTTTGCTCTCTGCAATTCTCATCTCGTCGCCGTCGCTCTCCTCCCTCGCATTCCGCTTCCCTCCGCCTCCGCCGCCGCCGCCTCCCGCTCTCGCACTCCCTCTGCTCCCGCCGCTCTCTCTCCGTCTCCGTCTCGTCCATCGGCATTCGGGCTGCCGTTTTCCGCCACGCGGCCGGCGGGGAGCCTGTCCGATTGACGGCGACGGCGTAGGCCGCGCGAGGGAGGGGGGACTCGTTCTCGAGCTCTCGCGCGCCTCTGCTCCGTGCGCTGCGTGTGCAGGCGCTCGCGCGCGGGTGGTGAAACCGTAGCTGCCTGCCTGCCTGCCTTGTTTTTTTTTTTGGTTTTTTTTTCGGTGGTGGTTTTTGTGAAGTGTAGATGAGCCATGTCGATGCCGAAGGAGCCCGAGCTGGTGATGAAGTTGCGGGGAGGTTCTGTGCTGGGGAAGAAGACGATTCTCAAGAGCGACCACTTCCCTGGGTGCCAGAACAAGCGCCTCTCCCCGCAGATCGACGGCGCTCTAACTATCGTCAGGTTTACAAGGCCCCTTTCTCCCTTTCCTTCGCTATTTTTTTTTTTTATTTATTTATTTGCATTTCGCGCATTTTCTCTCGACGATGCGATAAGCGCCGCTGTGACTGCGCTTTGTGCATGCGTGGATTACCGATCGGTCTTTTGTCTCCTAAGTTGATAGCTTTCGTGTAGGCGGCGATCGGATTACTATTCTGTTAGTTTGTGTCGCGGAGAATTAGTTTCTCTTAGCTGATTGGAATGTTCTGTGAGGTGGTTGGTTTTCTCGTCTGGTAGGCTGGCTTATTTTTGGAGAGAGGAATGTGGTTCTTAAAATGCATTTATAAGTCGATTACCGACTGGTGACATTAATTACGTAAGATTTCATAGAGTTATGGGCCGATTGATTCTCTTTTGTGACGCCGATTTGGAATGTCTATCTTGTCATTAGTTTTGTCATGCTGTGCGGTGGCTCATTTACATGGAGATGATTAACTTTATGTAGTGTAGATAGGGGTTGACCTGATTTTATATGAGGCGGAGCACTACAATTAATCTGTCTGTCGGTGGTTTTGGCAATTCTCTGCGCACAGTAATTAATGTGACTAGTAGTCGTAATTTGTATCATGTTCTCATCTGCTGGGGACTTTCCACAGGCTGATTCGTTGCACGTCCATGGCGTGGCAATTCCAACCATTGATGGGATAAGGAATGTTCTTAAGCATATCGGTGCCCAAATTGATGGGAAGGGAGTAAGAGTTCTCTGGATTAGTCTGCGCGAGGAACCGGTAAGTGCATCTAAAGGGGCCAAAGTGTTCCAATTAATGTTTTGTTTTGTGTCTGGTAGCTATGTTTTCTTTGAGTTGCATCGCCGATGTATGAGTCAGGTATGCCTTTTGTGTAATTGCCACGCCTTGCATGTGACTCGTTGTCCCTCCCCCAAACCCCAACCAAACCCCTCCCCCAATTTTTGATTTTTAGAGATGGAATTGGAAAATATTGGAGGGACAAACGAACATTAATTTTGTCCATGGAGTTAATATCCTCCTTGATTGCATCACACCACGTGGCAGGTTGTTTCTCGCTCATGGCTTCTTTTGTTCATGTTCTTGTTTGTCCAAAAATCAGTGGAAACAATGGATTCTGATGCTGTCATAAACTGTTGCACAATAACCGTTTGGTTGATACTTCTTAAATTTTTATTAGTTGGACCCCACAAGTGAGACAGTTGTCCGTTGCATATTGTTGCAAGTAGCAGAATGCAGTGTTTGTGAAGCTTATCGATTCAATTTTCTTTACCTTTTGAACAGGTTATATACATTAACGGGACGACCCTTTGTTTTGCGTGATGAGGAAAAGCCACTTTCTAATCTTGAATTGACGGTATGTTATGCTGTCAAGATACGCCATTTCAATTAGGTGCTCTACTGTTACTGCATGATCAAATGATTGCCATGTATGCTGGTTTTGCTATTGTTCTGCTGGCTTTGTCATTGTTGTCATTGCTTCACATGCTGAGAGATCTCCTTATATATGTGGAAAGATGAGGAAGCTGTGAATCCCAATTACTCTAGAGCTCATATTTAGGTAATCAAATTGTTGAATTGATTGGATGTTGTGTCTTCTAACCTGATTGATTTTAGCTTATATCCGTAATATATACGAATCCTTGTTTATTTTTAAAAATGTATTGATGTCGCAGATTTTGTAGCAACATGCTGATTCATGTTTTGCTTTTTATACCTGTCCATCTGAATCTTATTAGGGAATCAACAGGGATAGGGTTGAACAAATGGAGGATAGACTGAAAGAAGATATCATGATGGAAGCAGCAAGGTGCATACTTTCTCATCACAGCACCATTTGCTGATTTTAGTATTAGTGGGTTTTCTTGACAGTACAATCATTTGATAATCTCCATAATAGCATATCCCTATTGCGAATTTTGACTTAGCAGATATGGAAATAAGATCCTTGTCACTGATGAACTGCCAGACTATCAGATTGTGGACCAGTGGGAACCCGTGTCCCGTGATTCTGTGAAGACCCCACTCGAGGTATCATATGTATGTCAGACTTATTGCTAGAGGACAACAAGCGCTTCCATTTTCTTATTAATGGTCTCACTGTTATTTCTTTGACACAGGTGTACCAGGAATTGCGATGAAGGGTACCTTGTGGACTATGAACGAGTTCCCTTAACTGATGAAAAGGCACCAGAGGAACAAGATATTGATGATTTGGTAAGTAAGATGTTTTAAATTTTGTTTGCTTCTTTGGATGAAATACGTACTGTTTAATGAGTGCAAGTGGTTACTAAATTATAATCACCTGATTCATGGAAGTTTTTCTGTTTTTTTTTTGTATTTCAAGTGACCAGAAGGGAGGACATCTTTCAAAATATATACCGGAATAACTGCATGTGGCTTACATGACTGAGCTTTGCCTAGAATAGCGAGACAGCTTATGTTTTATTTGATGTAATATTAAATCTTCTCAGAGCCTCCTCATAATGTTTAAGCTTCCATACTATCTCTGAGTTGTAATTCAGTGCATGCATATGTTAGAGATCTTGTTATATTTACCAGTTCCTGTCTTTAGGTCTTTCCAAAGTTAAATAGGGCTAGAAAGTGAGGGAATATGATAACTTTGTGCTAGATGGATAATTGTTTGGGACATAGTTCCTTCGCTCAAGCGAAGCATATTGGTGTATGACTGCAAAAACACTAATATGTGGTGCCTGTGCATGTTTTTAGTGAATATGCAGAGTTAAACCTAGTTTAGACAGTGTGAACTATCCGTCCAGAGTATGTTTCAAACAGCTGTGAAATAATGACTGATAATTCGATTGCGTGTATTTCACCATGTGCTATGGTAATGGTGCTATAGATATGATCTCTGTAAACGCTTTTTCTGCACTTGGATCGCTGATATTGACTTCCATCCCATTTTCCTTCATAATTTTAGGTTGAAAAAATTTCTCGAGTTGATGTAAACACGGAGATAATATTCAACTGCCAAATGGGGCGTGGAAGGACAACCACTGGCATGGTGATTGCAACTTTGATCTACCTCAACAGATTGGAGATTCTGGTAGTCCTTGTTAGTTTAATGCATAATACTTTGCCTTCATGGCATGAGGAAAACTGAACAATTATTAATCTTGATTCAATATTTAGTATTTGTCTAGATTCTTGATTATCAGGTGAGTAATGTTATTGGCAAACTATTATTACATGCTACCAAAGAAAAGTCACATGAAATGGGTTACTGTATCTTTTGTTTTTAAATTAAGCTTGCCACTTAAACTTAGGTTGACGTCTCTCGGATTGTCCCTGTAAAACCATGGTTTCATTTTGTGTCCCAATTGCCGGACGGATGGTGAGGACAATGCGGTCTTTAATGATAAGCTGAAGAGTAACTTAAAGTCCATCGTTTTCCTTGGCTCTAAAATGATATAGTTTAATTTTGACTTTCTAAGCTCATGTCATGGGTTATAACTCTCCAAATGCACAAGGATCCCTCCGTATAGATGCCTTCTCTGCAATGTTACTCTCTCTCTCACATACACCCTTTTAAGTGATTGTTCCTTTTTTTTTTGGCATGAAGGTATTCCAAGGACCAACTCAATTGGAAGGGTTTAGATTCTGGTTCTAATGTGACGGTCAATCTGCCAAATTCAGAGGAGGCAATTCGAAGAGGAGAATATGCAGTCATAAGAAGCTTGATTCGGGTTTTAGAGGTAACTGACGTTACCTCTTTTCTCATCCTGTGGCTGATTCATAGATTGGGTTAGGTTTTCAACTAATATTATATGTTTAGGGTGGTGTTGAAGGTAAAAGACAGGTCGACAAAGTCATCGACAAGTGTGCATCCATGCAGGTATGTCGTCACAAAGTCACCTACCTAATGCATTTCGCGGAGCCTGTATATGTCCATTAGATTCCTGATTTGACTGATTTATACTTTGCATAAGATCTCCATGAGTTCAGTTAGTCTTTCAATTTTTTTCTAAACTACTGCGTGAAATTTGTTTGCAGAATTTACGTGAGGCCATTGCAACCAATCGCAACAATATTTTACGTCAACCTGATGAGATGAAGAGGAAGCATCACTTTCAACTTTTGTGGAATACTTGGAGAGATACTACTATCTCATATGTTTTGCTGTGTACATCCATTCAGAAAGAGAGAGTCGTTGCGCTCTAGTTCTTTGGGTCGTTGTACTTTTGCTGAGTGGATGAAAGCAAGACCAGAACTTTATAGCATAATTCGCAGGTAAAATATTGATTTTATGTCACATTTGGACATTCAGATTGAAGGTTCTGCTGGAGACAAATACAATGATGTGAAATTGAATGAAATCTTAAACCTTTTGGTCAGATGCATGCATGCCTATAAATTGAATTGTCAGAGAAAAGTTAAGTTTCACTGTTCATTTGTTAACCTTTTCTTAAGGTCAGGATAGTGTCAGTTTGACGTGGATCTCTCTTTTTGGATAGGAAAGTTTACTACATACCTTTCAGTTTCCAAGTTTCTGCCTTCTTGCATTGGGCAGAAGCATATCTCTATCAGTCATTTTACTGGGTCAGCTTTGAGTTTGACCTCAGGTGGAATATGATTGGTTCACTCGCTCATCCCAGCATCTGGGTAGGCTTTTGATTGCATAACTGATATTACGACAGTTTTCTCATCATGCTCAATATTCCTTTGTATAATTTAGGGTATTTCAGAAGGTGAAACTGCGCCAAGCAAATGAGGCATTAACTGTACAAATCGAGTTTCGATCTGGAACAAATATTATCATGGCATCTTCCTGAAATAACTAATAGCTCTTATTCCAATCATGATTATACAAGCATTATGGGCCTTTCTATGGGCAGTGTTTCTAATATCAACAAGTCTGATGGCCTCCACCTTCTGTAACATTGGTTTTTGTAGATTGCTCAGAAGGGACCCAATGGGTGCACTTGGATATGCAAGTTTGGAACCATCTCTTATGAAGATGGCCGAATCGGCTGATGGCCGACCTTGTGAGATGGGTGTGGTTGCTGCCAGGAGAATTGGGGAGGTTCTTGGCAGTCAAACTGTTTTGAAAAGTGATCATTGTCCTGGTTGTCAAAACCAAAGTTTACCAGAGCGAGTGGAGGGTGCCCCCAATTTCAGAGAAGTTCCTGGGTTTCCTGTTTATGGAGTTGCAAATCCTACTATTGATGGCATAAGATCAGTCATACAGAGGATTGGTAGTGGCATATGTGGTCGCCCTGTCTTTTGGCATAATATGAGAGAAGAACCTGTGATTTACATCAATGGAAAGCCATTTGTTCTCCGTGAAGTAGAGAGACCATTCAAGAATATGCTGGAATACTCGGTATAAGTAACTTTCTCGCACATTATTTTGCATGCTGCATTACAACCAGTGAATATTGACAATCTCTTGATTAACATCTTCCTCTGATGGATGTGACCATTGTAATGGGTTGCATAGCAATGAAATGCCTCTTGTAATGAATTGCATATCAATAAAGATCCTTCCAGGATTAGTGTAATGCACAGATCAGCCACATGTACACATGCACACACGCAAGCACAACAAACATGCATCATCACTGGAAAAAGAGTGTCTAGAACAAATATATATTGGTTTCTTAATAAAAAAATTGGTAGCTATGAGTTGGAGTTTTCTACTGAGTTGTGACAGGTGACTGCTACTGTCTATTACATTTAATATCTACGAGACTCTTATGAGCTGTCTAATATTCATCTCTATGGGAATTGTTGTGATATGTATTTGTTTTCAAAATGTTACTTCACAGGTGGTAGTCAAGCCCATATTTTCTTTGGTGTTGAGTCTTCCTTCACTTTCTTGATTGTACTAAACTGATATGCATTCAGGGAATCGATCGAGAGAGAGTGGAGAAAATGGAAGCTCGGTTAAAAGACATTCTTAGAGAAGCTGCAACATATGGGGGTGCTATCATGGTTATTCATGAAACAGAGAAAGGGCAGATATTTGATGCTTGGGAACATGTAGATTCTTCTTCTGTACAGACACCTCTTGAAGTGTTTGAAAACTTGGAATCTGATGGCTTCCCCATTAAGTATGCACGGGTGCCCATAACTGATGGTAAAGCTCCAAAAAGTTCCGACTTTGACACATTGGCGATGAACATTTCTTCTGCCTCCAAGGACACAGCATTTGTTTTCAATTGCCAGGTTAGACTTCAAGCTGCTTCTTTGAGTTTTTGTAACTAGGAATTTAATCAAACGTAACGAGCTGTTGCTGATTTTCCTCATATTATCTTAATGTCTATGTGGCCTTCATAGATGGGCAGAGGAAGGGCGACAACAGGGACTGTGATTGCTTGCCTTCTAAAACTCAGAATTGACTATGGTAGACCAATTAAAATCCTGTTTGACTATGCGAAGCAGGAAGGGTGGATGATGGCACCTCAAATGGTGAGGAAATTAATGGAAATGGTGCCGATTCTACTTCTCCAGTGTCTAAAGAGAAGCTTAGCAAGGAACAAGGTCGTGCTTTTGGCATAAATGATATTGTACTACTAGGGAAGATAACAAGACTGTTTGATAATGGTCTGGAGTGCCGTGAAGCCTTAGATGCTATCATTGACAGATGTTCTGCTCTGCAAAACATACGTCAAGCTGTTTTAGAGTACAGAAAGGTATTCAACCAACAACATGTTGAACCGAGAGTTAGGCAAGTGGCACTGAATCGCGGTGCTGAGTATTGGAGAGATACTTCCGCCTGATTGCCTTTGCAGCATATCTTGGGAGTGAAGCATTTGATGGTTTTGTGGACAAGGAGAAATGAGAATGACATTTAAGACTTGGCAACATCAGAGACCAAGTTCAAGCAATGAAATGGAGTATCAGATTAAGGCCTGGACGATTTTCTCCGTTCCTGTATGTTGTAACCTTCTTTCATTTAATGAATGAATTGCAAATTAAGATTTTGATAATCCTCGTGCATTTTTGTCTCATGGTGATCTAATTCTTTTGATTTTAATATTCAGGAACTGAGAGTGTCTCAAGTCCCAACATGGAGATGCAGTAATGGAGCCATTGTCAAATCTGTAATGGTTCTGTCTTGGGCAAAGGCTCCATCCTCAAAAGTACTTCTTCCCTGGTCAGAGAACTTCTAGCCACATACAAATTGATGATGCACCACATGTTTTACAAGGTATGTTCTAGAACCAGATTGTCAAAGTTGAACTTTTATATACATTATGACGGATGAAGTCAGCATTACCAACAGTACCATATGCTTGTGGAATTATGCTGTCCATAGACTTTTCTTTAGTGGTGTTTCCAATGTGAAAGCATGAACCCCTAAAGCATTGAGCCCAAACATGGATAGTTTAGCTCTCTTTGTATATGTCGAATTTGCTTGAACTCTAAAGGCTTTGTTAATTAATTCAAGTTATTTCTTGTCTTGAAATTTTGCTTAAAGCATAACCAGAATAGTTAGTGCTTCATATGAGATTTGGTATTACAGTATGATTGTTTGAAAATGAAAAAATTGTACATAGAGATGTAATATGCTAGAGTTTGACTTTGACCTGAAGTGGTCTTGTCTATGGTGTGCCACTGAACATCTTTGTCTTTTTATGCTAGTCTGCATTCAATGTACCTTCACTATTTTTTCAGAGCATTGAGGTCATCAACAAGTTCAAACTAAAGCAGTCGTTACATTGCCTCCTCTTTGACATGGACGTATATGGTTTATTGTGACATGAGCACTTATTATAGGAAGCTTCAACTAACCTTTCTGGGCCCTGAGGAAGCAACTTTAATATCTCTGACATTCACTGTATTTCCCCTCCCATTTTATTAAACTCAGCATTTCTCTTGTCTCAGTGATTTATTCATGGTGTGACCAACGTGGTCAACTGTGGGTCTCTGGACTGATTCATGAAAGATGGGCTAAAGGCTGGCTAGCTCCAGTTCCTTTTCCAAGTCGAAAAGCCTAATCCTTTCTCTATGGGTATACTTAAGCAAAATTTGCATGAATGCTATTATGATTAGCTCATAATGTGAGAAAAATGTCTTGAAATATAACTTGGTCATTATTTTCAAGCTAACATCTGTATTTGCTTTAGGTGGATGGGTACCCTGTGTTTAGCATGGCAACTCCAACAATTGATGGTGCAAGGAGATGTTAGCATATCTTGGTGCCAAACCTGCTGCAGGAGTAACATCTGGAAAGTGATAATAACTGATCTTAGGGAAGAGGCAGTTGTTTACATTAATGGCATGCCATTTGTCCTCAGGGAATTGAATAAACCTGTCGATACACTTAAGCATGCTGGAATTACTGGCCCAGTGGTGTGTAATCTCAGTCACACATCCATTGTTCTATAAATTAGACATAAGTAAGGTGACTCTTAAATTTAGCTGATTTCTGTGCAGGTGGAACACATGGAAGCACGCTCAAAGAAGATATATTATTTGAGGTCAGGCAGTCCAGTGGGCAAATGCTTTTACATCATGAAGAATATAATGCCACATCACATCAGTCGAGTGTCACAGGATACTGGAAGAACATCCTGACTGATGATATTAAGACACCAGCTGAAGTGTATGATTCTCTGAAGGATGAAGGTTATAATATCGAATACAGGAGGATACCATTGACCAGAGAGAGAAGCTTTAGCTTCTGATGTCGATCTCTCCAAGACACATAGCGATGAGTAAGTGTCGATTCTTAGCTTACACCCTCTCTAAATCTGATCCAGGTCACAAGTTTGCTGCCTGCACATTCTGTTGATGGTTGCTTAAAATAGCAAAGTGTTAAAGTGCCTAAAGGCACTGGGTAAGCTGCAATAAATGTTCCTCATAAATGGCAACCAAAAATAAAAAAGTGCTTTTTTTGAAAGTTTTTTTTTTGACTTTGTGTCCTTGTTTTGGGATAAATGCCTCGGAAGTAGAACTTTTTGCAAAGTCGGTTCAAGTACTAAAAATTTGAGGAAACTTCAGTTTTCTTCTCTTTGATTAAATGTTGACTTAAGGCTTCATAATGTGGAACACGGTGGTGGTGGCAAATTGCCTTACATTACTAACTTTATGGTGATTAGCTAATGATTGCAACGACACCGGTACTAAATTTTTCTCTTATAGTCCGTTCCACTTTATGTGAATCATGGAAAGGCTTCTTAATATTGTTCCTGATATTGTTCCTTTTTATTTTCTTAATACAGAAAAAAACTTGTGAAACTGAGACAATTTTTTTTCCTGCAGCTCTGCAGGCTGTTACCTTTATGTTTCTCCTTACAGGCTTTGGAGGTGGCATATGCAATGGCAATTACTTGTATTAAACTTAAGGCAGAGACCAACTGTGATACAAAGACCCCACAACTGCCAGCTGATAAGAAGTTATACTCTGCAGCTGGAGAGAACTTATCTAGGAATTCTGATGATGAGGCACTCAAGATGGATGATTATGGAGACATGCTGAACCTTACAAGAGTTCTCGAATATGGTCCGAAAGAAACAAAGCAGATGTCGACACTATAATCAATAGGTATATTCTCATCTAGGACACAGATTCTTGTTTCTGACACTGAATATCTATTTAAGCAAGAGCCAGGGTGAATGCTGTGAGGTTGTTTGCATGTTAGCATATATTCGTAAAGTAATGTGTTCTGTCCATTTTCTCAGGAATAACTGAAAATAGTTGGCTGTCTCTTAGGGAAACATACTTCTACAGTGTTTAAATTCATTTTTGACTTATCTTTCTCATCATTTTCTTTCTTCATATTTTTAGTTCCTCATGATGCTAATTATATAGTGTTTAAACAGATGTGCAGGTGCTGGGCATTTACAAGATGATATTCTTTACTATAGGAAGGAATTGGAAAAGTTGTCTGACTGTGACGATGAAAGCGATCATATCTCATGGACATGGGCATGAAGGCTTTAAGGTATTCTTTCAGGGCTTAAGGCATGCTTGATTTTGTTTGTTTCTTCTTGGCTTGCAAGCCATGGCTGTGTTCATTACTGCTTCATTTGGTGTTCTTGTTCTTGAATCATATCAAACCTGTCCAGCATTGCTTTTGTGAACCCGCCTAAGAGGATTTCACTCACGAATTATCTCCTAACACGATGGCCTCTTGGATTGTTGCCCCATGGGCCTGTAAAATCAAGAAGACAAAGGGGGAATTTTTTTTTTTTTTTTTTTCATAGAGTAAACAAGTGTTTGATGCTTTTGTGATCCGTATTACGGTCCTCATGCTGCTGTCCGCTGTTTGGGAGTGGAATTTGGATTCTCTTGTGCCTAGTCGTGTGCATGAAGAATTGATGATGGGGCAATGTCTTGTTTTTGCAGGAGATATTTTACCTCATCACGTTCCAGTCATATCTCTATTGCACTTCGGCACCTGCAACATCATTTACAGCTTGGATGGATGCAAGACCTGAACTTGGACATCTCTGTAATAACCTGAGAATAGATAGATAGATTTTGAAGGCTGAGTGGCCTTGTTAGAGGATATGTTGTATAGTAAATTAGTTGCTATATAGATATGTGTATCATTCTCTCTTCTCATTGTGGACCTGTAGAGATAAGGAAAAATGTCTAGGAAAATGCAATTTACAAGAAACATTCTTGCTCGGTATATCTTTCCCGTTAGATGTATATAAAATGTGGGTGCAGGTGCTTAATCATGTATTGTCGTTGTTGAACAGTGACCTGTTTATTATGGGAGATTAGGAAAAATGAATGTTGACACCATTACTCAAAGCATTTAACTGTCGGGGTGTACTACTTGTTTTGTTCTTTGAGCTTTTGTGCGGATTATTTTTAGGAGGGAACCGAAAGATCTCTTTCTTCTGCTGGTGGCCCTTAACCATGTGTTACCTGTTCTACAAGTTGAACCTTATTTCTTTTCACTGTAAAATCGTGTCAAAGGGAGTCCTATGATTGATTCTCGTTGGGCTTCGACCGAAGGCAATGTTTCCTCCCATGGCCAGTCTTACTTTCAAATCGGTTCTCCGGATTTCTCAGTGTGGAGTAGATAA